>CM060336.1:35724695-35779695 GCA_030674155.1 Stramonita haemastoma | reverse complement strand
CTGAATGACCTCCCCCGTAGTATAGGAGGGTCACTACAGCCCCCAAGATAAGCGATCTAACTAGGAATAAAGAGCGGCCGGCGGTTCAGGATTCCCGGGGTTCCCGGCTGACGTCATAGGCTGACGTCATAGGTTGACGTCGTGTGGTGACGTCATCGGTTGCCGTCGTAGGCTGACGTCATAGGCAGCCAGATGATGGCCAGGTGGTGGTGGTGGGGTAGAGTCCCTTGGTTGTAAGGAATGGAGATAGGGTGACAGGTGGGAGAGATAAGGGGTGGATGTGGAATTGAATAAGGAGGGTGTTGAGGGTGTTTCTTTAACTAGCTTATTCTCTCTCTCTCTCTCTCTCTCTCTCCTCTCTCTCTCTCTCTCTCTCTCTCTCTCTCTCTCTCTCTCTCTCTCTCTCTCTCTCTCTCTCTCTCTCTCTCTCTCTCTCTCTCTCTCTCTCTAATCATTTAAAACAAAAACAACATACATTCCAGTCTTTAAACATTCCATTCCAATCTTCACATTTCATCGCACCTCTTCTTCTTCTCCTCACTATCACCCTCTTCCACTCCTCTACCACTTCCTTTCTTCCTTCACCATTCTTACATTCACATTTTTTTTTATTGCATTGTCTTCTCTCATTCAACAACACCCTCCTTATTCCACATCCATCCCTTATCTCTCCCACCTGTCACTGTTATGTTATTGGTTCTGAAGAACAAACTCTTTGTTTTGAAGACACTCCAGTGAACGTATAGCGCTGACTGAAGTGCCAAGAGTTGCTCCCCTACCTCTCGGGAATCACATCTAACAGAGCACACACGACTCAGAGATCATGTTATATTTCTTTTATTCAACTAATCTACTTCAAAACAGTATTGTTTCCAGTACAAAAATTCCAATAAAAACAAACAAGAAAACTCCTTTCTAACATCACCACGGATTTAAACCAAGACTCTGTCACTACGCTCACTAAACACAAATTTCAACCCTAATCACTTTCACAGTCCTCATAACTTTTCTCCTATTTCTTCCAGTTTTCTCCCCTTCTTCTATATAAAAAAGTCCCTAAATCTACAGTCCTCATTGCCTCCCCTGTTCGCTCACTAGGGCGTTCGGCCATGGGACTCCCCTCCTCTGCTGCTGCGACTACAGCCCCTTGTATATATATACAGTCCAGGCCCCGTCTACTGCCCGCTAGAACATTTCAGAGCCGTGGGAATCCCCCTCCTCTCCTCTTCTCAGTCTCATCTTTCCTCCTCGACTCTCCTCCCTCCTCGATGTGATAACAGCCCTTGTATTTATACAGTCCAGGCCCCTCCTACTGCCCGCTAGACCATCCCGGAAACTTGGGGAACATCACACAAACATCTTAGATTACAGCAACCCATGTTGAAAGATTCCAGAATGTTTTAGAATACTGTAAACAATTCCAGATACTTCTAGAACCTCTTAAAATATTGTAAAATACTCCCGAAACTCCATGAGCAAACAAACATATATGCAAGCTACAGGCATTAACATTTCTCAATAACTAATATCCCATCTTCAATGCATGCACCATATAGCAAAGAATAACATTCATAGCAATCATAAAAATCTTTGCAATAAAAGTCTGAATCTGTTTGTAACAGTCACCCTATCTCCATTCCTTACAACCAAGGGACTCTACCCCATCACCACCATCTGGCCATCATCTGGCCACGCATGACGTCAGCATATGGCGTCAGCCTATGACGTCAGCCCACGACGGCAGCCTATGGCGTCAGCATATGGCGTCGACCTATGACGTCAACCTATGACGGCAGCCTATGACGTCAACATATGGCGTCAGCCTATGACAGCAGCCTATGACAGCAGCCAGGAACCCCTGGAATCCTGAACCGCCGGCCTTTTTATTCCTACTTAGATCGCTTATCTTGGGGGCTGTAGTGACCCTCCTATACTACTAAGGCCTATTACATCCTGAACTCCCGGGCATCCATCCAACAAGTGACACCTGTGGGTGTCCACCCAACATATGACACACCTCTGTGGATCCACCTTCACGCGTAGTGGTTTTCTATATAAAAAGTTCCTTGCACACTGACGTTACCACGTGCTATGACGTACTTGCTGCATGGCATGACGTGTGTATATATATATATATATATATATATATATATATATATATATATATATATATATATATATATATATATATATATATATATATATACATATATATATATATATATATATATATATATATATATATATATATTACAGAGACTTACCACTGACTTGACAAGACGTTGTTACATGATGCCCCACACCTCTTGGGGGTGGTACCCATCATGTATATTCATGTGGATCTCATTACCATACAATGCTTCGGGTGGATAGAGAGGTATCCATGACCGAATAGCCTCATTCGCATAATCAGATCTCCGCCGTCATGGCATTGTGATTTTACATCTCATTATGCAGTGACGTCAGATGTCTACGTGGTATTTCTGACGGTGGGTGACTCAGGCCAAATTTATAGCGGTGTCAGTTTTTGATGGAACACAAAGACGCAAGGCATACCGTGCCATTTTGTTAGGTTTTGAAATGTTAGGTTGAGACTACACTACACTACACTACACTACACTACACTACACTACACTACACTACACTACACTACACTACACTACACTACACCACTACATTACATTACACTACATTACACTACACGACACGACACGACACAACACGACACACTACACTACACGAAATGACACGAAACAACACTACACTACACTACACTACACTACACTACACTACACTACACTACACTATACACCAACAACACAACACATTACTCTACAACACACCACAACACACCACACCACAGTACACTACATTATTCTACATTCCACTAGACTACACTAAACTAAACTACACTACACTGCACTACAGAACACCACTACACTACACACGACACCACGCGACACACTACACTAGCAACGTTACGCTATACCACACTACACTACACTACACTACACTACACTACACTACACTACACTACACTACACTACACTACACTACACTACACAACACAACACAATACTACACTACACTACACTACACTACACTACGCCACACCACACCACACCACACCACACCACACCACATACCACACACTACACTACACTACACTACACTACACTACACTACACTACACTACACTACACTACACCACAACCGCCGCTGTAGTCTAGTGGTTAGGGCGTTGGACTCGTAATCTAAAGGTTGCGGGTTCGATCCCAGCTTTCGGCTATGGTGTTGCGCCCTTGGAAAAGACACTCTACGGCTATTTTCTCATCCCACCCAGGTGTAAAAGGGGTACCAACCTTGTGTTGGGGGTTAAACCTGCGATAGACTGGCGTCCTATCCAGGGGGGAGTCTATGACTCTCAGTCGCTTAACGCCACAGAAACCGGGATAAGCACCGGCCTGATGAGCCTTAGGCTCGGGACGGACTTTAACTTTAACTAACACTATACACCACACCACGCTACACTACCTCACCACACCACACCACTCCACACCACACTACACTACACTACACTACACTACACTACACTACACTACACTACACTACACTACACCGCACCACACCACACCACACTACACCACACCACACACACTACACCACACTACACTACACTACACTACACTACACTACACTACACTACACTATACCACACCACACCACACAACACCACACCACATCACACCACACCACATCACACCACACCACACTACACTACACTAGTCCCTGCATGAACCAAAAGTGGTCGTAGTACAGGGACATTGGGCCGGTGAGAAAATACACCAGTTTTCCATATCTGTGACGATCGTATGCCAATGCCTTGGCCTCAGCAAAAGCTCTTTGGAGCTGCTAAAAAATCTTTGGTTGGGGCGACTGAGGAACATACAAAGCTGCCTTTAAATCATAAAAACGTAACCAATCAGTGATCATGTCCACCTATTTCTTTTGACAGGCAGCCTCTCCCTTGCCAAATAAGCATTCCAATTCCTTTTTCTATCAGCCTCTTTTTCCACCTTCCTGCACTACTGTGCTTCTCAAGAGGCTTTGGGCGTTACATCTAGAATGCAAGGACCTCCTCTGGCTATTGAAGAGTTCGAAGCTGGCCTGCTTTGGTCACGTCATGCGTCATTTATTTTATTTTATTTTATTTTATTTTATTTTATTTTATTTTATGTCACAGCAGATTTCTCTGCGTGAAATTCGGGCTGCTCTCCCCGGGGAGAGCGCGTCGCCACAAGTGCAGCGTCTACCCTTTTTTTTTTTTTTTTCTCCTCAGGGATGGTGTCTAAACACGACACCTGTGTGCATGCTGGTTTAACTATCTAGATCTACAGGGGACACTTGAGGGAGAAAGATGCAGGGGCAGATAGATGGAGAACTGGATGCAGAACATCAAAGACTGGACCTGACTTGACATGGCTGTGTTGCTGTGAAAGGTTTGAAGACTGATCGATCTGTCTGGAGTGAAGTGTCGACTGAATCATCCCGCGGGTCTACGTGGTGACCAGTTTGTTCCAGGGACTGCTGATGCTGACGATGATGATGAAGTGAGAGAGCAATGACTTGCTGATGCCTAAAGCCATGATGGTATAGGATACCCCTTTGCATCAGTTTACATGGCTTCACCTCCTGGGTTTTATCACAGTTCTTGATTAAACCACTGATGCCGGGGGGCAACAGTAAAGTGAGGGGCTGTATGATCAGTGGCTTTCTTTCCCACTCATGGAATTCCACTTCACAGCTTAGTCTTTAGTGATCGACTATGACTCTGACAAGGAGGCTTGACTTGCACAGTCCTTATGTGCTGCAGCCCTGAGGGCTAGTTGGACTTTGGAGATCATCTCCAACGCTGACTGTCCTTATGCCCTCTTGGCCGAGAGAGTGGGGGTGTACTGTGGGCAAGGCATCTCAACTATAATCAAATTTCTGCCCAGTTTCCGAAACAGCAGCTGCCTCCTCTGCTGTTTTGGAGGTTATCGTGGAACACAACGGACAAATAAACAACATGTGTAGGGGATTGGCAAATATGAGTCAATACACCCATCCCCTTGTGACACAATCATTCATCCAGAATGATTTCTTTCTTGCTGATGCCTAAACCCACGATGGCATGTGTGTGTGGGGGGGGGGGGGGGGGGGGGGATTGGCAAATCATCTCCTTGTGACACAACCATTCATGCAGAATGATTTTTTCTTGCTGATGCCTAATAAACCCACGATGGCATGGTGTGTGTGTGTGTGTGTTGTGTGTGTGTGTGTGTGTGTGTGTGTGTGTGTGTTGTTGTGTGTGTGTGTGTGTGTGTGTGTGTGTGTGTGGTGTGTGTGTGTGTGTGTGGTGTGTGTGTGTTGTGTGTTGTGGTGGAGGGGGGGGTTGGCAAATCATCCCCTTTTGACACAATTATTCATCCAGAATTATTTCCTTCTTGCTGATGCCTAATAAACCCACGATGGCATGTGTGTGTGTGTGTGTGGGGGGGGGGGGGGGGGGAGGGGGGGGATTGGCAACGGAGTCCGTGCACTCAGCCCCTTGTGACACAATCATTCATCCAGATGGTCTCTTTGGGATGCTAGTCAAGCGTGACTCCAGATATCCTGTGACGCCCATCTGTTAAAGTCAGTGACCCAGAACGTTTTCTTTGATGTGAAGAGTAGGTGTCTGGTCAAGGGTCACCGACTCGATGCCCAGCCATACGTGTGACCCAGTTTGGAGAATGTGCACCTGGAGGGGGGGGGGAGAGTCTAGTCTTTCTTTCTTTATTTCGAGGATAATGGAATAAGCACTCACGTGCTTTTTTTTTTACATCCAGTCCCCGTGTGCATACAGTTTTTGTATTTTTTGCCATCTGTTCCCACCGACACACAATGACCTACTCTTCCAAAAAGCGGAACGGGGTTTAACGTGTACGCCAGATGTCCCGAGTGCGTTCACACACTGGACCTCGGTTTATAGCGCCATCCGAAGGACTTTTGGGGAAAGTGGAGTCGGCAATCGTGTTAAGTCAAAGAGGAAAAATCCTCTTGAATGAGATTCGAACCCGGGTCGGCAGATCACGAGCGCATCACTCTGGCTAGTCTGACAGCTCTGGATAGGCGAAGTACGAAGAGAAATGTGTTTTCGGTTGAGATCTAATGATAATGATAATGTATGGAATTTATATAGCCTTGTATCTTTAAATCAACAAATCAAAACACCTACATTTAAATCATTTAAATACACGCAACCATTCCCAAATAAGATTTTAACATATCTCAATACCACATACACACACGCCGCGCGCGCGCGCGGATGTCCCGCGTGTGAACGCACACAGAACATCTTATGCACGCATTAAAACCTGTTCCGCTTTTTGAGAGGGTAGGCCATTATGATGGAGATATGGGGGTGGCTGTTGAAAAGTATAGATAGATAATATAAGAGGAGGACGATCTCATATAGGAAATAAGTGTTTTTGTTTGTTTGTTTTTTAGGGTAATTTTATATTTCACCCTTTGTGAGACAGTCAGCCATCGCGAAGAGATCTCAAGAGAAGAGTGATGTATTCAGATAATATCATTTTCTCTCTTTAGACTAGCCGAGCCGGTCTAGGACGTTAAAAGGACAGTAAAATTGATATGTTAAGAGTTTTTTGTCATGGTTGAAGGTAATTTCATCATGGCATTTTAGAGCACAGCAATACTCTACAATTAATACATGTAATGTAAGACTTTTGCACTTAGCTTTACATCAATAATTGACACAGTTTTGTGTCTACTGGGTCAGTGGGGTAGTCTTTCTCTGTGTAGACAGGAAAAACAGACCGATGATTCGTTTTGAGAGACAGACAAGTGTGTTAGACAGACAGATGTGTGTTTAGAGAGACAGATGTGTTTTAGATAGACAGACACAGACAGATGATTGTTTAGACAGGCAGGTGTGTGTTTAGAGAGACAGATGTGTGTTTAGAGAGAAAGATGTGTGTTTAGACAGACAGATGTGTGTTTAGAGAGAAAGATGTGTGTTTAGACAGACAGATGATTGTTCAGACAGAGATGATTAAGTAGACAGACAGATGTGTGTTTAGACATACCGATTTGTGTTTAAAGAGAACACATGTTTAGACAGACATGTGTGTTTAGGAGACAGATGTGATGTGTGTTTAGACAGACACAGACAGATGATTGTTTAGACAGACATATGTGTGTTTAGAGAGACACATGTGTGTTTAGACAGACATGTGTGTTTAGGTAGACAGGTGTATGATTAGGCAGACAGATGTTGATTAGGCAGACAGGTATATGATGTATGATTAGGCAGACAGATGTATGATTAGGCAGACAGTATATGATGTATGATTAGGCAGACAGATGTATGACTAGGCAGATAGATTTATGATTAGGCAGACAGATGTATGATTAGGCAGACAGATGTATGATTAGGCAGACAGATGTATGATTAGGCAGACAGATGTATGATTAGGCAGACAGATGTATGATTAGGCAGACAGATGTATGATTAGCAGACAGATGTATGATTAGGCAGACAGATGTATGATTAGGCAGACAGATGTATGATTAGGCAGACAGATGTATGATTAGGCAGACAGATGTATGATTAGGCAGGCAGGTAACGTGTGCTCAGACAGACAGATAACCTATGTTCAGACACTTAACATGTTTTTGGACAGACTGGTATATTTAGACAGTCTGATGACGTGGGGTTTTTGTTTTTTGTTTTGGGGTGGTTTTTTTGTTCTTTTGTTGTTGTTTTTAGAGAGGTACTATAAAATACGATATTCGGAGAGACAGCTTGCGTGTGTTTAGAGGGATACTGTAACTGATATTTGGAGAGACAGATGTCGAGTGTTTCGAGAACATCTTGGGCATACGTTAAATCCTGTTCCGCTTTTTGTAAGAGAAGGCCATTGTATGCCGGTGGGATCAGATGACAAGATTTACAAAGCTGCATACACACAGGGACTGGATGTAGAAAAGCACATGAGTGCTTATTCCATTATCCTCGATATAAAAGAAGAATTTTTTTTTTAAATAGAGAGAGATACTATATCTGATATTTGGGAGACAGATGTCATGTGCTTAGAGAGATACTATATCTGATATTTGGACAGACAGATGTCATGTGTTTAGAGATATACTATATCTGATATTTGGAGAGACAGATGTCATGTGCTTAGAGAGATACTATATCTGATATTTGGACAGACAGATGTCATGTGTTAGAGAGATACTATATCTGATATTTGGACAGACAGATGTCATGTGCTTAGAGAGATACTATATCTGATATTTGGACAGACAGATGTCATGTGTTTAGAGATATACTATATCTGATATTTGGAGAGACAGTGTCATGTGCTTAGAGAGATACTATATCTGATATTTGGACAGACAGATGTCATGTGTTTAGAGAGATACTATATCTGATATTTAAACAGACAGATGTCGTGTGTTTAGAGAACATCTTGCGCATACGTTAAATCCTGTTCCCCTTTTTCGTAAAGAGTAGGCCATTGTGTGCCGGTGGGAACAGTTGACAAGATTTACGAAACTGCATACACACAGGGACTGGATGTAGAAAAGCACATGAGTGCTTATTCCATTATCCTCGATATCAAAGAAGGAATAGATAAAACAAATAGATACTATATCTGATATTTGGAGAGACAGATGTCGTCTGTTTAGAGATATACTATATGTGATATTTGGAGAGACACATGACATATTTAGAGAGATAATGTTTCCGATATTTACTTGGAGAGATAGATATGTGTTTAGAGAGATACTATTATCTGATATTTGGAGAGACACATGACATATTTAGAGAGACACTGTATCTGATTTTTGGAGTGACAAATGTGCGTTTAAAGAGATAATGTATCTGATACTTGGAGAGGCGCATCACGTGTGTTTAGAGTGACTGGTTGTGGTGTGTGTGTGTGTGTGTGTGTGTGTGTGTGTTGTGTGTGTGTGTGTGTGTGTGTGTGTGTGTGTGTGTGGTTTTAGAGCCAAGACAGATGATGGGAGTGTATCCACAGAAGCAATGTGTTTAGAGAGACAGACAAAACGCTTTTAGAGAGACAGACAAAGCATGTTTAGGGAGACAGACATAACATGTTTAGAGAGACAGACAAAGCATGTTTAGAGAGACAGACATAGCATGTTTAGAGAGACAGACAAAGCATGTTTAGGGAGACAGACATAACATGTTTAGAGAGACAGACAAAGCATGTTTAGAGAGACAGACATAGCATGTTTAGAGAGACAGACAAAGCATGTTTAGAGAGACAGACATAGCGTGTTTAGAGAGACAGACAAAGCATGTTTAGAGAGACAGACATAGTGCGTTTAGAGAGACAGACATAAACACGTTCAGAGAGACAGACATAGTGCGTTTAGAGAGACAGACATAGCGTGTTTAGAGAGACAGACATAGTGCGTTTAGAGAGACAGACATAGCGTGTTTAGAGAGACAGACATAGCGTGTTTAGAGAGACAGACATCGTGCGTTTAGAGAGACAGACAAAGCATGTTTAGAGAGACAGACAAAGCGTATGTAGAGAGACAGACATAGCGTGTTTAGAAAGACGGACATAGCGTGTTTAGAAAGACAGACAGAGAAAGTGTAGGCCTATTTAGAGAGGAAGACAATGCATGTTTAGAGAGACAGACAAAGCCTGTTTAGAGAGACAGACAAAGCATGTTTAGAGAAAGACAAAACATGTTTAGAAGGACAGACAAAGCATGTTTACAGAGACAGACATAGCAGTTTAGAGAGACAGATGGTTAGGGATCCATACAGACAATGTGTGCTTAGAAAGGCAGATGATGTGTTTCAGATTTACTGACAATGTATGTTTGGAAAGAGGGATAACGTGTGTTTCAAAACACCGTCACGGTGTTTGTTGTAGGCTAGACAGACAGGTGACGCGTGTTTAGTGACACAACTATCTGAAGACAGACCATGTGTGTCTGGAGGAAAGAAAATCTATCAGTGCGTAAGATGCATTCATATAGCACGCACACACACGCATTCACGCACACGCACGCACGCATGCACACACACACACACACACTCACACACACACACACACACACACACACACACACACACACACACACACACACACACACACACACACACACACTATCTGTGCGCAGATCATGACACAAAACATACTATACACGATATTGTCTCGAACACACACACACACGCACGCACGCACGCACGCACGCACGCACGCACGCACGCACGCACGCACGCACACACACACACACACACACACACACACACACACACACACACACACACACCCTTGGGATAAGACTGGATCTACAAACTGATGTTCTGTATTCAAACTTGTAGACCGCGTTTTCGTGTGTGGTGTGTGTGTGTGTGTGGGGTGTGTTGTGTGTGTGTGTGTGTGTGTTGTGGTGTGTGTGTGTGCGCGCGCGTCGCGCGCCAGCGTGCGAGCGTGTGTGTGTGTGTGTGTGTGTGTGTGTGTGTGTGTGTGTGTGTGTGTGATATATAGTTACCTTATTCCCCATCGATTGGCCTATTGGATATTGTTTAGCGGCAGTCCTATATTTTCGTTTCTATTTTCTGGAGTACTCTTTATAAGCGCATGCTTGTTGTACACATATTTCATGCGTTGCTGTAATGCTGCTCTGTTCGAATGAATCTCTCTCTTTAGTTTTTAACAACCAGCATAGGCACATTTTTTCTTCCGTTCCTCGGCTTGAGCTCTCAGGTTCACCAATGGTGCAATTTTGCTTATAGGCCCTACGACCGTTTTTGCCCACCATGAAGGTAGCCGCATATCGACTTTGGGTATGCATGCTGGGCATGATCGTGCTTCCGTGGCCCTCCGAACGCTGACATGAATTACGGGATCTTTAACGTGCAATTTGTACGTGTATGAGACACAAAGAGAATTAAGGCACTGGCAGGTCTGCACTTGAAGTTGACCTGTGAGATCGTACTCCACCCCCCCACCCCCACCCCGCTTTATTCACCAGACACCGCCGAGATTCGAATCTAAGACTTCGGGACGCATGGGTTAATTAAAGTCGGACAGTTTTAACTGCTCTGCGATAGGCTAGTGCCGTCATAGGCACATTAGTACCGGTATGTTTCTCAACTTCACAAGACATGTACACAACGTAAACATGACAACGTGTTATTTAAACATTGATTTTGGTAGAAAGTATACAAAATTTCACGTCAGCAGTTATTCATTTATTTACCTATTCTTTTATATCCAGGATAATGGAATAAGCACTCATGTGTTTTATTACATCCAGTCCCTGTGTGTATGCAGTTTTGTAAATCTTGTCATCTGCTCCCACCGGCACACAATGGCCTACTCTTCCGAAAAGCGGAACAGGATTCAACGAGTGCGCAAGAGGCCTCGGTCTGTAGTCTCATCCGATGGACTTTTGGGGAGAGTGGAGTCTGCAATTATGTTAACTTCAGAAGAAAAAATCCCCACGACTGGGAATCCAACCTGGGTCGTCAAATTGCGAGCGCAATGTTCTGACCACTAGGCTATCCCGTCCCCAGTCACACTTCTAGCTACATAAGACAAAAAAACCATGAACTTGTTCAAACGTATACAACGTTTCACACAAGCAGCAGTCCCACTTCTTGATACCACGACGTATTTATTTTCACCTGCTGGTTTTTGTTATTAGGGAATACACACACACACACACCACACCACACACACACACACACACACACACACACACACTCACACACACACACATACACACACACACACACCACACACACACACACACACACACACACACACACACATACATACTATTATGACGTCAGCCACAGCGGCAGTTGCCAACTGTTGTCACAATTTTAAGCTGGCAGCTGGCAACTCGGCACCAAGGTGACGTCATGGGCTGAATGAAGGTGGGGCAACATGCTGCAGCTGTGACCTTTACAGCTGTGACCTTTGTGACAACACAGAACCCGGGAATGAAAGTGGAAACTGTATATTCCAGTTTCAATATGACCTTTCTGATCAGCATCACTGGCTACCTGGGTTACTGAGTAGACATATCGGGAGATGATAATAATTATGTAGGACTGTCCTACTGGCATCTAATGATATTATATCAGCTCACTCCAGCCACGTTGTTGTTAATAGGATTGGGTTTATGGATCCTGGCTGGGAGGGAAATAAATGCGCTGATGACTCAGACCTGCCTTTAATGAGGGAAGTGCAGACTGTGACTGACCCCTTTTATTGATTAAGAGACAGTCACACCCCCAACATAAGCATATCTCGCCCCCCCCCCCCCCCCCCAACCTTTGCACGCTGGTGAATCAGATGTTTAACTGCCCAGGCTACTGTTGTATAATATATTATATATATATATATATATATATATATATATATATATATGGTGTGTGTGTGTGTGTATATATATATGTATATATATATATACATACATACATACATACATACATACATACATACATACATACATACATACATACATACATACATACATACATACATACATACTGGACCGTTTATCACCTACTTTCTATCTTTCTGTGGATATAGTTATTAAGAGTCCCAGCAGAGTTATCAGCAACCACCACTTCCATCTTCACGCAGCTCTCTCTCTATCCCTTTGGTTTAATTCTAGAGTTCCAGCCAGCTATCTGAATTAGGGACTGTACTATTTATCAACCACTTGTATACTACCCATCAAACTATCATGGTTGGTTGATGGCAAGTCCCTAACTGGGATAGCTTTGCTGGGATTTTAATATAATCAAACCAACCAACCAACCATCTCCCTTCCTCTCCCAATCTTTTAAACGGATTTGACAGGCAAATTTTGCTGTCACGTTCTTTTTCACGTCACATTCTCATTATGTGGGAGAGTAAACCCTTAGATAAAGGATGGATGGAATCTGCCAGTGCGTAGGTTTTATTATGTGCCTATTCTTTTATATCGAGGATAATGGAATAAGCTGTCATGTGCTTTTTTTTTAAATTTATTTTTACATCCAGTCCTTGTGTGTATGCAGTTTTGTAAATCTTGTCATCTGTTTCCCACCGGCACACAATGGCCTACTCTTCCGAAAAGCAGAACAGGATTTAACGTGTGCGCAAGTGTTCTGCGTGCGTTGTACAGGGCTGGTTATGCTCTCGGAAGGACTTTTGGGGAGAGTGAGTCAGTACTGATGTCAACTCCAGGGGAAAATCTCCTTGAACGGGAATCGACCCATGTCATCAATTTGGGAGCGCAATGTTCTGACCACTAGGTGGTGTGTGTGTGTGTGTGTGTTGTGTGTGTGTGTGTGTGTGTGGGGAGAGGAGAGAGAGAGAGAGAGAGAGAGAGAGAGAGAGAAGAGAGAGAGAGAGAGAGAGAGAAATGATGAAATGAACTTTTTTCAAGGTACAGAGTAAGTACACATATTTTTTTCATCGCCTTGCCCATTAGGAAAAGCTAGAACCCCTCCCTACCCTATATACAGCACCCACCAGCAGCAGTCAGAGAGAGAAGTACTTCTAAGCATCCATATGCACAGCTCGATTCACATGCATCTGTGGACACATCCTCGAATCTTAACTTAAAACTCTTCAAACCCCTGTAAACCTCTTCTAGACACTAATGAACCCCCTTTCAAAGGCTTGCAAAGGCTTTACACCAAAGCCCCCACTTATCAAGAAAAAAAAAAGCCGATGATAAATGACAGGCCCCCTGCTAGAGGGCGTAGGCTTTTTTTTTTCTTTTCCCTACCCCCTCTCACACAAAGAAGGCCAGTAATTTTCCACTGCGGCCCTGGCCTCGCAGCTGGTAACCACATAAACCATTCGCCCTTGGGAACGCCCGTCTGCCAACAAAAGATTTATGACGGCCTGCAAACATTACCGGCCCGTGGACTGGCGTGTGAGAACCCCGCAGTCGATGACGCAGCGTGGAATTTTCCATCACGCTTCGACCTTGACACATGGCATAGATTGCCGACAGTGAAGACGAGGAGTGCTTTGGCAGCCCGCCAACGATTGTCGGTATAGTGAGAGGAGGTGGGAGGGAGGGGGAAAAAGAGAGAGGGGCTACAGGAGGAGAAGGGGGGGCAAACCAGTAGTGACAAGCAAAATTTGTTTGTGCAGCGAAAAGAGGGCTAAGGTTTCACTCGTGGGAGAGAAAAGAACAGCCCCAAAAGCAAATCAAAACAAAAATCTTATTTATTCAAGCAATCTGCATACCAGCTGTAATATCCTGCTTATCTGTAAGTACACAGCTTGAACTGGAAACACACACCCCTAGAAACATTACACCATCGTGCTATTATGATTTATACGGGGGAACAGGCTTTATACATATAAATAATTATTCTATCACATAAACATCTGCTCAGATAAAGCAGACCCCCCCAGTCTGGCCTAGTATCGAATTCAGTCACATGCTCTTTTATCTACATTAATCAGAGTGGATATCCTAATCAGATAAAATTGCATGTTGTCCCTGTTACTGATCTGATAACTGTACTGATCTCCTGATAACTGTACAGTGAAACAGACCATAACCATGCAATCTGAAAAGTTTCCGGTAACAGGTTTCTTTGTTCAGAGGATAAACAGAGATAACCACTGCCCCTATATGGAGATATTTATCCTGTGTAAATTATCCCTGTGTTTCCTTAACACTTGTTACAAACTGGTCCAAACCGGCTGAAACCAGTTCGGACCGGTTTCACCTGAACAAAACCAGCCTATCACCAGTGCTGAAACTCACTTGGCCTCGTCAGAGAGGCAGCGCGCGTGTTTTAGCGAAGCAACCACGTCACGCAGGCTGAGAGTGAACGATTGACCTTCACCTTGGCCATTCAAGGGATACAATCGAGCTGTGTCAGGACACCGCGCCAGCACCGTGTAAAAAAAAAGTTTGGACTTGTATTTTGGGTTATATTGTGTTGATCAGTGCCGATTTTCGGCTGGATGATATAACTATGGCGGAAATATTGAGTCGATGTTTGAAATGCAAGTGCAGCCTTTCTACACCCGAAAAATCGTCGAAACTTTTGCCATGTTTGCATACCATGTGCGAAGACTGCATTTTCGGACGGACAGACGTCGCCGAAAAAATACGACGAATGAAAGAAGAAAAAGAGCAGAAACAGATTGAAATCGCTGAAAAAGCAAAGAAAAACGAGAATGCAAATACAGAGAAGGAAAACAAAGACGATGCTTCAAAATCAGAAGAACGCATAGACGGAGAACAAGTAGAAACTGCAAAATTAGACGCCGATGACCAGTCCCAGTCGTGCGACAAAACAGGCAGCGAAGGAAAGGACAGTGAATCGAAGGAAGAAAATGAGCCTGCAGCGAAAACTGCACCTGAATCTGAACAGCCTGAACCAGAGCAAGAGAAGGAACAACAGAGAAACCCGATGAGGACAAGAAAGACGAAGAAAATGCCTCAGTTACCGAAACAACGAGAGCGAAAAAGCGTGAAGGAAGAGCACGTGAAAGAAGCAACATCATCGGAAGAAGCAACGCCATCGGAAAATTCCATTACACCTAACACAGCCGACAGTGCCGAAACGACATCAGAAGAGGATAAGAAGGAAAAAGAACAGGAAGAAAAAGAAAAGGAAGAGAAAGTAAAGGAAGATACGGCAGGTGATCATAGTAACCACATAGAAACCGTTGCACAAGAAGAGAGTGTTGATGACAATATCACCAACAACGACAAAGATGTTGAACCTTCAGTGCCAGAGGCGATGCAAGACTGCGAAGAGTCAGTGCCTAAGTCATCTGATGAAAATCAACAAGAAAATCAGGTTGAAAAAACACCAGTTGAGGATGAGGTCAATAGCAGTCGCCAGGAGGAAAGTATGGAGGTGTCAGAGGAAGTGGTGGAGGAACCACCACCCCCTTCTCCTGTACCACTCACTGGTAAGTGAAGAATGTATGTTTATTTTTATGTCTTTATGTTTTACTCATTTCCGTCCAGATTTTCATGGCAAGTTGGTGGTAGGGAACTTGTTTATAAATTTCTATATACATGCACACGTGCGTGCGCGCGCGCGCACACACACACACACACACACACACACACACACACACACACACACACACACACACACACACGCACACTTCACAACACACACGCACACCACACACACACACACAACACACACACACACTATGCTACACACTCACACACATGCACACACACATGTGCTGCGCGCCACACCACATACAGTGCACTACGCGCGCACACACACACACACACACACACACACACACACACACACACACACACACTGTGATACACACACACTCTCTCTATCTTCACACACAACACATTCCGCTTTTGGGAAGAGTAGGCCATTGTGTGCTGGTGAGAACGGATGACAAAACTGTATACACATAGGGACATGGGTCAGTGGGTGTAAAAAAAGTGCACGAATGCTTATTCCATTATCTTTGAAATTATTTAATAAAAGAATAGAAAAAAAATAAAACATACACACATGTATGCACTACACAATGTATAGTACACTCATGCACATGTATCACACACATGTACACATACATGTATACACACATACCACCAGTACACACACGCGCGCACACAGTGCACGCGCAGCGCACACACACAACACACACACACACACACACACACACACAAAAAATTCTATGTCATTGTTCAGTTTGTGATTACATATCGTGTGCATGTACACAACAGTGACACACTCACACACACACACACACACACACACACACACACACACACACACACCTCCAGTCGTATACGCATACTATGTGCACATTGTATAAAGAAATTGTATGCACACACACTGTCACAAGTGTGCCCACTTAGTACAATACACACACACACACACACACACACACACACACACACACACACTTCTTTTCTCTTTTTGTTTATTTTGTTTTGTCCCATCAGATCAAAGACAATTGCACCTGTTCTCCCCCACCCCCACCAATCGCACTTGCGCGCGCGCGCACACACACACACACACACACACACACACACACACACACACACACACACACACACACACACATCCACATTATAAGTGTCAAAACAAAACTTTTAGTCACACACAAGCATTGCTTTTCTTCTTTTTCTCCTGTCTACCTTCGTCTAATCACAATGTGAAAAGACGAAAATCTAAGAACGAACGAACGACACACACACACCACACACACACACACACCACACACCACACCTCACCCACACCACCACCTCACCACACAGAGTCTTTTCTCAAAGTTAAAGTGCAATCAACACACTTTTCCACCCTTTTTGTCTGTTCTATTGACTATGATGCTGTACATGCATACAACCTGTGTGGACCAGGCATGCACACTGTGAAGCACTCTGTGAGTGATTGCTGAGACAGCAAAATCACACATTATCTCTCTCTCTCTCTCTCTCTCTCTCTCTCTCTCTCTCTCTCTCTCTCTCTCTCTCTCTCTCTCTCTCTCTCTCTCTCCTCTCTCTCTCTCTCCCTTTTCTCCTCTACATTGCATAGCACACCACACTTGTGTGGACCACACTAATGCATGTTACATACATAATCTACACTGACTTGCACTGTAAACACATGTACATGCGCACTCATCACAGTGCACATGACACACACTGTCTCAGTGTCTGTCTCTCTTTCTGTCTCAATGTCTGTCTCAGTGTCTGTCTCAGTCTCAGTCTGTCTCTTCTTCCATGCATGCACACACACACACAACACACACACACACACACACACACACACACACACATACATTTGTTTTTTACGTATAAATGTGTATTGATTATGTTTGGTTTTTTACCTTTTTTTTTAACAATTATTTATTATTATTATTTTTTTACTTATTTATTTTTTTATTCTCCCCCCCTCCCCTCCCCGTCTGGTATCACTGTATGTGGAAGGACGTAAACTTGAAGACTACTACTACTACTAACACGACACACACACACACACACACACACACACACACACACACACACACACACACACACACACACACTGTCACACACACACACACACTGTCACACAACACAACACAACACCACACGCACACACACACACACACACACACACACACACACACACACACACACACACACACACCACATGCATCCATGCACACTCGGGCATTGATTTTCAGAAACTCATTGTGATGCTTCCAGAGAACTTTTTACACATAATGTATGTGTTGCACAGTCAGTAGAATAGTTTTCATATTTAATTAAATATGCCAGCCCTAAACTCTTAATGCAGTTCTAGCATCAACATAGTCATGATAATGTTCGGTAGTATCTGTGCTATTTTTATTTTACCCCCAAAAAGTATGAAAGAAATTATCACAATATCAATATGGTTTACTTTTTCAGTTTTTGAGAAACGTGTAATATTTAAGAATACATAATTTAGTGTTCGGGTAGTTCTATGAAAAAGTATTCCATAACGTTCTACTATTGTTGTACTTTTGTATTGGATTTCTTATGGTAATGTTAGCCTGATGATCTTCAAAGACATGCATGCATGTCTCATTGTCTGTGATTCACTGATTGGAACAAATTCAGAAATTGATTCAGAGAGTGACTTCTGCATTTGTGCAACTCTACCTGTAACGAAGCAAATTGTTCATTGTTATCATTTGTAAATTTTAGTATTAAATATCTTTGTGATTTATAAATTACAATATTAATCATTTACTATCCCTGTGGCAGTGTGGGAATGCCGGGTGGCCTGTTAGCAATCCTATAATTAGTATAATAAATTTAACTTTAAGTAGCATCCCCGCCTTCTTGAAATTCTATGAAGTTGCTAAGAATCCTCTCTTTTCCATCAGTTTCTTTGTATCTGACTTTTTCGTTTTCTTTTTGTCACCTCATTCTTGTCTTGTTTGTGCATTGTTGGTCCATTTTCCTGTTGTTGTTGTTTTTTCCAGAAACTTGTACTGTGCACACTAAATAATGATTTTTTCTTCTGTCAAAGTCATCTATAGTTTGCACTGGGCCTGACTTGCCAGGCACCTAATGGCTACAGGTGAATGCACTTTTGTTTATTTTTTTATATTATATACAGAAAACAATAATTGCTGTCTGAGCATTTGATGATGAAGAATATGAATTATTGATACATTTTCGTATTTTCACAGACTTATAATATGTCCTCAGTTGAAAATTATTAAATATTTCAGAATTTCATTTTCACATCATTACAGCCATTATTTGGTGTGTTCTTTTTTTTTCATCAACAGAGTGCCCAGTGTGCAGAGAGCCCTTCAACTTGGAGAATCTCATCGACAACGTCTTCATTCGCAAACAAGCGGCCACGCCCGAGGCAGGGGAAGGGTCGGACCAGAAGTGCACAGGTTGTGAATGTAATCCGGCCACCTCTTACTGCCTGCAGTGTGATGACTGGCTCTGTGCGGACTGCGTCAATGCTCACAAGCGCGTCCGCATGACCAAGGATCATCAGCTGACCTCGTTGGAGGAAGCCCTGACCAACAAAAGTAAGTTGGTTACACTTGTATTCATGCCTGCCTTGAATACTAAACACTGGGTCCATACCAAATGGATTACAGCCAATGATTAACCCTCTTAGTCCAGGTTTTGCAGGATTGAATAATTGCCCCCCTGAATCTGGAACTGGATGCCACTGAGTGCCATCAGGCTGTGACCATCACTAATTGCTACCATACCACATGTCAAAGCTCTATGAGGCTAGATGAGAAACCTGCTGAGAGTCTGGAAGTAACTATAGCTGCTGGTATGCCAGTAGATTTCCATCAGCTGTGACCGTCACTAATTGCTACCACATGTCAAAGCTCTTATCAGGCTAGAGTAAAAACTCTGCTGAGAGTCTAGAAGTAATTATAGATGCTGGTATGTACTTAGAAGGAGGAAAAGGCGAGCCAGCATGTGTGCATATCTGATTTGATGATGGAATGCAAATTTAGGGCAGTTTGTGTTCAGAGAATCCTGAATGCAAGAGGGTTAACAACACTACCATTATCTGACATAGTTTTACACAGCTTTTAGTTTAGAGTTAATTTTATTTTTTCTTACTTGCTTAAGTTTTCCAATGGAAAAAATCCCAGATTGTTGGAATTATTCTATTAACATGAATCTTTATCCAAATCCAGTCCTAATTAATTTACAATCTGAAAAGAGAGTGGTGGCTATGTTGGCTATAGTATTGTATGGTGGAAGTGTTCAGTATTTATGGGTGTTGACTTCAGATGGCCAGCACAACTGATTGATTTGGAAGGATTGTCAGTGATCGTTGAGCTGTGCAGCCACAGAGTTCATCAGTTCTCTTATAGTGTTATGGCATCAGTTTTACGTGTGTTGTGTGTGTTTGCGTGTTTGTTTGTTTCATTATTCCAGGATTACATTTTTGCTGCAGTTTTCATTGATTTTGTGTTGTTGTAACTGGTGGGTTTAGTTGTTGTTAGTTTCTTTTTTTCCTGAGTTTACATTGTTTTCAAACTTGCAGATATATCTTTTACTGACAAAGTCTTCATACCCCTCTTTGACTCTTTCTAATGAAATGTTTATCCCAGAAGTTTGAATGTGGCTGCCTGAATGGAGGGTAAAAGCAGTCACAACTCACATACTCACAAAAACTCACTTTTGGTGAACTCAGAGCTTTAGCCAAGGAACAGAAGAAAAAGAAATATTTTTCGCAAAGCCTGCTGATGGAATGCAAACATCGCTTTTGCCTAGTGGTTTGAATATGGGTCAGTCCAAACGCTTGCTTCACATACTTGGGAGGGAGGGAGAGAGAGAGAGAGAGCCTTGAAGAAGAGAGAGTGTGTTTTATGTGACAACCACCATGGGTGACTCCATCATCATACTAGACTGGTTTTAGAGCTGATTGTGATTGTGTACCAACTTTATACACAGTTTGTAGGGTCATGTTGGGTGCAGCTTTGGTATGCTGACAAAGTTGTATTGGATGTTATAAACATTAAAAAAAAAAAAAAAAAAAAAAAGTGCTTCATCAGATATGATGCACCTGTTTACATGTGTTTGCTTTGAAAGGTTTTGTTGTTATTGTGTTATTCTCAATTTAAGTATTTAAAATATAATTTGTGATACCCAGAGTATTAATTTAATTGTTACTTAAGCATGTTTGTTTAGAGAGGAGGGGTTACTTAAACACAATTGATTCTTTCAGTGGAAAGAGTAAAGACGCACTTGTCTTGAGCTCGTATCATGAGCAGGTCTACTTCCCTCTTTCCTGCCCAGCAGTTTGTCTTACTATGCCTGCCTTATTCTCAAGGGTCTCTGCATGAATTCAGTTATTGATATCAGTACACTTGCTCTCTGGCACACTTGACTTCACTTCTCTTTACTTTTTCCAGTTAGCAGGATCACTTGGGGTTAATGTTGAAAGACAGTACTATCTAGAGTCTAGAGTACTCTGGTTAAGCTTTATTCTAATACAGTTGATTGGACTTGGTATTGATTCATGCAGCCAGAACTTTTTTTCTTTAATGATATTATTTAAAACAGAATTTAAAACTTGTGTTACTTTTACTCTGGCTGCAGTTTTGCCAGCTATTATTACTTTGAGCTGTGTTATCTCTAGAAGATTGCAAGTATTGAATTCTGTGCTGTAGTACAGGAGTAATTATACATTGCACTGTATGACATAATTGATTAGGCATGAATACCATCACGCAGATTATTGCATCATTGGCTGGAGGATCCATTTGAATGGCTGTGGTAGGTCAGGAAGTAATTTATGATTGATATGTTGTACTTTAGCCATAGCCATAGGTGATTAACATTTTTGCATTAATTACTTAGTCACCACTTCATCACCACAGTCAACAGGCTCTTCTGTTACTCTTCATGTTGACAAGTTTGACATCCATAGCAGAAGGTGCCTGTGCTTAGTTTTTGCAACAGCCTAAGCTGTCAAGCATGCTTTTATTTTCATGTACTTCTGGTTTTTGTTTGATAATGGTCTGTAATATATTATACATCACTATGTTTTCTTTCACTAGTTGAAGACTTTTCCCTCACACATACACATGCATGCTCGCACGCACGCACACACACACACACACACACACACACACACACACACACAACACACACACACACACACACACACACACACACACACCACGTGTACACACACACACACACACACACACACACACACACACACACACACACGTACACACACACACACACACACACACACACCACACACACACACATGTACACACACACACACATGTACACACACACACTACACACAGTCACACACTAACACACAACACACACACTAACTAACACACTAACACACACACACCCCACACACACACACACACACACACTACACACAGACACACACAGACACACACACACACACCACACACACCACACACACCACACACACACACACACACACACACACACACACACACACACACACACACACACACACACACACACACACACACACACACACACACACACACACTGGCACACACAAATCCACGTATGCGTTATTTGTCAAGCAGAGGAAGGTCACTGTTGTCTGCAAAGCTGAACTCTTAAGAAAAGGAGTAGTACACAGTATAACAACTCAATTGTTTGTCTTTCAGCTATATCTAGGCTTTTTTTTTTTTTTTTTTTTTGGTGGGCACAATAGAAAATCCTGCCTCTTTGAAAAGTCTTGATTTTGTGCTGGGTTTCACGGCTTTATTATCAGCACTATGGCAAACACCTGCTGTGTGGACATGTATGTACTTTTATTTATCCATTGACGTGCCCTGACAGCAAACGACAGACAATGACTTGAATGAGAGTGTATTGAGACATGTTGAATATTGAATTTCCATTGTTTCGTCATAACTGTGTGTAAATTGTATCGGATGAAAAGTGCACACACAGAGTACATGTGTGGGACCATGACGTTCCTTACACAAAACAAGCAAACTAAATCCTTTTTATGGCAGGAATTTTTTTTTGTGAAAATAGTGCACAATAACATGTGAAAAAAGTGTCAATAAAATTGAAAAAAGCTAAGCAAGATTTTTTTTTTTTCCATTTCTGTTAGCCCACATTTATAAAATTTGTATCATTGTATAAGACCTTACACTCTTGGCAGTGGCATGCTCTGATAGATATTTTTTATTCTCTCTTTTGAACTTCCCCTGTCTTGCACTTGTAGTGAGCAACGACCATTCTTCTTAAAGAAATTGACCCAAAAATGTGTATAAGAGAGCATTTATCCACCTTGTTATGTTCAGAAATGAAATTTAGAGCATTTTATCATAAGAAGAAAATCAAGAGGTTCAAGTCAGTGAGTTTATTGATCACTATCTACTGTTGATGTAGTTTTGATAAGTTCTTAAACATAGCAATTGTGTGAGTGATGCATTAAAAAAAAAAGTCACTACAGCAAGATTGAAGGATTTGGCATAATACTTGTATCAGGATATCAAGATATCCAAAAAAGACACTTGAGAGTCTAATCTTTCAATGAAGTCTATTTTTTAGTAGAGTCTTTGGAGGTTTTAAATGATGTTGTTGGTTTATAAAAGAAAAAGGTATTTCTTTTACTGCTAAGAAATACATTTAAAACAACCATACGAAAGTCTCTCTTTTCAGCCTTTCTCCACATTTTATTGATCAATTCCAACACACTGACATCTTGTCGGTCTTGAATGAGAGCTGTTGTGTAGTGTGCGTATTTGCCCTGGATTGAGTCCAAAGTAGTTTTTTTTTTAATCACACACTGGCTGTCCTGCTGGACTGTTTGGTAAAGAACCAGAAAGTGGGGTGAGTTCTAAACGTAACGACTTAATATTCCCAATATTAACAGTATTGACAACTTTGTGGTGGTGGTGTTTTTGTTTTTTTTATCACACACTGGCTGTCCTACTGGACTGTTTGGTAAAGAACCACTAAGTGGAGTGAGTTCTAAACATAACAAAATTATATTCGCAATACTACCAGTACTCTAAACTTTGTGTGTTGTTGTTGTTTGTTGTTTTTCCAGGCAGCAGTTCAGGGCCGACCGAAGTGAGCATGATGTGCCGTGTGCATCCCAAGGAGAAGCTGACGCTGTTCTGTGAGAGGTGCGAAGTCCTCACCTGTCGTGACTGCCAGCTCCTGCAGCATCAGGAACAAGTAAGACACCTAGCTCTCTGCCTGTTGCCTGTTGCGTGTCGCATGTACGCTACACTGTCTGGGTGGGTTAAAAGTTAAAGTCTGTCCCGAGCCTAAGGCTCATCAGGCCGGTGCTTATCCCAGTTTCTGTGGCGTTGAGCGACTGAGAGTCATAGACTCCCCCTGGATAGGACGCCAGTCTGTCGCAGGGTTAACCCCCAACACAAGGTTGGTACCCCTTTTACACCTGGGTGGGGTGAGAAAATAGCCATAAAGTGCCTTTTCCAAGGGCACAACGCCATAGCCGAAAGCTGGGATCGAACCGCAACCTTTAGATTACGAGTCCAATGCCCTAACCACTAGACTACAGCGGCGGCTGTCTGGGTGGGTGAATGGGTGGTTTGATTGATGGAGTAGGGGTGGAGGGGAGGGGGGTGGTGTGAATGTAGGGGGTGGGGTGATCGTGTATTTGTGGGTGGTTTGATTGATGGAGTAGGGTTGGAGGGGAGGAGGGTGTGGTGTGAATGTAGGGGTGGTTTTAGAGGGTGGGGTGATTGTGTAAGTGTGTGTGAATGTAGGGGGTGGGGTGGTTGTGTATTTGTGGGTGGTTTGATAGATGGAGTAGAGGAGGAGAGGGGGTGGTGGTGTGAATGTAGGGGGTGGGGTGGTTGTGTATTTGTGGGTGGTTTGATTGATGGAGGGGGGGAGGAGAGGGGGGGTGTGAATGTAGGGTGTGGTTTTAGAGGGTGGGGTGATTGTGTAAGTGTGTGTGAATGTAGGGGGTGGGGTGATTGTGTATTTGTGGGTGGTTTGATAGATGGAGTAGGGGAGGGGGGGGAGTGTGAATGTAGGGGGTGGGGTGATTGTGTATTTGTGGGTGGTTTGATTGATTGAGTAGGGGTGGAGGGGAGGGGGGGGGGTGTGAATGTAGGGGGTGGTTTCAGAGGGTGGGGTGATAGTGTAAGTGTGGATGGTGTGTTAAGTTTAGGGGTGGGTGTGTGAGGGGTGTGGATGTGTAAGTGGGTGGTGAATTCATGGGTGTGTGTGTGTGTGAGAGTGATGGATGTGTGGGGTGGGTGGGATGGTATGAGGTGTGTGTATGCTCATGGGTATAGATGCATGTTTGTGAGTGGGGTGGTATGAGATGTGTGTATGTGCATGCATATTTATGCATGTCTGTCTGTGAGAGGTGTGTTGGCTGGGTGGTGTGGATCATACACATACAGTTTGAGATTAGAGATTGTGTGTGTGTGTGTGTGTGTATACTATACATGGTTTAGGTATAATATAAGATTTTACTGAAATTACTGACTTTTGGGTTCGCTGCTCCCTCTATTGTTACAGGTCTGCATTGTGATCAATAGGACTTGATATTTACTGAAAAGGTTCAAATTGTCATGAAATTTGGTGCTTGGTTAACTAACTATCAGATAGATCTGAAAACCTAAATTTTCATACATTTTCTATATAAGATCAGTTGCTTTCAAATTGAATCTTCGAGAACTATATTTTTTCTTTGGGTAAAAACCCACTAAAAACCCACCTGAACAATAACCTGACCTTATTTTATTATTTAACTTTTTTGTCTCCTTTCCCATTTAAACTTAAGTCTCTCCTTTCTATCTGCCACCTATCCCCTTCCCCCCTCCCTTCCTCTTTTTCTTTCAGAGTAAGTCAAGCAGCAAAATGATATTCATTTGCAAGTAGTTTATATATGTGTCATAATAATAATTTGAAATGTCGATTTCTTTTTTTATGGCTTGGTCAGCTCTTTAGTCATACAGGTTACGATCTCTGTCCTTTTTTCAGTCCTATTGGGGGGGGGGGAGGGTGTTTTGGGTTTTTTTTTGGGAGGGGGGGAGGTTGGTTTTTTTTTCTCTCACTTTTTTCAGTCCTAACAATTCATGGCCCCTGACAGTCAGACCAAGGCTGTGTCATCAAATCATAATAAATCAAAAAGCAGCAACAAACAAAAAATTTATGTACTTTATACTAAAAGTAACGAAACAGCGTCTCGTCCCCAGGTACCAGTTTCTCCAAGAAGCGGCCGAGTCGTACAAGGCCAAGCTGACGGGGAGCCTCTCCCTGATGAAGGACCGGCGGGAAACCATGAAGCGCTACCAGACGGAGATCGAGGACCGGCTGAGCAAGGTCAAGCGGGAGAAAAGCGAACTCCAGCAGGACATACTGCGTCAGGCAGAAACGATCGTCAAAGCGGTGCGGGGCGCCGTGTGGGGTGTGTTGAGTTCCCTCCATTCCTTCACCGATGCGGCGGCCAAGCGGCTGTCGCGCGAGGTAGGGGATGTGAGGGATCTTGTAGGGAAGTTCGATCACTGCATCGCCTTCATGGACGGGATTCTTGAGGATGGTTTTGGATTACCGCTGCTGTACTCCAAGAACATCGTGGAGACCAAGTGCAGAAAGGTGAACGGTTGTGCACGGTTTTTTGTTTTTTTGTGGTGTGGGTGTGTGTTGTGTTGTCTTGCATTGTGTTGTCTTGTACACTTTTTCTGTGTGGGGGTGTTTGTCTTGCATGTATTGTCTTGCATTGTATTGTCTTGCATGTGTGTCTGTACTTTTCTGTGTGGGTAGTGTTGTATTGTCTTACGTTGTATTGTCTTGCGTTGTCTTGTACTTCTGCATTGTGTTGTCTTGTACACTTTTCTGTGTGGGTAGTGTTGTGTTGTCTTGCATTGTGTTGTCTTGTACACTTTTCTGTGTGGGTGATGTTGTATTGTCTTCATTGTTGTTGTCTTGCATTGCTTGTCTGTACACTTTTTTGTGTGGGTGGTGTTGTATTGTCTTGCATTGTGTTGCTGCATTGTTGTCGTACACTTTTTTGTGTGGTGGTGTTGTTTGTCTTCATTGTGTGTCTTACATTGTATTGTCTTGTACTTCTTGCATTGCATTGTCTTGTACACTTTTCTGTGTGGGTAGTGTTATTGTTGCATTGTGTGTCTTGCATTGTGTTCTCGTCATTTTTGTGTGGGTGGTGTGTATTGTCTTGCATTGTGTGTCTCACATTCCGTGTGGGTAGTTTTATGTCACTGTATGCTGTTTTCATACTCAAAGCATCTTGCCAAGACTTATCCTGCAGGGGACACTTGAGGGAGGAAGATGCAGGGGAGACAGATGGAAGAACTGGATGCAGATTATGTCAAAGACTTGGACGGCCTTTGGCATGGTGCTGTTGCTGCAATAGGCTGAAGACAGACAGACCAGCTTGGAGAAAACTGTCAAACCAAGTGTACTTCTTTTCAGCCACCCCCCTCCTCTCTGTTCCCCCCCCCCCCCCTTTCCTTTCCTGCCATGACAACCGCCTAGGTCAAGGGACTAATGATGATGATGTATTGATCTGTCACATTGGCAGGGCTGCTTGTAAATGATTTGTGTCATATGTTGTATGGCATTCTTCTAATTGACAGGAAATTCGGGACTGATGTTCCAAGACAGAGCAAGCTGGCTATTGGACTATCCATTAAAAAAAAAAAAAGCAACCATTTTTGTCTGTGTCATGTGTGTTTACAATCATGCACATGATGTGTGTGTTCTCTGCATCATGTTTTCCCCACTTAATCAAGGGCAAGGCTCTTTGTTTTGCCTGGTTTCTTATGGTGTGTTATGTGCATGTTGCACACAGGTTCTTGGGTTCTTGTCTCACCTGTAAGGCCAGCATCCAGGCCAGCAGGCATTGTTCAGTGGATAGAGGGGAAAATCTCACCTTGTGGAGGGTTTGACCGTGAGATCTTGCATTTTCTGGACAGGTGTTTATCACATGTTCTCCTTCCCAGGCGCTTCTCCCACTCTCACTGTCTTCAGGTAGGGGGGAGGGGGAACAACTGGTGTGCATGCACACATGCCCTTGCACACACACACACACACACACACACACACACACACAACACAACACACACACACACACACACGCACACACCCAGGAACACGCACACACACCACACACACACACACCACACCACACACACACACACACACACACTGTCACAGCACACCCCATCACCCACCTACACTACACACAACACATCACATTCACAAGATCACAGACTCCTGTCGCTCCCTCTCTTCTGTGTCTTGTCTGAAGTTCTCATTTTCGATAGAGATCTAGATCTCTTTGTGCTCATCTTCTGTCTCTGTCTCTGTCTGTTCTCTCTCTTCTTCTCTGTTGTCTGTCTGTCTCTGTCTGTCTCTGTCTGTCTCTGTCTGTCTGTCTGTCTGTCTGTCTGTCTGTCTCTCTTCTCTCTCTCTCTCTCTCTCTCTCTCTCTCTCTCTCTCTCTCTCTCTCTCTCTCTCTCCCTCCTCTCCTCCTCTGTGAGTACCAGCTTAGCACCAGTGCAGTGGTTAGTGATAAAACTTACCTTTTTTTTTTTTACACACAGGTGAGCGTTATGTCGAAATCTGTGCTCTTGAAAGTTGAATAGTTTTTGAAAATCTTTTCAAAAGCTTAGTGACTTCTACTTTAATTTTGAAGTGCTGTATCAGATTTTGTAAATTTTCATCCACACACAAAAAAGAAGGAGTGTGTTGAACTGTAAATTAGTAATTTTCATGTGGAGTACCAAAGGAATGTCTGTCTGTCACTTATCTCCCCCCCCCCCCTTCTTTTCAGTTAGAGAACTTTGTATTTCATGCTCTTCTTTTCTCCTTTGAGTGAGTGTGACTGTGTGATGTCACACATGCACACGCACAAACACACAAAAGCAGTACCACAGCCCTGTGTGCGAATGCACGCAGAACATCTTGCGCACATGTTAAATCCTGTTCCTCTTATCATAAGATTAGGCCATCGTGTGCTGGTGGGAACAGATGACACGATTTACCAAAAAGCTGCATACACTCTGGGACTATGTAAAAAAGCACATGAGTGATTATTCCATTATCCTCGATATAAAAGAATAAGATAAAATAAAAAATAAAACACACACACACACTCACTCACTCACTCACTCACTCACTCACTCACTGCACTCAGTAATAAAAAAGAAATTTTATAGTCGTGTGTGTGCTTCTCCAAATGACTGCTTTTAAGTTGAACTTGGAGATAGGGCATTGGGGAAAGGGGGTTGAAAAACCTGGAAACTGCGAGTGTTTTTTATACATAATTTATCTATAATTTATGTATGGTAATGCCAGTTGACAAAGCCTAGCAACTCGCTGTGTGTGGTGTATGTCAAGTCCAAATCTTTATTGAGGGTAAACGAGTGGAGTAAGCTTGCACAGCTTTTCATCCTGCCATCATAAAAAAAAAACCCGCACAATAAGTCACAAAGAGCATCACAGTACACAAGAAACTCGCACACACAACACACAAGTTCAGAGGTGTGTGCATGCTTGTGTTGTGTGTGCATCACAGGACACAAGAAACTCGCACACACAACACACAAGTTCAGAGGTGTGTGCATGCTTGTGTTGTGTGTGCATCACAGGACACAAGAAACTCGCACACACAACACACAAGTTCAGAGGTGTGTGCATGCTTTGTTGTGTGTGCATCACAGTACACAAGAATCGCACACACAACACCAAGTTCAGAGGTGTGCATGCTTGTGTTGTGTGTGCATCAAGTACAAGAAACTCGCACACACAACACACAAGTTCAGAGGTGTGTGCATGCTTGTGTTGTGTGTGCATCACAGGACACAAGAAACTCGCACACACAAACTCGCATACACAACACACAAGTTCAGAGGTGTTTGTGTGCTTGTGTTGTGTGTGTGTGTGCGTGTGTGCATGTGTTTGTGTATAATGCGGCATGTGTGCTGTCTGTTCTGGAATGGCTAAATTGCCCACAGGTGAAATATTGTTCCACACAGACAAACACAGGCGAAATATAACTGCTGCACACTGTGACACAGGCAGTCGAAATATGACCTTTCTTAGTTCTATGATAAACATGCAACACAGACCCAGTTGCTGAAAACCACAACTTAGTTGTAATGAGTGTTGGGCTAATGGCTCTCTCCCGGGCACCAACCAATTCTGGAGTAATTGTCTTGTCATATCATACACCATCTCATCATGCATCTGTTTCAGTGTTTGTGTACATTTGTGTGTGGATGTGTACATGATAATTTGTGTGTTCACACCTCCAGACAAATACCGACATAAAAACAGCTTGTAATGTCTGAAAATAAAACTATAACTAGTCTAAGTGCTTAGAGACTTCAGCATCCTAACATTCTCTGCAGTTTACTCTCATAACTTTGACTAATGCACTGTTTTTTGTCTTGCTCTGATAAGATGTTGTCAACAAATAGGACAAAAGGGTCAGTAGGTTTGTCAGTCAGTTGAGTAAGAAGTTTTACTACAAGTTTCGACTTAGTTGTAAACCCAAGGTCAGACATATGATAGATCATACATTATGCTTAGTTAAATATCATTTCAAAATGTTGGGGAAAATTATGTTCTGCATTTCCAAACACAGTATCCTTTGCTTTAAGAAAAAAGAAAAAATATAAAAATGCTCAAATTTTTGCAATTAGATGTTGATCATGCTAAATTGACCTGGTTGTTTTGAACTTGCATTGTGATTCACAAATTGTTGCATTCCCTGTATTTCAAACCATGTAAAATCTAACCAGGGACTATTTTTACACAGTAATGAGCTTCCCACAACACATAGACCCTTTTGATAAAAAGTACTTGTCAAAATTTTATCTCACAGTGGCACAGTGACACTAATACTGTAATAGTTGTGACACCATCATATGTGTCTGAAATAACAAAGTGCAATTTGAATTGTTTGTATTGAATTGCTTTGGTTTCCAGGCCATGTTTATAAACTGCAAGAAGTCTAATTCACTTGGCGTTATAAAAATGAATCTTTTGCTTCATCTTGAAGTTATTTTTTTATTTTTAAAAAGTGAAACTGTTTACAGTTTCCAATTTGCACTCTTTTAAAAGTTGCCATTTTGTATTTAATTTCAAAATGAGACTGGTCTTCCAGTACAGCCATGCTGTATGATTGAAACTTTAAAAGAGGAAGGCAAGTTGAGTTTTCAGAAATGATAACATTAAACTGTCAGATTTGTCAGAAAATCTAGTAAATTTTATTAAAATTTGCACTTGAATCTTCATTTGTGGTTATTTTCTTCACAATTCTATGGTACATTTTCTTTCTAAATTATGCTTTATACTTACAGTTCTTTGTATTCTAACCCTCTTGCATTCGGATTCTCTGAACACAAATTGCCTCTAGATTTCGCATTTCATCATGAAATCTGGTCAGGCACACATGCTGGCTGGCCTTTTCATCCTTCTAAGTACATACCAGAAGCTATAATTACTTTCACAACAGGCTCTGTCAGTCTGTGCCTCTGGCCTGACAGAGCGATCGGTGGGGGTCACTGAGTGATGGAAAACAAGTGTGTGTAAATCCCGGCAAATCCCAGGTTGGAACTAGGAGGTTTAGTTTGGGGTTTGGTTTTTGTGTTAATTTTTGGGGTTTTTTGTGGTTGGTTGTTTTTCTTTCATGCTTTAGTGTTTCACTTTCACCTGGATTTATTTATAAAACAAATCATCAGATTCAATAAGTTCAGTGTAGAGAACTGTGCCTAATTTGGTCATTGGATACAAACTAATGATACTGTCAGTTTCCCCCACTTTCAGGTTCTCTCAGCTGCTAATCCATCCCAGCCCAGCCCAGATGGAGCCAGCTGGTGCTAATTATATAGCGGCAACTGACCACACTTGGAACTAGGTAAAAGGAAAAGGCACACTAAATAAAGCACTCTTGACTTACAAGTGAAGCTGGATTTGTGTGCTGCTCAATACAGACAGACCTGCTAAGTTGTAGCGGTTTACACTAAATATAACACTCTAGACTAAGCAATGCTGGATTTGTGTGCTGTGATATATATAGACCCACTGCTATGCTGTGGCGGGTGTTTCAGGTGTACCACACCCACATGGAGCCCCAGTCCCTCAAAGGCCAGCTGAACATCCAGTACCGCCACGACGTGCCCACAGTCCTCCGCTCTCTACCTCAGATCGGCGCCATCTACGTCAACGGCTCCAAGTACCCCCCGGAGAAAAAACGCCCCCCAGGCGCAATCCTCCTCCAACACAGCCACCACGCAGAGCAGCAGCGCCCCCTATCGGAGCAGCAGCGGTGCCCCCTCTAACGTCGTGGTGGGAGGAGGAGGAGGGGCTCCCCCTCCCTCTCAGGGGCTACCACACCACCTGGCCCCGCAGGAGCGCGGCCTGTACATGCAGATGATGATGAATCGCCAGTCCCACACCAACACCGTCTCTTCCCAGGGCCCCACCCTCTCCCTGCCGGGGCCTCGCCGTGTGGGCAACCTGGGCCCGGCCCCTCGCGGGTGGTCGGGTCAGCAGCTGGGGCTTTCCAGCGGTCAGGCGGGTCTGATCGGCAACATGCTGGGTCAGGGGCAGTCGTCGTCACAGCAGCAGCACGCCATGATGGCGGCGGCGGCTCGCGGCCCAGCTTTCACGCCCATGCGGCTTCATCACCGGCCTGTGGAGCCGAGCCACATGTCGTCAGCGCCCACCATGGTGTTGGGGGCCCCGCACCGCCCCAGCATTCCTTCAGCTCTTTGCCGGGTGAGTGGGGTGAGAGGGAAGAGGAGGAGAGTGTTGGTTTTTTGGGGGGGTTTTTTGTGGAGGAGGTTGTAGGGTGAGTTTTTGGGTTTTATAAAAAGGTGATTTTGTGCCCTTTGTTTTTGAAATGGTACATGTTTATAAATAGTTTCTGTTTCGAAGTTACTCTATCGTAGGGAAAGTTTGAATTGTTGGATTTACTTTGAAGTAAATGATGTCCGTACTCATAAACTTGTGTGGAAAAGCATTGATTTTGTGTTGTTAAAAAAAAGTAAAGGAGATTGTAAGACTTTGATGAACAGGTAGTATTTGATTTAAAATAACTGCTTTTTTTCTTTCAAGATCGATGAGGTAATATTGTAGTGATAATTGTTAATATTGTAGTGATAATTGTTAAATATCCTTATCAATTTTAGAGTCTGGTACTTTTATATCGTGCTTGTTTTCTTTTTTCACTAAGAACAAAAATTTTTTTTTTAAGTATTTCTCTGATTGCATTCAGATTTTCTACAGTTTTGCAATAACAGTTCTTAAGCAGACTTTGCACATGTTCTAGATACTGGTACTTTAGCGGAGAGGGATGGGATAGCACGGTCAGAATACTCATTCTCTCTTATCTCGGGTTAGGCAGTCATCAAGCGTGGTCACCTCTCAGGTGTGTGACTGTTCATTTGCTTTGTTTTCAGTACAGTCCCTCGGGTCACCCAGCTGTAAATGGGTACCTGCCCTCTTAACGTTCAGGGAAGGTAAAGCAGCTAGGGAAAGGAGCAGGGCACCGGCCCTAAATATGCTGGTCCTTAGAGAAGCTGAGGTCTCTTGACTGACACCTTGCTCTCCCAAACTGCATACACATGGGGACTGGATGTAAAAAATAAAAGCCCATGAGTGCTTATTCCATTATCCTCGATACAAAAGAATAAAATATAAAAATAAAAGAAATGACTGCATAGTTTATTGGAACACTGTTATGTTACTTTTGGGGGGGGGGGGGGGGGGGGGTTATACTTTAGATGTTTCTTTTTTTGAGTTCATGGCATGATTGGAGTGGCATGAAAACAAACTTGTGTGTAAATTTAGCGGTTTATTACGAACCAGCCCACCCCCCTTACGCGGACCGTCGGGACAGCCTCAGTACCGAGGAGCGGCCGATGGCCTTCACATGAACAGCGGGGGTCAGGCGGCCATGTCGGGGGTTCGTCGCCATAGCAGCATGATGGACGCCAACCCCGATCCCGCTCGCCCTGCTTCCGGCGGCCACAACACGCCTGAGCGCCCTCTGTCCAGTGAAGGGTGAGGGTCTGATTTTGTGAAATTTATCTCTGCTATGGCAGTGTTTTTGTGTCAGAAGTCCGACATCACTGTTTGTAGTTGCTTGACTCTTACCATTAGTGATAAGTAATTTTGTGTGTGTTTGTGATTTTTTGATTTTTTTAAAAACAATAACTTGGGTTTTCGAAGTTTCTGAGTAAGTTAAGTGCAACAGTCATAGTTTTTTCCCAGAAAAAATTGTAATGTTTTTATTGACTCAAGTAAATTGTCGATGTCCCGTATTTTTCACTTAAAAATAAATATTTAATTTTAAGGAGTAATCATGGAGGAAATAGTAAATGGTAAAAATTGCTGATCATTTCTTTCACAGGGTCTTTGTCCAGTTTTTGATGTAATGAAGCACAAACGTCCGACGTTTTCGTTCAAGCCATTGACACCTGAAGTGTCTGGATCACTGTCCAGTTTGGGCTTTTGCAGGGCTGCGTCCAGCATGCGGGTGAAATCAGAGCCTCAGGACAGCATGGACTGTGTGATCACCTCCGCTGTCTTCAAGAACAAGAAACCCACCATCATGGCCGGCTCCACTCTCGGGGTAAGTGTTACTGCAACATTTTGCTGCTCTGCAAGTTAAGATGTTCCAAGTGTCTAAAGTTGCATGGTTTCTTTTCTGTTTTTGTTGTTAAAGTTATTTTAGATTGGTTGTACTGTGTGAAAGAGTGTTCTGTGAAATGTTCATAACTTGGTTGTAGATCTCTTCTTGCAAAAAATACTTCATTCACTCTTTTGGGGGGGGGGGGGGGGGGGGGAGGGTAATGAAATAATGACTGTGTACATTTTAAAAAAATTTACAGCCTATCCCTGTGTGGATGCGGTTTTGTCAATTTTATCTTCTGTTCTCACTAGCATAAATGGCCTACTCACTCTCTGGCACATGCACACATGCATGCACACACGCACCCATGCACGCAACACACAAACACACCATGCATGCACACACACACACACACACACACACGCACACACGTACACGTTTGCAGAGCTATAAACAACAGGATTGGATTGGATTGGACACAATGCACACACTCACACATCCTCTCAAAAAACACAACAAATTCCTCATACCATCACAACAACAACAACACACCACAAATGTGGCACTCACCACGAAATGAGTCGCTTAGCACATTACCCAATTTTGCGCTAGGAGCCTTTAAAGGCAGGTGGGGGTCAAGTTGTCAATTTTGAGATTTTGATTGATTATTAAACTAGATCTGTTTATTTACCTTATAATGAAATATCAAGGCATAATTTTTATTCCTTTTGCTTTTAAATGTGTTTTGAAAATACCAAAGCACTCATTCTGACAACCTGTTACTAAAATAAACTTGCCCGTTTCTCATTTTGTCCCATCCTGCAGTCTATCATTTCAATTTGTAATAATGTTGCACAGAATTGTCCGATTTTCAATCTGTTTTTTGTATTTGATAGCCACTTTATTGCACATTAATAACATGTCAATAACTAAAAATTGACCTCAGGTGCACTCCGTCTCATTATGTGGTGGAGCGTCACAAATAACAAAGCAACAACCAAACTGAATTCAGCAACAAAAAACACCAAAAACAAAAAGACATACTGAATTCAGCAAAAAAACAAAACAAAAAACAAAAACAACCACAACAACAAAAAAGAGACAAACTGAATTCAGCACAAACCCCCCCCCCCCCCAAAAACAAAAAACCACCAAAATAACCAAGAAACCCCACAAACAACCCAGTGGTGGTGGTGTGGTCAACAGGAGCTGCAGAAGAACCTGGACGAGGTGATTCGCGGCGTGCCCTTGGACCTGGGAGACAACCTGGAGCAGATCAACTGGGGGGAGACTCCCTGGGGGGGCTGTCCTCCTCCTCCTCCTCCTCCTCCTCCATGCGCATGGGTGCCCCCCCCTCCCTCCCCTCATGACCTCCTCCTCCTCCTCCAACAGTGCACCAGCCTCGTCCAAGTCCCTCAGTCCTCCTCGGTGGTCAGTTCCGTTCCGCATCCCATGCGTCGTTATTCACTCTTCGTCTAGTTCTGTGATTCCTGTGTCATCGTCATCTCTGGGGATACTAGCATGACCTCTCTTAGTGGTAGTGTGGATTCTGGCGTCGATGAGAACAGCAGTCACCAGGTGGGTTTTGGGTTGGTTTGTGTGTTATGTTGGTGGTTGGTGGTGTGTGGTGTGTGTGTGTGTTGGTTGTGATTGGTTGTGTGTGTGTGTGTGTTGTGGTTGTGGTGTTTGGTTGGTTGGTAGTGTGTGTTGGTTGGTTTGGTGATGTGTGTGTTGTTGTTGGTGTATTGGTTGGTTTGGTATGTGTGTGGTTGGTTGGTGGTTGGTGGTATTTGTGTTGGTTGTGGTATGTGTGTGTTGGTTGTGGTGGTGATGTGTGTGTTGGTTGGTGATGTGTGTGTGTTGGTGATGTGTTGGTTGGGTGTGATGTGTAGTTTTGTGTGGTGATGGTTGTGGTGTATGTGTGTGTTGGTTTGGTGGGATGTGTGTGTTGGTTTGGGTGGTGATGTGGGTGGTTGGTTGTGTGTGTGTTGTTGGTGGTGATGTGTGTGTTGGTTGGGTTGGTGATTGTTGTGTGTGTGTTGGGTGGGTAGTATTGTGTGTTGGTTGTTGTGATGTGTGTGTTGGTTGGGTGGTGATGTGTGTGTTGGTTGTGTGGTGATGTGTGTTGGTAGAAAGTGATTCGTGTGTTTTGCTTTAAAAGTGATTAATTATTGTTATCATAATTATGGATTGTGACAGTTCTGATGCAGTTTATATCATTCTACCAGCTGTTGGACTTTTTTTGGAAATCTTAAGGCAAAACCATCATAACTGCTGTTATCTTTAAGAAGTGCTTTACCTAGGGAAGAAGTAAACACAAAACTTGTTATAGTGTACTCCCTCATGGGGATGCCTGTATAAATAGCTTTCTCACCTTCTGGAAATTCTGTGCTCAGAATTCCCTCTTTTCTATCCCTTTGTTTCTGCCAGTTCTCTTTTTCTTCTTGTCACCTCTGTGTCTATGTTCTGCCTTTTGGTCCATTCTCTTACATTTTTTTTTTTTTCAGAAAGACCTAAAAGATAACAATGCTCTCCCACACTGGTCATCCTTCGGATGAGACTGTAAACGAGGCCCCGTTTGTGAACACACGCAGAACATCTTGTGCACACATTAAATCATGTTCCGCTTTTTGTAAGAGTGGGCCATCATGTGCCGGTGGGAACAGTTATTTTTAAGAGTAGCTTCATCTAGGGAGATTTATTCAAAAATTGTACACGGGTACTTTCCTCGTGGATGTCATATAAAATAGTAATTTCAATTCTGGAAATTTGGGCTAAAATAATACTTCTCTATACTTGGTAATTCGCAGCTAACACCCTTGTATTGCGATGCTATGCTTTAATGACCTGCAGGTGAAAGGTTACGCCACAGGCAACAGCATGCCGGGGTTCACCCTGGCGGCGGTGGAGTCTGCCGATCCCAACGACGACTACTGCGCCACCTGTCACCAGGGGGGGGACGTGCTGTGCTGCGACAAGTGTCCCCGCGTCTTCCACCTGCAGTGCCACGTGCCTGTGCTGGCCACTGTGCCCAGGTGAGTGCTGACAGGTGTTGAAATTATGTTACAGTCCCAGCGGAAGTACTCCGATTTAGGGAGTGTTGTAGTAGACAGAAGTCAGATCTCACACTTCAGCACCTCGGACCCCCCCCACACACACACTCTTCTCTCTCTCTCTCTCTTTTGGATGTAAAAAAGCACAAGCACAAGAGTGCTTATTCCATTATCCTCGATATAAAAGAATAAATCAAATCTCTCTCTCTCTTCTCTCTCTCTCTCTTCTCTTTCTCTTCTCTCTCTCTCTCTCTCTCTCTCTCTCTTCTCTCTCTCTCTCTCTCTCTCTCTCACACACACACACTCACACACTCACACACACACACTCACACACTCACACACACACACACACACACACACACACACACACCCACACTCCTTCCCACACTCTCTCCCACACCTTCCCGCCTTTAAGCTTACCAGTACACTAATAACACTGTGTCTGTCCCCTTCTCTGTGGCAGTGGTCTGTGCACAGTTAGTCTCTAAGTCCTGATCCAGGATTTGCCGGATTCAATAATTACCCTCCCTAAGTCGGGATTTACACACAGTAGATTTCCATCACACAGTGACCATCACTAATTACTACCACATGTCAAGCTCTATCAGGCTAGAAGGTAGAAACCCTGTTGAGAGTCCTGGAAGTAATTATAGCTGCTGGTATGTACTTAAAGGAGGAAAAGACATGGAGCATGTGTGTACCTGACCTGATTTCGTGATGGAATGCGAAATCTAGGGGCAGTGTGTTCAGAGAATCCGTTTGAATGCAAGAAGGGTTAAGCTTACCAGTGCATAACTAATACTACGTGTGTGTCTGTCCCCTTCTTGTGGTAGTGGCCCTTGTGTGCACGCTGTGTGAGGAAGGGCTGACCACAGAAGGCGGGGAGGACGACCAGGTGTCAGACCTGTCCGGCAAACGCAAAGCGTCGACACACCTGTCATCGAAAGACGTCAAAGTGTGTCAGCGAGTCCTGCTGGAACTGTACTGCCACCCCTCCAGTATCCCTTTCCACGAACCCGTCAACAGAGCTGTGAGTAGTGTCCTGTTTCGTTCTTTCTGCTGGCTGGCTTGCAGGATTCTCTTGTTCTCTTTTTTTTCTTTCTGTGTTTCTTTTGTGAATCTCTCTTGTCTGTATGTCAGACTGTATTATGTGTCTTTTTTCTAAGAAAGTAAAGTTTACTGAAAGTTTTATTTTGTGGGTGTTATTTTCGAGTAGTGATCATGTATAAGTGCTGTGATTTCTTTCCTTTCACATTACTCCCCTGCAAACCTGTTGAAATTTCCCTGATGCCCACTGAAGATGGACAAACAGGGTTTTAGCTTTGCTGACTCAAACTACTAGTTACAAATCATCACCCATCCCAATCACATATGTCGTTCATTATTGTCATTTCATCGTCAAACTGTAGTTTATTGTTATTATTGTTATTTTATTTGTCAAGTATCAAACTTCTACAAAATCACACACCTCATGGATTTCTTCTGTGAATGGTTATTATTGTTTTTATTTTACTGTCAGGTACCAAACTATTACAAAATCATCACGCACCCCATGGATTTCTGCAGTTCATTATTATTTTTTTATTTTACTGCAGGTACCCAACTACTACAAAATCATCACGCACCCCATGGATTTCTGCAGTTCATTATTATTGCTGTTATTTAACTGTCAGGTACCCAACTATTACAAAATCATCACGCACCACATGGATTTCTGCAGTTCATTTATTATTGTTTTATTTTACTGTCAGGTACCAAACTATTACAAAATCATCACGCACCCCATGGATTTCTGCAGTTCATTATTATTGTTTTTATTTTACTGTCAGGTACCAAACTATTACAAAATCATCACGACCCATGGATTTCTGCAGTTCATTATTATTGCTGTTATTTAACTGTCCAGGTACCCAACTATTACAAAATCATCACCACCCCATGGATTTCTGCAGTTCATTATTATTGTGTTTATTTTACTGTCAGGTACCCAAACTATTACAAAATCATCACCACCCCATGGATTTCTGCAGTTCATTATTATTGTTTTATTTACTGTCAGGTACCAAACTATTACAAAATCATCACGCACCACATGGATTTCTGCAGTTCATTATTATTGCTGTTATTTAACTGTCAGGTACCCAACTATACAAAATCATCACAGACCACATGGATTTCTGCAGTTCATTATTATTATTGCTGTTATTTTGCTGCCAGGTACCCAACTACTACAAAATCATCACGCACCCCATGGATTTCTGCAGTTCATTATTATTATTGCTGTTATTTTGCTGTCAGGTACCCAACTACTACAAAATCATCACACACCCCATGGATTTCTGCAGTTCATTTATTATTGCTGTTATTTTACTGTCAGGTACCCAACTATACAAAATCATCACGCACCCCATGGATTTCTGCAGTTCATTTTATTATTGCTGTTATTTTCTGCCAGGTACCCAACTACTACAAAATCATCACACACCCCATGGATTTCTCTCACATCAAATCCAAGCTGTCGCCTGACCACCATGACCACTACACCAGTGTGGAAGGTTTCCTGGATGACTGCAAACTGGTCTTCAGAAACTGTGCTGTGTACAATGCTGTAAGGCTGTGTGTTCTGTGCTGTGTACAGTGCTGTAAGGCTGTCTGTCTGTGTGTGTTCTGTGCTGCATGTGTTCTGTGCTGTGTACAATGCTGTAAAGCTGTCTGTGCTCTGTGCCGTGTACAGTGCTGTCTGTGTGTGTTCTGTGCTGTGTACAGTGCTGTAAGGCTGTCTGTGTGTGTTCTGGGCTGTGTACAGTGCTGTCTGTGTTCTGGGCTGTGTACAGTGCTGTCTGTGTGTTCTGGGCTGTGTACAGTGCTGTCTGTGTGTTCTGGGCTGTGTACAATGCTGTAAGGCTGTCTGTGTTTTGTGCTGTGTGTTCTGTGCTGTGTACAATGCTGAAAGGCCGTCTGTGTTCTGTGCTGTGTACAGTGCTGAAAGGCCGTCTGTGTTCTGTGCTGTGTACAATGCTGAAAGGCCGTCTGTGTTCTGTGCCATGTAGAATGCTTTAATGCTCTGTTAGGAAAATGTGTAATCAGTTTTGGCAGACACATTCAAGAAGAAACTAGATTGATCATAGGCCCTGAATTTGTCAACACTGATATGGAGTAGCTCAAGGGAGACGATCAATGTCAGTATCCTGTTCTGGAACGCTTCATGAAGACAGAGTGTGATGATGAAACATGAAAATCCTGTGGATGTATGTTGCAGAAGATGCGTTGCTGTGTTCTTGATGTGTAGCTTTTTTGATGTGTGGGAAGTCAAATAGAAATGAGCTGAAATACAGCCCCCATCATGAAATACAGCCCCCATCATGAAATACAGCCCCATCATGAAATACAGCCCCCATCATGAAATACAGCCCCCATCATGAAATACAGCCCCCATCATAGTTAAAACATGTGCAGTTCAGGGGGAAGGAATAATTCTGCTTCAGCTGTTTTTACTTTGATGTGCCTTTCCATTAAAAACAAACAAACCATGTACATGTAGCGACCCAGTCAGTTACTTTCTGTCAGCTGTAATGTTTGCTAATTAACCCTTTCGCAGCTATCGTATTTTACTCAGGCTTATTATGGACGAAACAGAGAGAGCGTTGAATCATGACGAACAGCGATCGTCAAGTCAGCATTGCTGGTGACGGTTTATAATATGACGAACGCTGTTTGTCAACAGCGCAGTAAAGAGGTTAAGATGCTTTTGACTCCTGATGTCTTAACTGAAATGGAATATTATGAAATTTTTGAGGGGTGGGTGGGTAGGTGTTGTGGTTTTTTTGTTTTGCTTTTGTTTTTCTAAATGATTTTCATACAAACAAAACGGTCGTGTGTGGCAGGAGACGTCTGAAGTGGGCAAAGCGGGCAAGATCGTGCAGGGATTCTATGATCGCCTGGTGGACCTCCACATGCCAGACTACACCAGCTACGCCCGTCGTCAGCGCGACAGTCCCGACAGCGAGGGCAGGCCCGAGGCCGAACGCAAGAAACGGCGACTGACACCCCCCCCACCCCCCGCTCATGCCAACCACGGAGACGAACTTTGACGCCTCCCCAACCCCTGATTTTATCGTCGCCGATCAATGCTAAAATAACTGCCATGAGATTTTTATGTGTGTGTTGTTGTTGTTTTTTGATGAGGCATCAGCAGGATCTGTTGTGCAACGAATGGTTGAGGAAAAGTGTGATGCTGGTCACGGGAGTGATGTGCTGTGAGGACCGTTGTTGTTACACTGTGTGTGGGGATGACTGTGTGGGTTTTCCTCACGGGGAGAATGGAGTACAAATCTGTGGAAGTGTTTTCTCGGGAATTTTTTTTTTACCGGAGACTGGATCGTTGTTTTTAATCTGTGCTGGTGGTTTGACAACACGTGTTTGTGGTCAGACGGAAGTTTTAAAAGTTTGTGAGCATAAACTTTTTTTTTAACCTTGTGAAATAAGCTTTGGATTATAACTCAGTGCTTCTAGACTTCCAGTGGAAGTCATCATGGGAAATTGAACTTGAACTGGATTATAACTGTGTCCATAGACTTTGAAGTGAAAACACCATGGGAAATAGGACTTAGATTTGAACTCTTAAGAGTTCATAGACCTGAAGTGAAGGCTTTATTTGAGATTGAACTCGAAACTAGTCAGTTGTTTACTGTAAATACTTCTATGTGCAACCCCCCTCCTGCCCAATCTATCATTTTAGTTTCAAAGGATGGGATAAACCAAGTGAACAAGGTGGTTTTCTTCTGTGGAAACAAAACAGTGTGGAACTTTGCACTTGTGTGTTGTTTCATTTAAAGTGGGCATTGTGTCATGTTTTCTTCAAAATGTTTTACTTACTGCAACTTGTGTAAAGTTTTTGTTGTTAATCATGTCTGTTATGTATAACTGCTTTTCTGACTCTCTTGTCTTCTGCTTTCAAATGGCGTTCTACAGCATGGTTACCAAAATAATAATAATGAAATCATTATTGAGTACGCCTAGTCTAACACTTTAATCATCCCTGAAGGGCAATTACAATACTGACAGGCATATTGATACAAATCATAATCAAACACACGAAGTAGCTACATTTCTTATTTGTTCAAACATTATATAACTTCAAATAAAATGTCACAAACACTCACACTCTACGCGCGCGCGCTTGCACACATGCAAACACACGCATACACACACCAATGTTTAGATACAATGTTCTTAAAAACCATTGACTAGAAAAGACATATGATCACCATTATTTACACATTATACGCACGCGTTCACACCCGCACATATACATGCATGCATGCACACGCACACACACACACACATACACATGCTCCCCCCCTCCCCATACAATCCACACCCACCCGCCCCCACACTCACACATACACACATGCTCCCCCCCCCCCCTATCCATACACACCATCCACACCCACCCGTCCCCCCCCCCACACGCACATAATTGGTAGAAAGACATGTGAATTTACAAGCAATTCCAAAAAAAATCTCAATAAAGCCAAAAATAAGACATACTTATTTTATGGGTACATATGCATGTATGTGCACGCCTGTATGCATTGGCTACATACATAACAGTGGCAGGTAAGTAATTCAGAGAAGTTTACACACACACACACACACACACACACACACAAAAGAGCAAAAAAACAAAAACAAACAACCTCAGTCAGTGTTATTATGAGTGTAGAACTCGGATAGCTACTGGCACAAAGGAATTCCTTTTTCTGTTTTTTTTGCTGTTGTGGCATTGAAAATGACGTCCTGAAGGCAACAATTGAAATTCTGAAAACAGAGCGTGGGGGGAATCGGCCAAAATGGCTGTTGCTTTGGGTACAAGCTGCTGATTACAAAACGACCTGAGGTCTCTTTGTTCTTCTCCGATAATTTTAGAGCAGATTCTCACAATTCTCTGAAGACCATTCTTGTTCTTAATGCTAAGGTTATTGTACCAGCAAATGAAAGCAAAACTTAAAACGCTCTCTATATAAGACTTGTAGAACAAAGAAAGAATCTTTTTGTCGACTAAAAATGAGTTAAGCTTCCTCAGAAAATACACACGTTGTTGCCCCTTTTTGACAATGGTGTCAGTGTTAGCATCCCAATTTAGCTTGTGGTCAAAAACAGTTCCCAGATAGTTGTATTTCAAAACGTTTTCAACTTCTTCACTATGGATGATGGTATTCTCAGAAGTGTGCTCCGATCTTCTGAAATCAATAGGAAGGTCTTTAGTTTTAGAAACATTTAGCTCCAGATAGGCCTCATCACACCAATCTACGAACTCGGTAAGGGCTGGACCATGGTCTAGGACTGATGCAGATAAGAGAGACAGAAGAGCACTGTCGTCCGCAAATTGGGTATTTATAATGACAAGAAAAATCAAAGTAAAACACTATCTAATGTTTGAAATAAAAGCAGATTTTGTTTGTGTTGTCATGTTCATGTGTATTCTGTCTGTCTCTACATCTCTCTCATCTGCCCCCCCACCCCCTTTTCCGTCTTTCTCTTACACACACACACACACACCACACACACACAATACACACACACTGGCCAGCAAAGATAACAGAAACCAGTCCCATTGTTTTCATAATGTAGAGCTCTGTGTTCACAAAGGAAGTTTATCCGCACACCACACATTCTGCAGCCAGTGCAAAAATGTCCGCATATGTACTAGAAGCCCGGCTCTCAGGAACTGCAACAGGTGGAAACCACAGTGGCAACAACATCAAATTAGCAAGCTGTTCAAATTTGGAGGGTCCGTTTTGTCAGCTGGAATAAGTGCAATGTAACATTTGACTTTTTTTGTGCTTGGGTGGGCTTTTTTGTGCATAGTTGAAAGGAGAATGTTAAATTTTTTATACTCAGAGCCTGCTAATGACAAGTGGTCTATTTGAATCAAATGGTGCAATTGATGAGATGTAGTTATGGTGTGTATTGTAAAACTTTTGTTTTCTTCAAGTCAGTGTAATCTTTTTCCGTCTGAAAATGGGCATCTGCCTTCTGTAGGGACAGGGAAGGTAAAGCAGCGAGGGAGAAGAGATGGTCGCCGCCCTCAACATGCTGACCCCTTAGAGAAGCGGAGGTCTCTGACATCTCACTCCCCAGGGACAGCATTATCTTAAGTAATCTTTTAACCCTTTCAGTTTGGTAAGCCTGTTTTCCAGCTCAGCTTTCTGCTACCCTTCAGTCCAGTAAGGGGGAAAACTGGCACAACCAAATTTTCCTTCAATTCCTGGGTTTCTGAGGTACAGAAGAGTACAAAACGGGTACCTAGGTAAATTTTACTTACACACACTAGGCTTTATGAACATTCTTATGGGAAAGGAGAAACAGTGTTTGCCAAATCAAAACTATTTTTCAGAGTCCGTTGATGCCAGTTAGCTGCATCACAGATCCCTGTAAACAAACCCTCTTCTGGTACCGTTATTGCCGGAAAATTGTCTGTCAGTTACTGAAAGGGATAACACAGGGGCAGAAACTCAGGATAGGGGAAGTAATTGTCAGCAGATATTCAGTACTGTACGGGTTAAAGTGTGAGTGGTATTCGAAGGTCTGTTTGTGCATGACTTTCCCATGGAAACTCTTGACCTGTCTACTAGTACTTCTGTTTTGGTTCCTGTGGAATATTGTGTTCATTCTATCTTCTGTGAAGTATGGAACTTTGGCAGGGAGGAAGAGTGGTGGAATCTGATTTGTGGAACTTAACTTGAGTTGTTTGTTACTTCAGTGCTGTGTCGATTCAGAACTGAAAATGTTTACACAGTGATAATGCATTTCCACTCCTGACAATGCAATTCAAAAGTGTTGGAATTGGAATGATTGACTTTTTAGTAATTAAAAAATTTTTTTGAAGTTTATTTCTCTCCCTAAACAAAGCATTTTGAAAGTGTTTTCTTCCCTGTGGATGGTGAAGTCTTTGTCATACCTGTGTTTTCACTCTTGACATTTCTTCACCTGTCAAGTTTTCAGGTGGAGTGAAAGTTCTGAATAAAGTATGTAAACTTTGTTCCAATGGATCAGTTTGTTTCAGTTTCTTCTGTTTTTTGTGATTTTTTAGTGTGCTGTTTTATTGTTTAGCTGTATGTTTTGTCATATGGTCCAACATTTCTTTTTGTCTCCTTGCTCTCATTTTGGTTTTTTTTTGTGCTTCATTTTTTTTTTTTTGTCTGTGACTCACTCTGTCACTGCCTCAAGTCTGTTCTCTTGCTTTCTTTTTTTTTCAAAAATTTTCGTTTGTGTGGGTTTTGGGGTGGGTTTGTTTTTTTTTAATACTTTGGGAGCCTATAGTCCTCACTAAAGGTTGGCCTGAATGTATTGTGTGATGTTAATCTATCACAGTTGACTTTTTAAAAAAAATTGTAGTGGGTATATTATGTGTGAAGTGCTTGAAGACCTATCAGTGTGTGTGTGTGAGTGGAAATGTGTGTGTGTGGTGTGGGGTGTGTGTGTGTGTGCGTGTGTGGTGTGTGTGTGTAACAAAACCACTTGCTGTTGGGTTTTTTTTTTTAGGGAAAACAATGGCTGACATTTAATCATTCTATTGGGGAAGGAGAGTTTGATGTTATTTTCTCTTCCCCTCTTTAATTCTCTCTTCCTGAGTCTGTCTCTCTCTGTGTTCTTTGTCAAAAGGAGGAATGTGTTTCAATAAACCAAGGAAAGTAGGATGAGAAAGTGGAAAGTAGTTTGCACTAAGTGCAAACGGTTGAAGTCTCCAGTGAAGAAAAGAAAGGAAAGGGGGAAAAAAAAACCCACAACTTGTATTATAGACATGTATGTGACAAAATAAAAGATTCGTATGTTGAACATTATTTGGAGACTGGAACAAATGTAAGTCTGATTGTGTGTGTGTGTGTGTGTGTGTATGCGTGTGTGTGTGTGTGTGTGTGTGTGTGTGTGTTGTGTGTGGGGTGTGTGTGTGTGTGTGTGTGTGTGTGAGAGAGAGAGAGAGAGAGTGAGTGAGAGAGAAAGAGAGTGAGTGAGTGAGTGAGTGAGAGAGAGAACAGTTTTTGTAAATTAAAAAAAAACTGCAGTTTTTTCATCTCCCTCTTCCTCTTGCGTGTGTGTATGCGTGTGTGTGTGTGTGTGTAATATAACTCTGGTGTGTGTGGTGTAATATAACAGTTTGTGTGTGTGCATGAGTGCATGTGTGTGTGTGTAATATAACCGGGTTTGTTTTATTCATCTCTCTTCCTTCCTTCCTTTGGTTATTGTCCCGATCTTCCCATGTTCTCCATTCACAGCACTCGGAATGGGTTCTCACTGCTTGTGTCTCTCCACTTGCCATGCTTAGAGAAAATCAAGTCATTTTTATTATGATACTGTAATCGAACCTTGCTTTACTGCAATCTTCCAAGTGATGGGTGCTTGACCATTCTCAGATATATTTTTTTTCTGACTTGTTTGTTTGTGTTTCATCCTCTTGTTTTGTGTCTAGTTTTCTCTCTTGCTTTGTTTGATGCTTGTTTCTTTTGTCTGGGGGCCGAGATAGCTCAGTGGTCAGAGCGCTCGCTTTCCCCCAGTCAAGTTAAGCAGCGTTGAGCGTGGTTGCCAGTTGGATGGGTGACCGTTTGTGCTCCTTGGCTTCAGTACAGTTCACCCAGCTGTAAATGGGTTCCTGCCCTCTTAAGGGTCAGGGAAGGTAAAGCAGCGAGGGAGAGGAGATGGATGCCGCCCTCAACATGCTGGCCCCTGGAAAAGCTGAGGTCTCTGATTCCTTGCTCCCCTACGACCACCTGGGTTATGGGACACCTTTACCTTTACCTCTACCTTCTTTTGTCCTCGTTTTGGACTTCTCAAAGTTCTCCACATGTTTGCCTGATGTTTTGGTCTTGATTGTTTAGTGCTGGTTTTATTTACAGGTCAATGGCCAAAGTGTTTATGACAATTAGCAGTTGAAGTCTCTTGCCTTTCTCTGTTAAAATTTCTGTATGTGTGCTGCTCTATCTGTCTGTTTCTTCCTGTCTCTCTCTGTTGTTCTCTCAATCTCTCACGGTCTCTGTCTGTCTGTCTGTCTGTCTCTCTCTCTCTCTCTCTCCTCTCTCTCTCTCTCTCTGTCTTCTCTGTCTCTCTCTCTCTCTCTCTCCTCCCTCTCTCTCTCTCTCTTTCTCTCTTTCACCATAAGAATGTTGTTGCAACGCTATTAAGAAATACTCCACAGAATGGATCAGAAACACAGCTAAGCTCAGCATGCATCCTGTTCTTTCTCAGATCAGAAGCCCCAAGAAAAAAACAAACCCTTCTTTTGCTTTCAGAGACTGACATCAGGATCTTCCTAACGCATTGTCTTCCAAGCCACTTCCAGCATTATGTAGCTCACTTGGGTCAATAGTCCTGAACTCTCCTAAAGCCATGGCAGTGTCACCTCTAGGGAGCTATGCATTGAGCACAGGGCTGTGTGTTGAGTTTATTTGAGAACAGTCATTGACTGAGTGATGGGTTTGTTCTACAGTATTAAAAAAAAAAAAGCTCAGGTCCGCTTTTTCACAAATTGTGTAAAGTGCCCTTCACCTTCACCTGTCCTGTAGTCCCGTGGACCGTGGGGGCACAACTGAAGATTCTGCAACCAGCCTCCTCCACTCATCAGTTTTAATGACGCGTACTGTACCGTAGCTCACTAATTAGATGCAATAAGTGACAATGGTTGGCCATTCCTGCCTCAACAAGAAAAGTCTGAAATGACTAAAAGTTTTATAACTCTGTGAGTGCTAGTGCCTTGCACATAGTTAGACCAGTTCTCTTTTATGAGCATTTTTATAGTGGCGCTAGATTTCTCTGCTGAAAATAATTTGATTTAGGGCTGCTCTCCTTGGGGGGACCTCACCTAAAGAGATGTTTGCTACTTTTAATTATATCTATAATTTTCAAGAGATGATAGAGAGAACTGTCTGTTAGAAGAATAGATTCAGTGTGAATCGGTGAGTGTTTCTGCTTGTGGGACATTTACTTAGTTTTGACAGAAATGACATTATAGAAAATGCTGTCGTTTTGTAAAAGGGATTTGTTGAAGCATTGAAGTGTTGCTTTGATAAAACTTTTTCTTTAAGATTGTGCATTCATTTAGATTTTTCTTTCCTTTAAAATGGTGCATTTATAAATGTGTACCAAAGTGATGGTCAGACTGGGGATGGCCGTCACTTCACGATGCTGCATGGCACTGTACGTCCTTACATCAGTTCCCCCGAAGTTGGAATTCAGCTGCCTTATTGGAGGGTAAAATTTAAATGATCGCATTCGCAAAATCTCACCATGGGTGAACCTTGGAGCTCTAGCTGAGAAACGTAACAAAAAAGTCACATAGGATTGATCAGTTTTTTCCTGGAAATTTGGGCTGCTTTCTCATCGAGGATTACTCACTAACTGTGTTGGTATAACACAGCACCCCCCACCCCCTTTTTTTTCTTTGTTGTTTGTCTGAAAGATATGTGGGTTGGGTTTTTTTTTCGCTTTTGAAACAGAATTTTGCCAAGAAGAAGTCTTGTTGTCATGGGATCTTCTCCATGCACTAATTGCGTTTTTTCACTTTGGACATAAGTGTATACATTCTCCTGTGTGAAACGGTGGCACCTACACCAGCACTCTTGGGTTTACAGGTGTTGAGATATGGATGAGATTGAAGCCCAGGATCTCTTACCATGAACATTTATCATCTTAAGATATTGGAAGTTGTATGCAGATATGCTCTCTCTCTCTCTCTCTCTCTCTCTCTCTCCTCTCTCTCTCTCTCTCTCTCTCTCTCTCTCTCTCCTCTCTGTTTGAAATAAAATTTAAAATGATACGTTTTTAAATGTCAAAAAGAAAGGTTGTGTATGTCTCATTACCTGGTAAATGAGAACGTTCTATGCCAAATGAACCACACATACGCAAGCTTTATACTTTCCAAGTGTTATATTGTCTGTGTAAAATATTTGTTATGTATGTAAACATTTGTACAAACTCGAATGACTCCACATGAAAAATGAACGACTGTGTGATGTAGGTTTGTCATGTACTGTAGGTGTTGCTGGTTTCTGTTGGTTGGTTGGCTGGTTTAATTTCTGCCTAATCCACAAAGCATGAATAAACACATCTGCCAATTTTTAAGCTGCGTGAAGCCTGCCTCGTCTTGTTGGAAGTGGAAGGATGGAAAGAAAGTGAGAGGTGATGACTGTGTGTACACATATGATTGTGTCATTGATGATCAACAACATATATATTGTTTATAATTATTATATAATACAGTTACTTTATACATTTTGAATTTTAGCTATCCTGAAAAAGCTGAGTGTTTTTGTGACTGTTTTACAAACTGTAAGTATTAGTAATGACTTGCAGAATATAAAAACATACAAATCGCCCATAGACTGATAGAGACACTAAGAACTGAAACAGTAGCATAGATATTTTTTGAAAAATGTCTTTCCCCCCCCCTCCCCCCTTCAGCATCTTAGGTACATATGGCAATTAGCTTTGAACTTTCAGACCTGTCCGATTATTTGCTGATGATTGTCCAAAACAGTACTTTCAAGGGTCACCACACCATGCCAGAAAAGTACACGAGACAATTGAAAGCATGGGCGGACAGTGATTCAGCAGTGCTATAAACATCTGCAGCCTCCACAACACCTGGGGCTTCCTTCCCAGTGCTGCAATTAGTACAGTACTGTCTACTTTAAAAGCATTTATCAACAAATCAGTGAAGTTCTGATCTGAGGACCTTGGCCAAAGTGAAGCCCCACATACTGTATAATATATTGATATGTATACACACACACACACACACACACCACACACACACACACGCACACACATAAATAAAGAAAGCAAACAGCATTCTTTGCTTGAATTTCTCTATTCTTAAATGCTTTCTCCCTGTGTGCAGAAATTCGGAATAATTATATACAGCTCCTCTGGTCCAACTCTGACTGCAATGTGGTACCATTGTTTGTGACCTGTGCCTACAGACAGGCAAAGCACAGATAATCACTCACTCACTCACTCAGTCCCATGTCCCAAAGGACGTAGGGGGGACATGAGAGAAGACGCAACAGAGATCTTTTTCCATGCTTCACGATCCTGCGTGGCTAGTAGGAGGTGTTGCAGGGGTTGGGCGGTCCAGTCTTTGATGTTGTCAACCCATGATTTCTTTTGGCGGCCTCTTCTTCTCTTGCCCTCGACTGTTCCTTGCAGGATGGTTTTTGCTAGGGTGTTGTGTCTTGTGGTGTGACCAAACCACATCAGCTTTCTCCTCTTTATGGTGGAGAGCAAAGGCTCTTGGGGGCCCACACGCTTTTTGATTTCTTCTATCACATAGTTATTGGTCTTGTGTTCTTTGTATGATATTTTGAGGAGTCTTCTGTGGCACTTGTTCTCGAATGCTTGGATTCTCCTCTCTAACTCTGCTGTCAGAGTCCATGATTCACAGCCATATAGGAGGATAGATATCACGAGGGATTTGTAAAGGTGGTATTTGGTGCAGAAGCTGATGTTGTTGCTTCTGATGATCTTCTCGAGTCTGACTAGAGCAGATGTTGCTGTTGCAATGCGAGCTTTCACTTCATTGTTTGATGTGCCATCTTTTGTTAGGATGGAGCCTAAGTATTTGAATTGGCTCACCTCTTCTAGTATTTCTCCATTCATCTTTATTTCCGTGATGTCATTACTCGCGCTGTTGACCATGATCTTTGATTTCTCTGTACTGACCTCCATGCCGTATGCGCTCGCTCGATCTGTTAAATTGTCTGTGAGGATTTGCAGTTCTTGTTTGCTGCTGCCCATGAGGTCAATGTCATCTGCAAATCTGAGGTTGCAAAGGGGTCTTCCACCAATGGAGATGGAAGTGTGGTGGTTTTGCAGTGTCTCTGTCATGATGTTTTCGAGGAAGAGGTTGAAGAGTACAGGTGAGAGAAGGCAGCCCTGGCGAACCCCAACCGTGGTCTTGAAGAACTCGCCCACGTGATTATTCATAAAAACTGCACTTTCTGCGTTCTCGTACAGAGCTTTGATGACTTCAATTAGACAGCTGTCAATGTTGAAGTGCCTGAGTACTTGCCAGAGGCCGTCATGCCATACCCTGTCAAAGGCCTTTTTAAAGTCTATGAAATTGTGGTACAAGTCTTTTTGGTGTTGGAGATGCTTCTCTATCAGAATTCTCAGATTGAAAATTTGTTCCATTGTGCTGCGTTTTGGTCTAAAGCCCGCTTGTTCTTCTGCCAGGAGTTTTTCCGCTTGGTTTTTCAGTCTGTTGAGGACTACCTGCAGCATGATCTTGCTAGGATGACTTATGAGACTGATGGTTCTGTAGTTCTGGCATTGTTTGAGGTTTCCTTTCTTTGGCAGGGGTATTACAAGAGACTGTGTCCATTCTTTTGGCCATTCTTTGGTGTCGTGGATCTTCTGACAAAGTTCTGTGAATCGCCTTGCTGTTTCATTCCCTCCATTTTTTATGAGTTCAGCTGGGATGTTATCGATTCCAGGGGACTTCCCCTTCTTCAATTGTCTAATAGCTGCATCTACTTCACACCTTAGTATTGGTGGGTCTTTATCTTGGTGTTCAGGGGTTTGTCAGAAACTATGTTGGTATCTGGGCGTAGTGGGTAGTTGTACAATCCCTCACAGTATTCTGTCCAGCGTTGGAGGATGGCATTGTTTTCCGTTAAAAGATTTCCTTCTTTGTCTTCAATAACAGAGGCTTTAGGCTGTGTGGTTTTCGTTAGTGCTTTCAAAGTGTCGTAAGCTGTTTTGCTGTTTCCCTTGGTCATTCCAGCTTCGATGTTGTTGCATTGTTCTTCTATCCACGCTTCTTTGGCTTCTCTCATCTTTTTCCTCACTTCTCTGTGGCTATCCATGTACTTCTTGTAAGCTTCTTGACTTGTGAACTTTTGTTTTTTAAGTTCTCTTCTTTTGTCGCAGAGGTCAAGAACCTCATTTGTCACCCAAGGTTGTTTCTTTGTTCTGCTTCTTCCTAATGTTTCTTCTGCTGCTGTCGTTAGCACTTCTTTGATGTTGTTGGCCAATGTGTCCACATCATTGTCAATGGCTGTGAGTGCGGCGAACTTTCCTCCAATGTTGGCTTGGAAGATCTCAACCACTGTTGGGTCTTTGAGTTTTTCCAGGTCGAATCTTATGCGTGGGCTTTTTGGCTGTTGTTTTGCTTTCAGTTTCAGCCTGATGGTGGTAAGTACAAGGTCGTGGTCACTGCCAATGTCAGCTCCTGGGAATGTTCTTGTGTTTGCCTTGTTTATGCTGGATTTGAATCTTTGGGGTGACAGAATGTAATCAATTTGATTATGAATCAGACAATTTGGTGAGTGCCAGGTTGATGTTCTGGATGGCTTGTGAGGGTGGAGTGTGTTAGCCAAAGTCAGTTTGTGCTTCTTTGCGAATTCCAGCAGCCGCTGTCCTCTGTCATTTGTTTCTCCCAGTCCAAATCGTCCTGTGGTTCCTGCCCAGGTGTCATAGGCATCAGGTCCCACCTTAGCATTCCAGTCGCCTTCCACAATAAGGATGTCTTTTTTGGGCGTTTTGGAGATGACGTTTTCAAGTTCTTCATAGAATTGTTCTATCTGATCGTCATCGTAGTCAGATGTTGGAGCATACACTTGGATGATGGTGAGATTCTGGGGTTTTGCAGAAACTCTGATTGAGATGAGTCTGCTGGATACTGGTGTGCAGCTGATGATGCTTGACACAATCTCTTTCCTGACAATAAAGCCTACTCCATGTTGATGTAGTTTTTCTTCTCCGCTGTACCATATTTTGTGGCCGTCTTGCGTGGTTGTTTCTCCAAAGCCAATCCATCTGACTTCCGCAAGCCCTACTATGTCCCATTTATACCTCTGTAATTCATGTGTAAGTTCCTGTACTCTTCCTGTTTGGTACAGAGTTCTTACATTCCATGTACCAATGGTTGTCCCTTTATCTGGAAGCTTTAGGGTTTGTTCTGCCCCAGTAGCACACTTGTCACTCCCACCCTGGAGACTTGCAGTGGGTAGCGCGGTCGTTGTTGATCCGGGCCTCGACCGATCCGGCATGTCTTCCTGTTTTGTTTTACTCATCATGTCCTTGCAGTGGGCTTGAGGAAGCTTGGTGGCGCCCATCTCCTCTCCAAGACTCCTACTGGTGGGTAAGAATGCACCAGCCCCTCACAACGTTTCGCCCGCCAGTAGAAGCGGTTACCGGGGTGTGGGTGGGTTAAGGACCCGGACCCAGAAGTGAGAGTTGAGTGCCAAGTGAGGACCAGTGCTCCCGTCCATCCCGAAGGATGCTACTGCCAGGTTTACAAAGGTACCACCTCTCCTTAAGCACTCCATACACCCCCATACAGATAATCATGGCGACTGAAGAACATCCAACAAAATACAGTCCTGTCAGTCCAATGCGACCAGCTGCCACGGCGCAGTGGTTAGCACCTTGGAGTACAGGCTGGAAAATTGCAGGTTCAAATCCCATATAATATATATTGTATATCTTAGGGATTTTTCAGACTCCACTCACCATCTACCCAGGGTGAGTTTGCTAGTGGCTCATTGGGAAGACTGGGACCACAGTCGAGCTTTATCCACTTTACAGATTTGCGATTTTGAGTGTTGCTCAAATTACCCGACCAACACTGCAGGTGTCTGTCTATCTCTCAGGCCCAGTCAACGCCAAGATACAGAATGATAGGAAGCCTACACAGCCCTGTCTCAAAGCACACGCTTTTCCATAGCAGCATCATTACACCATCCTCCTCCCCACTGATCACCATGCAATAAAAGAAAATGCCTCTTATTGTGTGTGGCTGCAGTTACTCTGGTCTCATGGTTGCCCAAGTTTCAGTTTTCTCCTACACTGCCTGTGCTAATTTGTGTCGAAGCCTTGGGAGTTGGAGGTTCTCTGGAGATCATAAGAAGGACGAAGTGGGGGTCACCATTTCATTTGGACGTCTCACTCAGTCTGGCTCAGTGACTGAGGTATGACTGTCGTCTGTAGCCTGTGTAGGGGGCTTAGTAGAGGATGTCCCGCGTGAATTAGCTCAGAATAGGCACCACTGAACACCACCAAAGTGACCCACTTATCCAGCAGCTGTGCAGGGTCCCTCTGGTCAGTAGCCCCATGGCGAGCTGATATTGATAAGCTCCCCGTGGACTTCTGACCCTAAGGATGAGACAACGAATCTGAGTATGGCTGTGGCGGGGAGATCGAAATGAGCGGCGTGTAAACTGCAGGGTAGGAATCAAAGCCCTAAGATAAGGCAGCAAAAAAAGAAAAAATGAAGAAAGTACTGTAGCCTAATTCC
>CM060336.1:35714695-35719695 GCA_030674155.1 Stramonita haemastoma | reverse complement strand
ATTTATTTTATCTATTTTGTGTTTTTTTTATATACCACTTTATGTCAGAGCAGATTTCTCAGTGTGAAATTCGGGCTACTCTCCCTAGTAGGGAGAGGCGTCGCCACAAGTGTAGCGCCTACCCATTCATTAATTTGTAGATTTGTCACACGAGGCCTCATCTATCAGGTTTATTCACGCACCTTTATCACCCAAATGTTGAGGTTCTGTTGACGAGCTTTATCAATAACAGGCACAAGAAATCTGTTTTCACAGGCATGTTCTAGAGTTCAAAATTCTTTGAACTTACAAAGGGACCTCCCCATATTTTGCATTTAGCAAGTTTTTAAACCAAAAAAAAAGGAGTGGGGGACTTTTAGACCGGTGTATGCCTTTAAGGACAATAATCATTTCATGTTTCCTTTCAGTCTGGTCCTCGTTTTAGAAGATTGGAGTGAGTTTTTTCCCCACACAGCTGCATTTAGAGTCAGCACGTCTCACTGTTGTGACAAGGCAAGACCCTCAACCCTTATAGATACGACAGAACAATCTCTCTCTCTCTCTCTCTCCTCTCTCCTCTCTCCCCTCTCTCTCTCTCTCTCTCCTCTCTCTCCTCTCCTCTCTCCTCCTCTCTCTCTCTCTCTCTCTCTCTCTCTCTCTCTCTCTCTCTCTGTGAAAAAAATTCAAACAATGTATCATATCTTTTGATGAAACAAAGTGATATAACATATCTCCATCTCAAGATGTATTAGTATGACATTTGTAACTTGTTCCCTTACTTCTTGTTCTACCCCCCCCCCCCCCCCATCTCTCTCTCTCTCTCTCTCTCTCTCTCTCTCTCTCTCTCTCTCTCTCTCTCTCTCTCCTCTCTCTCTCTGTACATCTATTGGTATCCATGTATGTGTGTGTTTTCATTATATCATTTGCTTTTGTTTATAGCTTGCACTGATTTCTTTTCTTTTGAGGGCTGGATGAAAAAAAGTCTTGTTACTTAATCTATTACCCTCGTAAAATAAAATTGCGTTTACGTTTGCCCCCCCCCCCCCCCTCTCTCTCTCTCCTCCCCTCTCTCTCTCTCTCTCCTCCTCTCTCTCTTCTCTCTCCTCTCCTCTCCTCTCCTCTCCTCTCTCTGTCTCTCTGTCTTCTGTCTCTGTCTCTGTCTTCTGTCTCTTCTGTCTCTCTGTCTTTTGTCTTTTGCTTCTCTGCTCTCTACACTCCTCTCTCATCTCTGCTTGAAGCTGCCCAATCAAGGTGAAAGGAGGCCATCAGGAAATGATCAACATTTGCTTTACTTGACAATATTTTTCTTATCATCAAAACAGTTTGGACGCCAAACAAAAAAACTATTTTAAAAAAACTGCTAAACTTTTTTTAAAATAGTTTTACCCAGCTGTAAATAGGTACCTGCCCTCTTTAGGGTCATGGGAAGGTAAAGCAGCGAGGGAGAGGAGGTGGGCGCTGCCCTCAATATGCTGACCCGTAGAGAAGCTGAGGTCTCTGATGCTTCGCCCCCCTACGACCACACAGGTTATGGGACACCTTTACCTTTACCTTTTTACCCCTGACCCCTATTTACCCATTGCCTTAAGTGTTTGATATTTTCTTACTCTGATCTCTGACGCTGAAAACACGCACAGGCAATTTTTTTGCGAAACATAAGGACTGCACATAGTAGATGATGATATTCACTGAACTGTTTACCATCAGGAGTCCAAAATTGGAACGATGAGTGACCATGGAAAGCTTTCTGTATTTTCCGACCGTAGAGAAATCCTCGACAAGAATCCTTATAACAGACAGTAGGATGTTGGGAGTGTTGCAGGCAATGTACACACAGGACACAGTGATGAGAATCTTCACCAACGTCATCTGTCGTTTGTCCATGACAGTACTGCTGGTCTTCTGTCTCCAGTCCATGGCCGTTTTCAGCTTCCTCACAGTGACCACAGTGACGAAAGAGACGACGAAGAAAGTGATGAAGGTGATGCTGGGAAGGATGGTGTCTCTGATGACTAGAAAGATGTGTTTGTTGTTGAGATAAATATCCGAGTCTGTAATACCTACTCTAACTCGGCCAGATTTGTCCGTAGTCACCGTCACCACGCCTCTCAAAGCCTGCGGCACGCAGAGAAGATTGACTCCCAGAACGGTCCCCCAAATCAGCCAGGCCATGGTTTTGGTTGTCAGGATGGTGGCGGACTTCAAAGGCCACACTACACAGATACACCTCTCTGTAGCGATGATGGCGGTCAGCACTCCAGAACTGTAGAGGAAGGCGTTGGTAAAATTGATGGTGTGTTTCCGCGTGTGCCACTTCAGAGTCTGCTCCCAGAGAGGGCTGGAGAGAAAAGTGGCTGGACAATACAGCGTGGTCAGGAACACAGAAAACAGGTACACGAAATCCACAAAGGCCAGGGCAAAAAGACACAGGTTCATCTTGTCCCGCAGACCCTGGCGATAGAAGACCAGCATGTTGATGATGTTGGCTGGCAGACCTACCAGACTCAGCAGTGGGATGATTCCACACTCTACCACACTGGAAGCCAGTTTGAACTGCTGGTTGCTGAGAATGGAACCTGAATCGTTTGCCGTGGGATTGTAGAGGAGATGATCCCCTCTCTTAGTTGCACTGTCGACCAATTCATTGTCGTCTGTGGCAGGAGTGACCCCCCAAGGAAAATGTCCCCTGTGTTGGACGTTCCATTCATGGTTAGCAAATCAATGCAGGTTAAACTGTACTGCACTGACACCAGATGTATGCAGTTTTGTAACTTGATGATAAATGTTAAAAATCTCTTGTGCAGGATCTTCTCAGAACTAAGTTAGAAGAAGTAAGAGCCACAAACACGCACGTAGATGAGCAGTGTATATTGTTCTTGTTTTAAAATGTTGGTCGACCAAAATCTGGATTTTGAATGTTTACTTTCACAGTCCCTCGTTTAGTCCCTGTTGAATGTTGAAAATATATGATATAAGATTGTTGTGTGAATTTTTCCCCCTGAAAAATCTGAGGTTCTGTTTTTGTGTGTGTGTGTGTGTGTGTGTGTGTGTGTGTGTGTGTGTGTGTGTGTGTGTGTGTGTGTGTGTGTGTGTGTGTGTGTGTGTGTGTGTGTATTGCCTGTGTTGTGTGTATTGTCTTTGTGCGTGTATTGTCTTTGTGTGTGTATTGTCTTTGTTGTGTATTGTCTTTGTGTGTATTGTCTTTGTGTGTGTGTACTGTCTTTGTGTGTGTACTGTCTTTGTGTGTGTGCACTGTCTTTGTGTGTGTACTGTCTTTGTGTGTGTACTTTGTGTGTGTACTGTCTTTGGGTGTGTTTGTTGTCTTGTGTGTGTTCTGTCTTTGTGTGTGTACTGTCTTTGTGTGTGTATTGTCTTTGTGTGTGTGTACTGTCTTTGTGTGTGTACTGTCTTTGTGTGTGTACTTTGTGTGTGTACTGTCTTTGGTGTGTTTGTTGTCTTGTGTGTGTTCTGTCTTTGTGTGTGTACTGTCTTTGTGTGTGTACTGTCTTTGTGTGTGTACTGTCTTTGTGTATGTACTGTCTTTGGTGTGTGTACTGTCTTTGTGTGTGTACTGTCTTTGTGTGTGTGTTGTCTTTGTGTGTGTATGTCATGCATGAGCCTCAAGGAAGATCAGGACACACACAGAAATCCAACAAAGTATTTATGTACAGTTCTTCTGTTTGGAAACAACATACAACATACACACACACACACACACCACACACACACACACACACACACACACACACACACACACCCCCCACCACACACACATATACAACACACACACACACATATATAATGATATATATATCATTACATTTTTTCATGCAAGTATGTTTACCAGAAGACGGACTGCAGCTGCCTGTCACAGATCTAAACACTGTTCCTGCCGATTTTAATTTTCTTTTTAGAAAACTCACCTAGTGAGGAGACAGCAGTCAGCAGGGTAACTGCCACACAGGTTTTATTTCTTTCCTTACAGGGATTTGGTGTGTGTGTGTGTGTGTGTGTGTGTGTGTGTGTGTGTGTGTGTGTGTGTGTGTGTGTGTGTGTGTTGTGTGTGTGTGTGTGTGTGTGTGTTGTGCCTTGGGAAGGTGCATTCAATGCTGCAAGTCTTCAAAGGTGAACTCCTGAAATATTGATGTTGAACTAGGGCTAGGTGTGTGTGTGTGTGTGTGTGTGTGTGTGTGTGTGTGTGTGTGTGTGTGTGTGTGTGTGTGTGTGTGTGTGTGTGTATGTGTGTGTGTAGGTGTAGGTGTGTGTGTATGTGTGTGTGTGCATGTGTGTGTGTATGACCGTTTGCGTGCCTTGGCTTCAGTACAGTCCCCCAATTCACCCAGCTGTAAATGGATACCTGCCCTCTTCATGGTAACGGAAGGCAAAGCAGCCAGGGAGAGGAGATGGGCGCCACCCTCAATATGCTGGCCCCTAGAGAAGGTGAGGTCTCTGATGCCTCACTCCCCTACGAGCACATAGTTTGTGGGAACACCTTGACCTTTTTCTTGACCTTTTAAGGGTGTGTCCGATGCGTGGAGTTGATTGATTACAGGTCTCTTGAGGCGTCTTCTCCAGGTGTTTTCGAGAAACAGGTGAGTTTTTTGTTTGTTTGGTTGGTTTTGTTGTTGAATATATATATATTTTTTTTACGTTGGGATATTTCTGGAGGCATAGTTGGTTGGAGTTGTGGAATCTTGCATCTCATTCCTGTCTTTTTTTCTTTTTTTTTAATCGCAGGTACTAACCTGGTATTGCATTGGGAAGGATTTTTAGTGGTCAAGTTGGTATGACTATTCTTTTAGAAATGTGTTGTTGAAAGTTCTTTGAGTGAAATAGGTGTTTTGTTTAAAAAAAAAAAAAAAAAAAACTTGAACGCTAAATCTCCTAGGCAGGATAAAATGGGATAACTCAGAAAAAGGATTGTAGGAATATTTCTGGTAAACAAAATGAAAAAAAGGAAAGAGACAGTTAGAAAAAAGGAGAAATCAATCTAGTGTGTAAATAAATAAATGCAAATAACC
>CM060336.1:35689695-35709695 GCA_030674155.1 Stramonita haemastoma | reverse complement strand
TTGCATATGCAGATAATGCCTTTGTGCTCCATCTATGTCAATATCCGTATATGCAGATTTCAATATCAGACGTCCAATCATTCCAATTACACATTCACCATCAGTTTAATCCTGCATCTTGTTGGTTTTGCTATCGAACAAAAAAAAAAAAGCAAAATGCTCTAAACTAACATGAGAAAAATGCTATGAGAATATTTTCATAGTTTTACTACCAAACACACTGAACATTTCTTGTATATATACATTTACATTTCATCGTATGCGCATGGATGAGAAAAGTATTCTGTTGGAAATAATTTTTCTGTTTATTTGTTTGAAAATTCGTTCTTATTATAGTGTAAGCACTTGGCTTATATGGGTTTACATACTTTTGTGATTGAATTCACATCCTAACGGAGATTTCTGATTTATGGACCGTCGTGGGTTCACACACACACACACACACACACACACACACAACACACACACACACACACACACACACACACACCACACACACACACACACACACACACACACACACAAACTGTCTTTAAAAGTGTGGGTGGTGTAAACTTCTTAGTCAGATGATTTCGTCAAGTCTCGTACAATCTGAGAAGATGACAGAAGGACGAGTCTTGTAGCGGAAGTCACGTTGTTCTAAACAGCTGCAGCAAGTCACATCACGCTTTTCTAAACAGCTGCATACAGTCACGTTGTTCTAAACAGCTGCATACAGTCGCATTTTTCTAAACAGTTGCATACAGTCACGTTGTTCTAAATTAATTAATTAATTAATTAATACATGGAATTTGTATAGCGCTATCTCTTGTAAAGACAAATCAAAGCGCTTGCATTTGACCTACAGAGCCACAGATCATGCTGCCACCAGGCGCAAAGATCCCCAACTCCAACTCCCCGATTTTTTCTTCAGGGATGGTGTCTAAACACGACACCTGTGTGCATGCTGGTTTGTTATAATTTTGTCATCCGCTCCTACCGGCACACGATGGCCTACTCTTCCGAAAGATGGAACGGGGTTTTAACGTGTGCGCAAGATGTTCTGCGTGCATTCGCACACGGGGCCTCTAAACAGCTGCATACAGTCACGTTGTTATAAACAGCTGCAGGAAGTGACGTCATGCAGTTCTAAACAGTTGCAGGAAGCCACGTCACGTTTTTATTTGTATTTATTTTATACCACTTTATGCTAGCAAATTTGTCGGCGTGAAATTTGGGATGCTCCTTCCGGAGAGAGAGCACGTTGCCACAAGTACAGTGCCACCCAATTTTTTTCTTTTTCCCGTCTGCTACTGTATTCGTAACCCTATCAGAGTGTCTTTTTTTCTACATAATTATGCCAGTGACAGCCCTTGTGTTGCCGTGGGTTCTATTAGTGCCCTAAATAATGATGTGTAACACAAGGACCTCGGTTTATCGTTTTATATGAAAGACTAGCACCCAGACCACCACTCATGGAGAGAATTTTTGGCTCACACAGAATTTAAACCACCACACGCTCTGACCGTGACTTTTTGCTTGCTTGGCAGGCCCATTACCTCTGGACCACCGATGCATGTTGTCCTAAACAGCTGCAGAAAATCATGTTGTCTTAAAACAGCTGCAGAAAATTATGTTGTCTTAAAATAGCTGCAGAAAATCATGTTGTCTTAAAACAGCTACAGAAAATTATGTTGTCCTAAAACAGCTGCAGAAAATCATGTTGTCTTAAAATAGCTGCAGAAAATTATGTTGTCTTAAAATAGCTGCAGAAAATTATGTTGTCCTAAACAGCTGCAGAAAGTCATGTTGTCCTAAACAGCTGCAGATAATCATGTTGTCCTAAAAACAGCTGCAGAAAATTACGTTGTCTTAAAACAGCTGCAGAAAATTATGTTGTCCTAAACAGCTGCAGAAAATCATGTTGTCTTAAAACAGCTGCAGAAAATTATGTTGTCTTAAAATAGCTGCAGAAAATCATGTTGTCTTAAAACAGCTACAGAAAATTATGTTGTCTTAAAACAGCTACAGAAAATTATGTTGTCCTAAACAGCTGCAGAAAATTATGTTGTCCTAAACAGCTGCAGAAAGTCATGTTGTCCTAAACAGCTGCAGATAATCATGTTGTTCTAAAAACAGCTGCAGAAAATTATGTTGTCTTAAAACAGCTGCAGAAAATCATGTTGTCTTAAAACAGCTGCAGAAAATTATGTTGTCTTAAAATAGCTGCAGAAAATCATGTTGACTTAAAACAGCTGCAGAAAGTCATGTTGTCCTAAAAACAGCTACAGAAAATTATGTTGTCTTAAAATAGCTGCAGAAAATCATGTTGTCTTAAAACAGCTACAGAAAATTATGTTGTCCTAAACAGCTGCAGAAAATTATGTTGTCCTAAACAGCTGCAGAAAGTCATGTTGTCCTAAAAACAGCTGCAGAAAATTATGTTGTCTTAAAAACAGCTGCAGAAAATCATGTTGTGCTAAACAGCTGCAGAAAATGTTGTCTTAAAAACAGCTGCAGAAAATCATGTTGTGCTAAACAGCTGCAGAAAATGTCTTAAAAACAGCTGCAGAAAATTATGTTGTCTTAAAAACAGCTGCAGAAAATTATGTTGTCTTAAAAACAGCTGCAGAAAATCGTGTTGTCCTAAAAACAGCGCAGAAAATTATGTTGTCCTAAAAACAGCTGCAGAAAATTATGTTGTCCTAAAAACAGCTGCAGAAAATCATGTTGTCCTAAAAACAGCTGCAGAAAATGTTGTCTTAAAAACAGCTGCAGAAAATGCTGTCTTAAAAACAGCTGCAGAAAATGCTGTCTTAAAAACAGCTGCAGAAAATGCTGTCCTAAAAACAGCTGCCGAAAATTATGTGGGGCCCAAAAGAGACAGATACCTGCAGTCTTGGTCAGGTAATTTAATTAAGCGACTCTCTCAAAACGGCATCCATAAAGTAGATGAAGTTCGACTGTGTAGTCCAGTCTTCCCAATAAGCTCACAACATACTCTATATGGAGCCGGCTGGAGTCCGAAAACTCCTTTTGACTCTTATGGGATTCAAACCCGCGACCTTCCAACTCATAACTCAAGGCGCTAACCATGACATCAAGGTGGCTGCTGTATAAAATGGGTATTTGTTTCAGGTCTTTTGGACACAGGGGGCGGGATAGTTAAGTGGTCATGGCGCTCGCTTCCCCCCAGTCAAGTTAAGCAGCGTGGAGCGTGGTTACCAGTTGGATGGGTGACCTTTTGCACGCCTTGGCTTCAGAGCAGTCCCCCCCAGTTCACCCTGCTGTAAATGGGTACCTGCCCTCTTTAGGGTCAGGGAAGGTAAAGCAGTGAGGGAGAGGAGATGGGCGCCGCCCTCAGTATGCTGGCCCCTAGAGAAGGTGAGGTCTCTGATGCCTCGCTCCCCTACGACCTTATAGGTTATGGGACTCCTTTTGGACACGTGGCTCTTGATAGTGTTGCTTTTGTTGTTGTTTGCTTGTTTTTCAAAAAAGACGAATAAAGGGGTGTTTTGGACACAAAATAAGCGTGTGGCTTTCTTGTACTTTGTGTGAAATGACTTTACTCATATAACTTTTCTTCACAATCGGTGATATTCCCTGTCCAGTATTTCCGTTAAACATCACAGGTTGTGAAGAGACGTTCAATGAAATCAAATTTATCCCTGACGCATCGAAGTGTGGCTTGGTTAGCAAAAGCTGAATGTGTACATGTCATCGTGTTTTACCAGTAATGCACTGCATAATGCCTGGTTTCTACACACACACACACACACACACACACACACACCACGCACGCACGCACGCACGCACGCACGCACGCACGCACGCACGCACGCACCACACACACACACACACACACAAACAAACAAACAAACAAACAAACACGCACACACTTGCAATCTGAAATCAATAATCCCTTGTTTGAAATTTTTAAGAAAGCTGAGATACGCTGCATCCTTGATTGTCCCATAAAAAAAGAAAATTAATATGAATTTAAGCTCTAACTGACACTTGTAACGCAAGGTTTTTTCCCCCCATGTCTATCTAAATTGTACAACACATGATATGCTTTCAAATGAATTCTACATTCATCCGTAGGAGTCACTGTTCACCAGTATTTAATGGATTTTGAGTAGGAGTTGATAATTATATATAGGAAATCTCACAAGTTTTCCATAAACCAGGTTATTGGTAGTACGAAGGTCTAGAGTATCAAATAACTTACACAAAAAAGAGAATAATGACAATAAAAACAGTTTATACAGTACCCAAAAATAGCACAAACGTAGCTATTCTTGCTAGGTCTTGAAAGGTAAAACCAAAACTAAGTCTAGTTGAAAAAACATACAGACCAAGATACTTACATACATTCATTATTTGTACCTGTGCAAATTTCCATTTGCTTTGTATTTTACAATGCACTATAAATAGGGTATGACTGAACTGCCCACAAGTTTTGGCTTAATTTAAGGAGTGCTTTGAAGAGAGCAAACCAGACCAAGGTACTTACAAACATTCATTATTTGTACCTGTACAAAATTTCCATTCACTTTATTTTTCAATGCACAGTATAGTAAATAGGGTGTGGCTGAACTGCCGACAAGTTTCGGCTTAATTTAAGATGTGCTTCGAACAGAACAAACCAGAGGACCACACTACAGCCAAGACCTACGTTTGTGTCAGGGGGGACGCGATAGCCTAGTGGTCATAACATAGCGCTCGCAATATTTCCACCCGGGTTCGATTCCCGTTCGAGGACATTTTTCTCCTGGAGTTATTATCAGTGCAGACTCCACCCTCCTTCGGATGAGGCTATAAACCGAGGCCCCGTGTGTGAAAGCACGCAGAACATCTTGCGCACATGTTAAATCCTGCTCCGCTTTTCGAAAGAGTAGGCCATCATGTGCCGGTGGGAACAGATGACAAAATTGACAAAACTGCATACACACGGGGACTAGATGTAAAAAAAAGCACACGAGTGCTTATTCCATTATCCTCGATATAAAAGAATAAATGAAATAAATAAACAGATAAATAAACAAATAAATAAATAAATAGATAAATAAATAAATAAATAAATAAATAAATAAATAAACCATTCACAGCAAGGAGATGGAGACATCTATACCATTGTTATACTGGCTCACAGTATTTCATAGCTCCTTTTATACAACAATGGCGCAGACGAGTACATTACAGGGGGACATTTGTATTCCAGGAAACCTTTGTTGTAGAGTGCGAGTGTTAATTTCAAGTGCACGCAGAGGCAGTTGCACTGAAGTAATCTTTGTAGAGTGCAAGTGTAGATGACAGTTATACTGGAGTAATCTTTGTAGAGTGCAAGTGTAGAGGACAGTTATACTGGAGTAATCTTTGTAGAGTGCAAGTGTAGAGTGTAAGTGTGCATAGAGGCAGTTGTATTGTAGAATCTTTGTAGAGTGCAAGTGTAGAGGGCAGTTGTACTGGAGTAATCTTTGTAGAGTGCAAGTGTAGAGTGTAAGTGCACATAGAGGCAGTTGTACTGGAATGATCTTTGTAGAGTGCAAGTGTAGAGTGTAAGTGCACATACAGGCAGTTGTACTGGAGTAATCTTTGTAGAGTGCAAGTGTCAGAGTGCAAGTGTAGAGGGTAAGCGCACATGGGGGCAGCTGCACTGGAGTAATCTATGTAGAGTGCAAGTGTATGGTGCAAGTGTAGAGTGTAAGTGCACATTCAGGCAGTTGCACTGGTGTAATCTTTGCAGAGTGCAGGAGAAAGTGCACACAGGATTACAGCACCGGCTGAAGGGGATTTTTCCCCTGGTGTTAATGAACATCAGTGCCCACTCGACTTCTTTCCCCGAGAGTCCTTCAGATGAGACTATAAACCAAGGTCCTGTGTGCAAATGCAAGCAGAATATCTTGTACTCATGATATAACCTGTTCCACTTTTTCTTTCTTTTTTTATATCTGTTCTCACCATCTGTCTCACTGCCAGTCTGCCTGTCTGTGTGTCTTTCTGTCTGTCTGTCTGTCTGTCTGTGTCTGTGTCTGTGTCTTTCTGTGTCTGTCTTTGTCTCTGTCTGTCTGTCACTGTCTCTGTCTGTCTGTTTGTCTGTCTGTCTGTCTGTCTGTCTGTCTGTCTGTCTGTCTCTCTCTCTCTCTCTCTCTCTCTCTCTCTCTCTCTCTCTCTCTCTCTCTCTCTCTCTCTCTCTCTCTCTCTCTCTCTCTCTCTGAAAAGCTTTTCTTGCTGTGTTACGTTATAATACAGAACAACATGAACAGCAGAGGCAGTCAAACTACGGTCGTTTTTTTTTGCCACTGACTACGAGTACTTCCCTTCAACACCACCAGTAGTAGGCACTCATCAGTCTCGGAAGACTATGGAGTTACGCTCTAGTCTTTAGAGCGCGAAGCCTGGGCAAGTATGTATGGAGGGCAAGCTGTTACCCATGCAGCAGACCCCCCCTCTCCACGGCACTGGAATGATCCATTGGAAGGGCATTGACCGATACGAATGGTTCCAGTACCGTCGCAGGGGCCACCAGAACGTTGCCATATACCTACAGCCCCGAGCCGCTCTGGGACTCCAACTCCGCGATTTTTCCTCAGGGATGGTGTCTAAACACGACACCTGTGTGCATGCTGGTTTGTTATAATTTTGTCATCCGCTCCTACCGGCACACGATGGCCTACTCTTCCGAAAGGTGGAACGGGGTTTTAACGTGTGCACAAGATGTTCTGCGTGCATTCGCACACGGGGCCTCGGTTTCGAGTCTCATCCGAATGACAAAAAAATCGAACTGAATGTCAACACCACCAAGTGTCTGTTATCCTGCCAACCCCCTGAAGCCACCTTCCATTGTTCTGACTGAGTGACTGTTCCCCTTTTATGTCATGTACTTCCTCTGTGCCACTGACAGGTGACAATCAACAAGGTAAAAGGTAAAGGTGTCCCATTACCTGTGTGGTCGTAAGGGAGCAAGACATCAGAAACCTCAGCTTCTCTAGGGGGCCAGCATATTCAGAGCGACGCCCATCTCCTGTCCCTCGATGCTTTACTTTTTTCCTGACCCTAAAGAGGGAAGGTACCTATCTACAGCTGGGTGGAATGGGGAACTGTAATGAAACCAGGGTGCGCGCAAAGTGGTCACACATCCGAGCTCGATGCTGCTTAAACCTTAGCTTGGGGAAAGCGAGAGTGCTCTGACCACTGAGCTATCAAAACACAAATCAACATATTGTTATGTGACACAGAGAAACAGACAGTACCAATCAGTTCTGAAGTAGACACAGTCTCTGACATGGATGAGGAAAGATTGTGTATGTGGCAGGGAGGTCTTTGGGGATGTGGAACAGGGGGGGGGGGGGGGGAGTGTGTCAGCGTTTGCGCGCCTTGGCTTCAGTTCAGTCCCCCAGTTTACCCAGCTGTAAATGGGTACCTGCTCGCTTTAGGGTCAAGGAAGGTAAAGCAGCGAGGGAGAGGAGATGGGCGCCGCCCTCAATATGCTGGCCCCTAGAGAAGTGGAGGTCTCTGATGCTTTTCTCCGCTACGACCGCCCAGGTTATGGGACACCTTAACCGTTTACCTAATGGGGTGTTGGCATGGACATTTTTCACAGAGAGATAACGAGAACGAAAATTGGTTTTTGGAGGGTAGTAGACTAAGTGCATTGATTGATTGATTGATTGATTGATTGATTGATTGATTGACTGATTGATTCATTGATTGATTGATTGATTGATTCATTCATTCATTCATTCAGTTATTCATTCTTTTATATCGAGGATAATGGAATAGGCACTCCTGTGCTCTTTTTTACATCCAGTCCCCGCGTGTATGCAGTTTTTGTAAATCTTGTCCTCTGTTCCCACTGCCACAGCCACACAATGGCCTACTCTTACGAAAAGCGGAGCAGGATTGAACGTGTGCGCAAGATGTTCTGCGTGCGTTCGCACACGGGGCCTCGATATATAGTCTCATCCGAAGAACTTTTAGGGAGAGTGGAGTCAGCACTGATGTTAACTCCAGGGGAAAATCCCCTCAAACGGGAATCGAACCCGAGTCGTCAAATTGCGAGTGCACTGTTCTGACCACTACTCTAACCCGTCCCACATCGAAGCAGTGACGCAGGCAGCCGGAATGACGTGGGCCGAGCTGAAGAGGATCTCCCAGAACCAGGTTTGTTGAATGGGTGTTGTTGCGGCCCTTTGTTCCCCAGGAAATTTATAGGCATAAGTCAAGTAAGTCATGGATAAGTACAAGTCTTTTTTATATATACATCCAGCCCTTGGAAAAAAGAGAAGTTAAACAAACAGACACAACTGTAAGCAAAATGATTCAATAATCACAATAAGAATTTGTTTTAACGTATAGTAGTAGTAGTAGTAGTAGTAGTAGTAGTAGTAGTAGTAGTAGTAGTAGTAGTAGTAGTAGTAGTAGTAGTAGTAGTAGTAGTAGTAGTAGTAGTAGTGTAGTAGTAGTAGTAGTAGTAGTAGGCCTCCGTCAGTCGGTGTCGACTATGGAATTCGCGCCACAAGACAGGTCATTTGTTCAGCGACAACGCCGGCTGTGGCTGGTCAGTCCGATGCGGGAGTGGCAGTCTCTGTTGCATCTGATGCAGAAGTGGCTTGTTGAGGTGGCTGGAGCACATGCCTTCCGCTTGACTTTCTTTTCGTTTGCTGAGGTGTGGATCTTTTCTTCACCACACTTCAGCTGTTTGTGGAGAACACTGCGCCATTTGCTGCGGTCAGCCGCTACCTCCTCCCAGTTCTCTAGGTTGATGTCCAGGGCTTTCATGTCACGCTTGCAGACGTCTTTGTAGCACAGTTGGGGGCGGCCAATGCTTCTCTTGCCGGAGGCAAGTTCACCATAGAGGAGATCTTTAGGAATGCGTCCATCCTCCATCCTTCGCACGTGACCGAGCCATCTGAGTCTGCGTTGTCTGAGGAGTGTGTACATGGTGGGAAGACCTGCAACCTCGAGGACATGAGCGTTGGTAACTTTGTCACTCCAGTGGATGCCGAGGATGCGACGGAGAGAGCGCAGGTGGAAGCTGTTCAGTTTGCGCTCCTGTTTGGAGTATGTTGTCCATGTTTCACTGCCATATAGGAGAGTGCTGACGATACAGGCGTTGTACACTGCCATCTTGGTGGAAATTGTCAGCTTTGGGTTCTCCCAGACACGGGTAGTGAGGCGTCCTAAGGTCGTAGCAGCCTTGCCGATGCGCTTGTTGATCTCGGTATCAAGGGATAGGTTGTCACTGATGGTGGATCCCAGGTATGTGAACTGGTGCATGACATCGAGCTGGTAGTCATCGATGTAGATGGCTGGTGTAGTTACCACGTCCTGGCTCAGCATATTGGTCTTTTTCAGGCTGATTGTCAGGCCGAAGTCTTTGCAGGCCTGGGAAAACCTATCCATGAGGCATTGGAGTTCTTGCTCAGTGTGAGAAGTGACAGCAGCTTCATCAGCAAAAAGCATGTCCCTAATTGTTTTCTCCATCACTTTTGTTTTTGCTTTCAACCGAGCCAGGTTGCATAGTCGACTGCTGGATCTGGTGAGTAGGTATACACCCTCTGTTGCAGTTCCAAAAGCGTGCTTTAGGGGCAGGGCAAAGAGGATGCCAAAGAGGGTGGGAGCAAGGACACAGCCTTGCTTGACTCCACTCTTGATGTCAAATGTATATATAACATGTAAAGCAAAGCCTACAGCTACACAAAATAAAGGACAAATTCCCTTCAACATTCAGTTTTCGAATGCAAATGTTAGTAATAATAACAATGACAGCAGCAACGACAGCAGCAATAACGACAACATCACCTATAACTGCATCAACAAGAACAATGACAACGAAAATAACAATAACAGAAACAACAGTAAAAGTGTTCCAACAATCGCAGGGGTAAGTGCCATCATCATCATCATCATCATCATCATCATCATCATCATCATCATCATCATCATCATCATCATCGTCATCATCATCATCATCATCATCATCATCATCATCATCATCATCATCATCATCATCATCATCGACGAAACCATGATAAACGGTACGGGGCTCGAAAGAATAATAACATGACCAAATGAGTTTCTTGGCATTCACACGTACACCCCCACCCCACCCTACCCTAAAAAAAAATGTATGGACGTTTCTGAAATTAAATGTCAAGTCATATTGCTGAACAATATTTGCCATAAAAGAAGAGAGAGAGAGAGAGAGAGAGAGAGAGAGAGAGAGAGAGAGAGAGAGAGAGAGAGAGAGAGAGAGAGAGAGAGAGAGAGAGAGAGAGAGAGAGAGAGAGGGGGGGGGGGGAGGAGGGAGGGAGGGAGGGAGACAGAGAGAACACTGAATACTGAACACTGAAATTATTTCATGTACATTGGCCTTGGACCAGAATACATTGGTTGGGCTTGGGGTGTACCAATGGGTTCTTCCATATCACTTGTAAAGCAAATGCACAAATAAGACATGATTTATCACTGATTGAGGAAGAAAAACACACATTTACTATTTTTCCTAATTATAAACCTAAAAAAAAAAATCCATAACCGAATCACAGAAAGACTATAATGTTTAGGAAAAATCATGTTTATTGAGTACATATCGAGAGAGACAGACAGACAGACAGAGACAGAGACAAAGAGACAGACAGACAGACAGACAGACAGACAGACAGACAGACCAAAACAGTGACAGCTACAGAGTCAGAAGAAAGACAAAGACACCCCACTCCCTCCCCTAAATAACGCCCCCAAAACAACAACTCCCCCCCTCCCCCCCCCTGTTCAATTAACTGAATGAAAGCCAAAAGAGACCCTGTTTGCACACTTAGAGAGCACACACGTCACCATGAGCACAGACAAGCATTGTATATCAATACAGCAGACGAGAGCGTCAATACCATCCGTTCATGACCCCTCTGCCTCACAGCAGTGTGTACGGTCGATGATGTTGTCAACACCGACTTCAGGGCTACATTTCGTTCCATATTATTTCATCCGTTTTGTTCTCTTTCTTTGTGCATTGATTTGATGCCCCGTTCTTGTAAAGATCTAATTAATGAAGACCTCCCTCTTTCTCTGTCTGTCTGTCTGTCTGTCTGTCTGTGTCTCTGTTTCTGTCTCTGTCTCTCTCCGTCTCTGTCTATGTCTCTGTCTCTCTCTGTCTCTGTCTCTGTCTCTTTCTCTCCCCCCCCCTCTCTCTCTATCTCTCTCTCTCTCTGTCCTTGTCTCTCTCTCTCTCTCTCTCTCTCTCTCTCTCTCTCTCTCTCTCTCTCTCTCTCTCTCTCTCTCTCTCTCTCTCTCTCTCTCTCTCTCTCTCTCCTCTCTCTCTCTCTCCCTCTCTCTCTTTCTGGGGTTTTCCTTCGTTCAACAAAGCCGTATGTTTCCTATGTTTTAAGACCTGGCTGGTCTAAAATCATGTTCTTCAAATCAAATCTTATTGATTCATCTGCAGAAAATATATCTTCAAACAAGTACTTTGGCTTTGGACTATTATTGGGTTTGCCACACTTGTGTCCAATGTGATGCTTTTGCCTATTTATGAAACCTTTCGTCAAAACTTCAATATAAAAAAGGAAGAAGCTTGAAACAGATACACAAATGAACAAAATTCTATCAACAACACGGAGCCATTGACAAGAATGAAGTCTGTTTTGCACATTGCAGCTCAACGGCTGTCGGTTTTCTTGTTAATAATTTTCATTGTTCAATTGAGCACACCAAAAGCTACACGCTTGTTATTGCTATGATTCCAAAAATGCGGTTGTTTTCAGTGTTTGTTCCAAATTCTGAATGAAATATATTTAAAGCAATTCATTTATTTATTTATTTATTTTATTTTATTCTTTCATATCGAGGATAATGGGATAAGCACTTTTGTGCTTTTTTTTTTTTTACATCCAGTCCCCGTGTGTATGCAGTTTTGTAAATGTCATCTGTTCCCACCGGCACACGATGGCCTACTCTTACGAAAAGAGGAACCGGATTTAACATGTGCGCAAGATGTTGTGCGTGCGTTCACACACGGGGCTTCGGTTTATAGTCTCATCCGAAGGGTTTTTTGGGAGAGAGTGGAGTCAGCACTGATGTTTACTCCAGGAGAAAAATCTCCTCGGACGGGAATCAAACCCGGGTCGTCAAATTGCGAGCGCAATGTTCTGACCACTAAAGTCTTTAGCGTGCTCACTTTGACCTCTCTAAGCATATGTATATAAAATGGACTGTACACCAATGCGTCAAGAGAAGATCCAAATGATCACATCAAGCAAATGTTTGCCGAAGGATAGTTTCCCGGTCCCAGGTTCTTAAACAAAGAAGCACTCTTGTGATGGGGAAGGGATAATATCCGGTCCATTCATAATTATCATTACCTGCCCATGTGGCAATAGCTATGAACCCAACAAACTTCTGACAATTTGGAAACGAAAAGCACGTATATCTTTTGGGATGAACATGGAATTCCACTTTACAGCTTAGTCTTTTAGTGATCGACTTTGACTCTCTAACTAGGAGGCTTGACTTGCACAGTCCTTATGTGCTGCAGCCCTGGGAGTTAGTTGGCCTTTGGAGAACATCTCCAACGTTGTCTTGTCCAAAGCCCTCTTGGCCGAGAGAGTAGGGGTGTGCTGTGGGCAAGGCACCTCCACTATAATCAAATTTCTGCCCCGTCTCTGAAACAGCAGCGCATCCTCTGCTGTTTTGGAGGTCATCGTCGAACACGACGGGCAAACACATACATTCTGTACTTTCAGCGCATCTTTATTTATTTATTTATTTATTTATTCTTTTATATCGAGGATAACAGAACAAGCAATCATGTGCTTTTTTTCATCCGGTCCCCGTGTGTATGCAGTTTTGTAAATCTTGTCATCTGTTCCCACCAGCACACGATGGCCTACTCTTACGAAAAGCGGAACAGGATTTAACGTGTGCGCAAGATGTTCTGCGTGCGTCCGCACACGGGCCTCGGTTTAAAGTCTCATCCGAAGGACTTTTGGGGAGGGTGGAGTCAGCACTGATGTTAACTCCAGGAAGAAAATTTCCTCGACCGGACTCGAACCCGGGTCGTCAAATTGCCAACGCAGTGTTCTGACCACTAGGCTATCCGTCCCCCTGGGATGTGGAAGTACACCACATCTCTGCACAACGCGACTGTCAGCACATACCCACCCACACACACACACACACACACACACACACACACACACACACACACACACCACACACACATACACACACACACACACACACACACACACACACACACACACACACACACACACACACACACACACACACACACACCTCAATCCAATCCAATCCAATCCAATCCAATGATGTTGCTTAGAGCCCCGCCGACCGCACAGACAATATCGGGGCTGTCATCTCGTCATATTTTAAAACTCGTATAAAAACTGTGCGACTATATACAGTTTAAAACGGGGTATAAAACCAACTTGACTATCCTTGCTTGTATCGACGCCCTGGTTAACCCTAAGGGTCAGCCCAGGACGGACACACACACACACACACACACACACACACACACACACACACACCACACACACACACACACACACACACACACACACACACACACCACACACACACACACACACACACACACACACACACACACAACACACACACACACACACACACACACACACACACACCACACACACCACACACACACACACACACACAACACACACACACACACACACACACACACCACACACACACACACACACACACACAACACCACACAAAATGCCATCATTCTTCTGCACAAGACTGGCCAAGGCGAAAGCCATGTTGGTCATTGATGTCGGCTTATTTTCTTTATTTTATACAAAAACAGATTTCTCTGCGTGAACTTCTGGCTGCTCCCCCCGGGGAAAGCGCGTCGCCACAAGTGCAGCGCCTACCCATTATTAATGTTAGAGCCTTCATCAGCATGTTGTTATGTTTCATTGAAGAATACATCAGCATGTTGTTATGCTTCATTAAAGAATACATCAACATGGTGTTATGCTTCTTTAAAGAATACATTAACACAATGTTATACTTATTAAAAATACATCAACATGCTGTTACGCTTAATGAAACACTACATTTACATTTTATAATGCTTTAAGTCACAGCAGATGTCCGTGTGTGAAACGAGCGCGTCGCCTCAAGAGCGGTGCCACTCATTTTTTTTTTGTCTGCAACTTTTTTGTTTCCCTATCAGAGTGGATTTTTTTTTCTACAGAAATATTCCAGGGACAACCTTCTTAGATAGCCTAAAATTTCAAGTTTCCCATGAAAGTTATTTTTATATACAGGATTGTCCAGTAAGGAAATAATTTCATTTTTTAAAATTGTGTTCTGAATGAAACTCGGGGGCGGGATAGCTCAGTGGTCAGAGTGCTAGCTTTCCTCCAGTCAAGTTAAGCAGTGTCAAGCGCGGTTACCAGCTGGATGGGTGACCGTTTGCGTGCCTTGGCTTCAGTATAGTCCCCCCAGTTCACCCATCTGTAAATGGGTACCTGCCCTCTTTAGGGTCAGGGAAGGTAAAGCAGCGAGGGGGAGGAGATGGGCGCCGCCCTCAATATGCTGGCCCCTTGAGAAGATGAGGTCTCTGACGCCTCGCTCCCCTACGACCTTTTAGGTTATGGGACACCTTTACTTTTACCTCTGAAACTCTCTTATTCCACCCCGTTTTAGCAAGACGATCCCCTTTTCATTCCAGTAGATCCCGCAATAAGAAGAAATCCAGCAAAAACTGTTCCGATATCTTCTGTCATTGACGCAATGTGTCAAATAGTTTTCATTTCAAATACCAAATATTGGTCCTAACATGTTCTCTGCGTGTGTGTGTGTGTGTGTGTGTGGTGTGTGTGTTGTGTGTGTGTGTGTGTGTGTGTGTGTGTGTGTGTGTGTGTGATCATGTATCTCCACACACCCCGGGTGTGTGTGTGTTGCTGTGTGTATGTGTGCTGTAAGTCACATATGCATGTATCGTGCGTGCATGCAGCATGCTGCCGTGGCTGCCTGTATGTGGTGTGTGTAGCATGCTGTTGTGTGCGTGTAAGTGCGCATGTATGCTGTGTGCGTGCGTGCATGCTAGCATGGCTGCATGTGTGTGTTGATGCCAGCGTGGGCGCCGCCCGCTGTGTATGTGTGTGCGTTTCATGCATGTGTGTGTGTGTGTTGTGTGCATGCGTATGTGTGCTGTGTGTGTGGGTGCGCGGTCGTGTGTATGTGTGTGTGAGTACTGCTGTGTGTGTGTGTGTTGGGTGTGTGTGTTTGTGTCATGTGTTGTGTGTGTAAATATTCACAGATGGAAAAATAAACAGAAGAAAAAAAACAAAAAACAAACAACAACAACAAAAATTTCACCAGATGTCAATCACGTTGTGTCATCCCATTGCATCGATTTGTGTGTGTGTGTGTGTGTGTGTGTGTGTGTGTGTGTGTGTGTGTGTGTGTGTGTGTGTGTGTGTGTGTGTGTGTGTGTGTGTGTGTGTGTGTAAGTGTGTGTGTATGTATGTATGTATGTATGTATGTATGTATGTATGTATGTATGTATGTATGTATGTATGTATGTATGTATGTATGTATGTATGTATGTATGTATGTATGTATGTATGTATGTATGTAAGTGTGTGTGTGTGCGTGTAAAAGTATGTATGTGTAAGTGTGTGTATGTGTGTGTGTCTTTGTGTGTTTGTTTGTATGTATATATGTATGTATGTATGTATGTATGTATGTATGTATGTATGTATGTATGTATGTATGTATGTATGTATGTATGTATGTATGTATGTATGTGTGTGTGTGTGTGTGTGTGAGTGTGTGTGTGTAAAAGTATGTATGTGTAAGTGTGTGTATGTGTGTGTGTCTTTGTGTGTATGTATGTATGTATGTATGTATGTATGTATGTATGTATGTATGCATGCATGTATGTATGTATGTATGTATGTATGTATGTATGCATGCATGCATGCATGCATGCATGCATGCATGTATGTATGTATGTATGTATGTATGTATGTATGTATGTATGTATGTATGTATGTATGTATGTATGTATGTATGTATGTATGTATGTATGTATCTCTGTGTGTGTGTGTGTGTGTGTGTGTGTGTGTGTATGTGTGTGTGTGTGTGTGTGTGTGTGTGTGTGTGTGTGTGTGTGTGTGTGTGTGTGTGTGTGTGTGTAAAAGTATGTATGTGTAAGTGTGTGTATGTGTGTGTGTGTCTTTGTGTGTTTGTGTGTGTATGTGTATATTTGTGTGTGTATGTGTGTTCTCTCTCTGTCTCTCTGTCTCTGTCTATGTTTCTCTCTGTCTCTCTGTCTCTCGTCTGTCTGTCTGTCTGTCTGTCTGTCTGTCTGTCTGTCTGTCTGTCTGTCTGTCTGTCTCTATCTATCTATCTATCTATCTATCTATCTATCTATCTATCTATCTATCTATCTATCTATCTATCTATCTATCTATCTATCTATCTATCTATCTATCTATCTATGCGCTTTTGCTTTTTAAATTAGTTAATCAATTTTCCTTTGTTCTCTTTCATTCTCTGTACTTTCGTTTGTTTGACTTTTTTGGTATTTGATTTTTGTTTGGTTATGGGGGATGGGGTCGGTTGCTTCTGTCTCTGTCTCTGTCTCTCTGTTTCCGTCTCAGTCTCTGTCTGTGTCTCTTTCTCTCCCCCCCCCCCCTCTCTCTCTCTCTCTCTCTCTCTCTTTGTGCGTGCGTGCGTGCGTGCGTGCTTGCGTGCTTGCGTGCGTAGATGGATAGACGTGCATTCACAGGTTTTGCTGGTAGCTGTACACTATAAAATTGGTAAAGAATAAAAGAGCTGTTAGAGAGAGCAAGCAGTCCGAGCCAAAGTAACAAATTGTTAGTGCATTTGAACTCGTTATCTAAAAGTCAAAGTGTATCTCAGGTAGTTGTGTACATTTTATGGAAGTGTATATTGTCTCTTTTTCCTTTTGTCCTCGTTTTTTTTTTTTTCTTGTATGAAGTTGTTTTTTCTTTCAGGAATTTTTGCAAGTAAAACATTTTTTAAATCAACAAAGTTGCTCATTTATTTTGACGAAATTACAGCGTGGTTGGTGCTGCTACTGATGTTTGCCTTTTTCTCAGTTCAGGTGAATGGTGGTAAATTTGTCAAAATCAAGACAGTCGAATATTTTGTTATAATTGGGGCAGCATCGTTTTCTAAATTAGTCTTTGCACTTGATCTTTTCCTTGAAACTATCATTTTCTATCCTTTTCTGTGCGGTACAGATACAGCCAATAATTCCTTCAGACTATGTAATTGTCGGTAAGATACAGGAGTCAGAAATATCATTTCATATCATACGCAAAGAAGGACAGTTCAGATAACTTTTGGCATGTTGGATTGCAAAAACAAACAAGTGTTGACTTGCACGAACTCGAAAAAGAAATATCTTGATCATTGAATTTCAAACCTTACCACACCTGCAGGTTTTTGTGTTACAACAACGCATTAACCCAGCACATTCTGGTCTGAGTCATGATGTTCCAAACGGCCAGGGATGAAACAGATTTAATGTGGTTGACCAGCTCTGCCAGTTATGACAGAGAAAATGGACTCAGTGCATCTGTCACGGAACATCAGCAGCAGCAGCTGTCTAACTCAACAGACGGTAATGCAGACTTCATAATCAGCAATCACGATTCCAGACTGGCCTACAGAGTGATCAAATGCGGGATAGAACCGGCACTGAGTCTGTTAGGTCTGCCAGCCAACATCCTCAACATGGTGGTCTTCTATCGCCAGGGTCTGCGGGACAAGATGAACCTCTGTCTCTTTGCTTTGGCCTTTGTGGACTTCATGTATGTGTTGGGGATGTTCCTGTCTACGTTCTACTGTCCGGCAGACTTTTTTCCGGGTGATGTTGTGGTGCAGACACTGAAATGGAATATTCTGACTTACACCCTCAGTTTGAGGTACGTCTTCCTGTACAGCTCCGGAGTGCTGACCGCCATCATCGCCTCAGAGAGGTGTATCTGCGTCCTCCTCCCTCTGAAATCGGCCGCCATGTTGAAGACAAAAACCATGGCCTGGCTCATTTTCGCCATGCTCGTTGTCTTGAATCTTCTCTCTCTGCCCTACGTTTTGAAGCATGTTGTCAGGTTAAAGACTGTTGACAGGGGACAGGTCACTGTAGTTTTAGACGACTCTGATCTTTATAAGAACAATCAATTTCCTTTTCAAGTCGTCAGGGATGGCATTCTTCCCAGCATCAGTTTTATCACTTTCTTCGTCGTCTCTTTCGTCACTGTGGTCACTGTGAGGAAGCTGAAAACTGCCATGGACTGGAGACAGAAGACCAGCAGTACTGTCATGGACAAACGGCAGATGTCACTGGTGAAAATTCTCATCCTCGTGTCCTGTGTCTACATAGCGTGCAACACTCCTAACATCGTACTGGCTGTTGTGAGATTATTGGTCGACGACTTTTCCACGCTTGGGAAATATAGCAACTTCTTTTATCTGACACATCGTGCAGCCTTCGGGTTTTCAATGGTCAATAGTTCCGTGAATATCTTCATCTATTACATACAATCTTCGCGGTTTCGAAAAGAACTGCATACGTTTGTCTGTTGTTTTAAATATCACAATGAAGAAAGTCATACTTCAGCGACCTGAGGAAGAAAGTGTGGCCGACGGAGATAACCTTACAGACCAAGCTGTACGGCCCACGAGAGGAGCTGGAAAGGACATGCCATTATTTTTTCCCAGACACATCTGACAGTGTAAAGCAAACGAGAAAAGAAGAAGAAGACGAAGAATGCAAAGAAGAATGCAAAGAAGAATGCAAAGAAGAATGCAAAGAAGAATGCAAAGAAGAAGAAGAAGAAGAAGAAGAAGAAGAAGAAGAAGAAGAAGAAGAAGAAGAAGAAGAAGAAGAAGAAGAAGAAGAAGAAGAAGAAGAAGAAGAAGAAGAAGAAAGAAGAAGAAGAAGAAGAGAAGAGAAGGAAGAAGAAGAAGAAGAAGAAGAAGAAGAAGAAGAAGAAGAAGAAGAAGAAGAAGAAGAAGAAGAAGAAGAAGAAGAAGAAGAAGAAGAAGAAGAAGAAGAAGAAGAAGAAAGAAGAAAAGAAGAAGCAAAGAAGAAGAAGAAGAAGAAGAAGAAGAAAGAAGAAGAAGAAGAAGAAGAAGAAGAAGAAGAAGAAGAAGAAGAACAAGAACAAGAACAAGAACAAGAACAAGAAGATTAAGAACAAGAAGAAGAACAAGAAGAAGAAGACAAGAACTAAGTGAGGGAGACTGGAAAGCAAGGACAAAAAGATGGATATCTGTCTAATCAGAAGTGCACACAGAATCTTTGAAGGTTTTTTTATGGGTTCATTCGTTCTTGCTTTCAGCGCCTGTTTGCAAAAAGCGATAGTAGACGTTCTCTCTCTCTGTCTCTCTGTCTCTGTCTCTCTCTGTCTCTCTGTCTCTCTGTCTCTGTCTCTCTCTCTCTCTCTCTGCAGTGCTTATTCCATTTTCCTCGATAGAAAAGAATAAATCAAATCAAATCTCTCTCTCTCCCTCTCTCCCTCTCTCCCTCTCTCTCTCTCTCTGTGTCTCTCTCTGTCTCTCTGTCTGTCTGTCTGTCTGTCTGTCTGTCTGTCTGTCTGTCTGTCTCTCCTCTCTCTCTCTCTCTCTCTCTCTCTCTCTCTCTCTCTCTCTCTCTCTCTCTCTCTCTCTCTCTCTCTCTCTCTTGTCTTTGTCGAAGGGAGTGGAGGGATGATGTTGGCAGACCAGCCAGCCAAAAGAGAATCGCAATAGTCCAGACATGAAAGACTCAGAGACATGACGAGTTTTGGATGTTGCCTCAGTGGACAGGTACAAAACACACTACAGAACGTTTTACGGCCGTTCTAGGATGTGATTGCAGGTGATGTTTGTGTATGGCTTGAAAAGTTGCCTGAGCATCACCTACAATCAAGCCTGATACACACACACACACACACACACACACACACACACACACACACACACACACACACACACACACA
>CM060336.1:35682195-35684695 GCA_030674155.1 Stramonita haemastoma | reverse complement strand
CATGGACCTTCTTGATGGGGAGGAAGGCTTCCATTTGTGCCCCGGCAACCCCAGTTTATGTGGATGGGAGCTGGTAGTAATGTGCAATAGTTATCAACTCACAGGTCTGTATCATTGCATAGTAATAAAGAAGACAAATCAAATCATTTTTTTTTATTTATTTTATCTTATACCACTTTGTATCACAGCAGATTCCTCTGCGTGAAATTCTCCCCGGGGGGAGAGCGCGTTGCCACAAGTGCAGCGCCTACCCATTTTTTTTTTCTTTTTCCTGTCTGCAACTGTTTTTGTTTCCCTATCAGAGGGGCTTTTTTCTAGAGAATTTTGCCAGGGGCAACCCCCTTGTTGCTGTGGGTTCTTTTACCTACGCTAAATAATGATGTGTAACACACGGGACCTCGGTTTATCGTCTAATCCGAAAGACTAGCGCCCAGACCACCACTCATGGTCTAAGTCCTTCGGATGAGACTTTAAACCGAGGCCCCGTGTGCGAACGCACGCAGAACATTTTGCGCACACGTTAAATCCTGTTCCGCTTTTCGTAAGAGTAGGCCATCGTGTGCCGGTGGGAACAGATGACAATATTTACAAAACTGCATGCACACGGGGACCGGATGAAAAAAAGCACATGATTGCTTTTTCTGTTATCCTCGATATAAAAAGAATAAATAAAAATAAATAAATAAATGGATAGGGGAAAAGTTTTGGGCCCAAATCATAGCAATATTTCATTTAGGCCCCGATTTTTCATATCTGCTAGTTACTTATAAAGTAAAAATAAGGTACAAACTACCTGAAACAACAGCAGCAGCAACAACAACAACAACAACAACAACAACAACAATAGCAAAACAAAAGCAGTATCACTATCACAGCAGGAGCAGCAGCAGCAACAACACTAAGAGCAGCAGTAGCAGCATCAAAAACAGTCACAACAAGAAACATAAATGTACGAACCATTGTGACGCAGAAAATATTGAATTCCTAGCTAAAAGATCGTGTTTTTCCATCCCATACTAAAGTAGGGCACGGGATAGCCCAGTGGTCAGAGCGCTCGCTTTCCCCTAGCCAAATTTAAGCAGTGTCGAGCGTGGTTACCAATTGGATGGATGACCGTTTGCGCGCCTTGGCTTCAGTATAGTCCCTCCAGTTCACTCAGCAGTAAATGGGTACCTGCCCTCTTTAGGGTCAGGGAAGGTAAAGCAGCGAGGGAGAGGAAATGGGCGCCGCCCTCAACATGCTGGCCCCTAGAGAAGCTGAGGTCTCTGACGCCTCGTTTCCCTACGACCACGTAGGTTATGGGACACCTTTACCTTTTTTTCCTTATAGTAAAGTCGTAGTTTTCTAGTGATACCAGGCACGAGTGAACACTGCCACTGTGACCCAGCTTAGCAGAACAGAGACTTTGGGGCTAGAAGCTGCATGGAGGCTTCACATTGATCACCTGCTGTGGATTTCTGACCCAGAGGATACACCATACAAAGTGCCAGGGCATGGGTAAAGGGTAAAAAGGTAAAGGTGTCCCAAAACCTGTGTGGCCGTAGGGGAACGAGGCGTCAGACTTTCAGAGGAGTGGAGTCAGTACTGATGTTAATGCCAGGAGAAAATCCCCTAAAATGGATGCACGTGGAGGCTCGACCGCTAGCCTTCTGATCTCGAGCGCAAGGCTCTAACCACGAGGCCAACCTGGTTCTTACATAGCTATAGTGGATCGGTCGTCTAGAGGTAACGCGCCTTGCCTAGAAAGCGAAAAGTCCAGGTCGGAGTGTGCGGTGGTTCAAATCCCGTTTGGGCACAAAACTTTTCCCCCATCCATTAGATCATGAGTGGTGGTATGGGTGCTAGTCTTTCGGATCAGACGATAAACCGAGGTCTCGTGTGTTACACATCATTATTTAGCGCACGTAAAAGACCCCATGGCAACGAGAGGGTTGTCCCTGGCAAAATTCTGTTGAAAAGTCACTCTGATAGGGAAACAAATACAGTTGCAAACAGGAAAAAGGAAAAAAAAAATTGGGTGGCGCTGCACTTGTCGCGACGCACTCTCTCCGGGGATAGCAGACTGAATTTTACTTAGAGAAATCTGCTGTGATATAAAATAATATAAAATATTTTAAAAATGGATAATAAAATGCCGTATAGCCTTCGCTGTCGTCCTTTTGGAGCCTATACAGAATTTTGAAAAGAAATAGAAACAACAGTGTGCATTATGGTACAAACTGCTGTCTTCACTTCTTTTTAAAATTCAGAACTGCTCAACAAGAACTGTCTAGCAAGTAGTTGGGAACTTATCCAGAACAAAAAATAAAGGAGGAAAAAAAGGAAAAAATTCCTAAACAACAAAAACAAAAACAACAGAAAGAGAAGCCCAGCCAACAAAGAATTGAATAAGGAAAAACCCCAAAACAACAACAACGAAGAATATGGAAAAACCCAAGCCTTATTCAAACTAAGCCTTGGAAATATTGCAGTGAAACTATTCGTGGTAAATAGTATCAAA
>CM060336.1:35669695-35677195 GCA_030674155.1 Stramonita haemastoma | reverse complement strand
TCCAGGTTTCGAAAAGAGCTACGTGCTTGTGTCTGCTGCCTTCCATAAGATTCATAAGATTTGCTGGTATCTTTTTAAAATTTGATTTGATGCCTTTAACGAGTGTAGATTGTGTCTATTACAGAAATTGACATGCCTTAAAAATGTCTTGAGTCTTTAATATTGTCTGTTTATCATTTTTCGATGAATTCTTGCTTTTCATTTCCTGTTGGTATTGATGATACTTTTGGATTTATTGCTGTAAAGTTTCTTTTCTCCTGTTGAACTTGTTTGTTATCCTCCATGCCCCAAAAGGGGTGAAAGGAATAAAATCTTGAATCTTGAAGATGAGATGGTGAATACAGCAGCATCCTAATTTACAAAAGAAAAAGACTTTGTTTTTGGCATGAAAAGCTTTTTCTTTTGTAGCTTGGTGCTATGCAGTATCTTCTTACACTGACTACAGACTAGGACAGGGAAACCTTTCAGCATTGTGGGATGGCTAATGTCACGGTTCGCATATTTCTTTTAAAAGATCGTTTTACGTGTATAGTGGCTAGTTGTCCAGTGCGTGCATTTTCTGCACTTACTTCTGTGTGTATAGCTGTCTATGTTCATTTCCTTTTCTCTTCGTATAGATCTAGGCTTAGGCGAGATCTCTCGAGAAGTTCCGCAGCGAGAGTAGATCTAACGGTCAGATCAGCGGAGCGGCTGCAGGCTTAGGCTGAGCAGGAGGACGTGGTCGCCGTGCCAGTTTTTTAGCTGTTGGGCGCCACGTAGACCTAGTTTTGGCTCCGTTCGAGAGGCAGGAGAGAGCCTACGCCTCGTAGGAGGTTTCGCTCTCCAGTTCCTGCCTTTGTTCTTCGTTCTTCGTCACTGTTTGTTGCTTGTTCGTCTAGTCACGTCGGTTGGGGTGCAGGTGTGCGCCATACCAGTTCCAGTGACAGGTGAGAGTTTGTACTTGTCGTAGTTATGTCTGGTTCCGCGTGGTTTTGGTGTGTTGTTGTTTTGGTTCTGATAATGGGTATTGGTTCTTGTTGTTAATTAAACATCTGGACTGAAGAAATATAAGCATATCGTGAGCGTTTTGTTCTGAATTATATTTATCTTTCGTGAAGTAACACTAGTATTGGTGTATAGCGAACGTAGGGGTATTTATCATTAGTTATGTGTTGTTGTTGTTTGGTTTTGTTTTTTAAACATCAATGGTTCGTGGGGAAAGGGTTTTCATTGTGTTTTGTAATACTCAGCATTGTTTTACGTTGGAATTGATATGGAAATTTTTGAGTTATGTGCGAGATAGTGCAATTGAGTGTGTTTGATGGTAAGTATCGATTGATATTGTTTTGTTATAAATATGCTTCATGACAGAGTCTTTCGAATGTTTTTGAATTAAACCTATTTGGATGTTAATAGCTATTATGAGGTGTTGAATGTGGATTAGATTAAGGTACATAGATATATATATTTTTCCCGAGTACCAGGTGGAATCCTTGAATGTGGAGAGACAGGTATTTTGCCAAACTAAAAAGAATCAAGAAATAACTTTAGTTACCAGTGTATGTGGAGGATTATTAAGTATCGCCTTTTACAGGTTTCCGTTACCACCAGTTCCTGTTCGTCACCAGTTCCTGTCGACCTCCAGTCATCAAGTCCTTCCTCGTACCTTGTCTTCAGCACGTCTTCTTCGTCTGCTTCGTCTTCACATCGTATTGTCAGGAAAGTGATTCTTTTGGTGTGTGATTCTTTGCGTGTTTCTTTTTTTAATTCATCTTTGGACTTCAAAGACTGTTTTTAGAGAAAAAGGAAAAGAGTAAGAAATACAGGACCTTAAATTAGAGCTAATATATAATATTTAGATTAGAGTGCGGTTGTATGTGGGTGTGAAAACTTGTACATTTTTTGCGTGTGATTTTTGCATTGTTATTATTTTTGTTGTTGTTTACTATATAAGATTTTGTGAGCGTGAGGAAGTGTATTTTGGTGCGTTGGTTTTGCCTTGTTATTTTTTTGATTGTTGATTTTCATTATCATCAAAAATTGAATAGTAAAGATTGGAAATTTCTCCTCTGTGTTCTGCGTTTGTTGTTGTCGGGAAGTTAGATAGAGTGGGTATGGGTGGGGTTTTCTTCACACTCCCTTAAGGAGCGTGACAGCTGAAAGCTTTCTAAGCTAGTGATGGAAGCAAATGCATATATCAAGCCTACATCAAAATGTTGCCACGTTTTAAAGTGTCATGTCCATACTGTCTTTAATCTCCATGAGGCCTTTGCACAACAGGATGTACTCTTAAATAAACAAAAACATATGAAAGAAGGAATAACAGAATGAAAGAATGAATGAATGAATGAACTAATTAATTAATTAATTAATTAATTAATTAATTAGTTAATTTAAAAAATCGGAAATCTGAGTATGGCTGTCTATACGGCCACAACTCCCAGCTGTTGATGTGAGCAATTTCTCATCTGGTGTGTGCTCACAGTTTTGCCATGGTTTCCAGGTGAGATGAGTGAGACAGATTTGCTCTTGCTGTGCCCTATATTTGTCAGTGCTCTTGCTGTGCCCTATAATTATTTGTCAGTGCTCTTGTTGTACTTGTCAGTGCTCTTGTTGTATTTGTCAGTGCTCTTGTTGTGCCCTGTATTTTTCAGTGCTCTTACTGTGCCCTATATTTGTCAGTGCTCTTACTGTGCCCTATAGTTGTCAGTGCTCTTACTGTGCCCTATATTTGTCATTGCTTTTGTTGTGCCCTATATTTGTCAGTGCTATTGCTGTGCCCTATAGTTGTCAGTGCTCTTTTTATGCCCTATAGTCGTCAGGGCTCTTGTTGTGCCCTATATTTGTCATTGCTTTTGTTGTGCCCTATATTTGTCAGTGCTATTGTTATGCCCTATAGTCGTCAGTGCTCTTGTTGTGCCCTGTATTTGTCAGTGCTCTTGTTGTGCCCTATAGTTGTCAGTGCTCTTGTTGTGCCCTGTATTTGTCAGTGCTCTTACTGTGCCCTATATTTGTCAGTGCTCTTGTTGTGCCCTATAGTTGTCAGTGCTCTTGTTGTGCCCTGTAATTGTCAGTGCTCTTGTTGTGCCCTGTATTTGTCATTGCTCTTACTGTGCCCTATATTTGTCAGTGCTCTTGTTGTGCCCTATAGTTGTCAGTGCTCTTGTTGTGCCCTGTATTTGTCAGTGCTCTTATTCATTTTATTTTATCTATTTATTCTTTTTTCATTTCTATTTATTCTTTTTATATCGAGGATAATGGCATAAGCACTCATGTGCTTTATTACATCCAGTCCCCGTGTGTATGCAGTTATATAAATGTCATGTAAATTGTTGTGTCCTGTATTTGTCAGTGCTCATATTCAGTTGTTATCAACCAGCAGCAGGCTTTCATCCAGTTTTCCAGCCGGCTGCGTGAAAACCTATTCTGAAATTCGCTGTAAAACTGACACATGCATGCGTGAACAATTGTAAAACGGGGGCATGATAGCTCAGTGGTCAGAGCACTTGCTCTTTCCAAGGTAAAGTTATGTGTTATTGAGGGTGAGTGCCTCATGGATTAGGTGACAGTTTGAGCGCTTTGGCCTCTACAGTCTCCAAGTTCAACCAGCTGTGAATAGATACCTGCCCTCTTTAGGAACAGGGAAGATAAAGCAGTGTGTGTGTGAGAGAGAGAGAGAGAGAGAGAGAGAGAGAGAGAGAGAGAGAGAGAGAGAGAGAGAGAGAGAGAGAGAGAGAGAGAGAGAAGATGGGCGCTGCCTCAATATGCTAGCCTCTGAAGAAGCTGAGGTCTCTGCCAAAGATAACCTGAACATAATGTTCCAGAGCATAACAGCACAATGATATAGGTATTGACACCCTGCTGGCATCAGTGACAAAGACTTCGATCTATGCCAAACATGTGTGACGTTACCCCAGTAGTTGTCAAACACAATGCATAAAGTGAACGTCATCTAGATGTACAAAACTGTTTCTCAGGTTCGTTGTTGCTGAATTTTGGTTACATAACTACAAGCATTATTAAAAATTTTAAAAAGACTTCCAGATAATAACATTGGTCCATGCCTATAGTTTTATCTTATTTATTTACTTATTGATTGATTGATTGATTGATTGATTGATTGATTGATTGATTGATTGATTCTTTTATATCGAGGATAATGGAATAAGCACTCATGTGCTTTTTTACATCCAGTCCCCATGTGCATGCAGTTTTGTAAATCTTGCCATCTGAACCCACCGGCACACAATGGCCTACTCTTACAAAAAAGTGGAACAGGATTTATGTAAGGAAATTATCAAGGTCTACATTACAGTGTTATGCTTGCTGAATGTTATGTTGAGACTGTCTTCATCCACGACATGCCCATCACAGAAACATGTTTCTACATTAACAGAGAAAAAAAATCTTCTGAAGTCTGAGTATGGCTCCCTATACAGCCAGGTATTTGAAAACAGCCACACATGCACACTGTTCAACAGGTATACTATTACAGCCACACATGCACACTATTTATTTATTTATTCTTTTATATCGAGGATAATGGAATAAGCACTCATATGTTTTTTTTACACCCAGTCCCCGTGTGTATACAGTTTTTTTTATAAATCTTGTCATCTCTTCCCACAGGCACACAATGGCTGACTCTTCCGAAAAGCGGAACAGGATTGTACGTGTGTTCAAGATGTTCTGTGTGCGTTCGCACACGGGGACCTCGGTTTATAGTCTCACCTGAAGGACTTTTGGGGAGAGGAGAGTCAGCACTGATGTTAACTTATGTTTTGTGTGGTTTCCAGATGAGACAGAAAGCCTATCTGAGTGATCCCCGCAAGTGTTACGTTGCAAAATTCCCATCATCAACAAGATATAACCAAGACCGAAAAGAAAACAAAGAAAGTTGCATGCAGGAAAAGAAAAACAAAATGGGTAAGGCGCTGCACTTGTGGCGACGCGCTCTCCCCGGGGCCGGGAAATCAGCCCGAATTTCAGGCAGAGAAATCTGCTGTGACATTAAGTGAAACAAAATACAAAATGCAAAACCCAAGAAAGAAAACTATTCATAGAAATTAAAAAAACAAAAAAACCCACAAGGAGAACAAAGGATCGTTCTGTAGTCAAACTCATCCCTCAGAAAGCACCACCGTAGTGACCCCCCGACACATCCACACTGTCACCCACACCCACACACACATACACACACACATCCACACAGTCACCCCCCCCCCCCCACACACACACACCCATGTATGTGCCAGGCATGACTGTAGGTGATGAGCAGGCAATTCCTCAAGCCATGCATGAACATCACCTGCGATCATATCCCACAACATTGGCAGCAGGTGTCCACTGTACACTGTGTCATCATAAAAGGTGAAAAGGTAAAGGTGTCCCATAACCTAGGCGGTCATAGGGGAGCGAGGCATCAGAGACCTCAGCTTTTTCTCTAGGAGCCAGCTATAATTATTGATGGCTGCGACCCATCTCCTCTCCCTCGCTGCTTTACCTTCCTTGACCCTAAAGAGGGCAGGTACCCATTTATAGCTGGGTGAACTGGGGGGGGGGGAGCTGTACTGAAGCCAAGGTGTGCAAACGGTCACCCATCCAACTGGTAACCACGCTCGACGCTGCTTAACGTGACTGGGGGAAAGCGAGCGCTCTGACCACTGAGCTTTCCCGTCCCCGAGTCATCATAATACTGGTTTTCTATTCAATCTGAAGGTGTTGTGAGGACTTGAGGCCTTTCTGCAGTGTCTCGGAAAGTTGGAGTCCCCAAGGCGGCTTGGGGCTATATATATATAGGAGGCGGTGGTGGCGCTGCATTTGTGGCGACGCGCTCTCCCCGGGGAGAGTGCAACCCGAATTTCACGCAGAAAAGTCTGCTGTGATATGAAGTGGTATAAATAAAAAATAAGAATAAAATGATATAATAAAAAGTCTGTCGTAACCTGACTCTTCATTGGTAGTACAGATGTCAACACTCTAGACAATACAATGGCGTTCGTGACACTGAGAATTGAACATTTAGGCAGTACAGTTACTGGTCTGACAAGCTGGGTGGGTCATGGGGGATAGGATAGCCTAGTGGTTAGAACATTGTGCTCGCAACCTGACGACCCGTGTTCGAATCCCGTTCAAGGGGATTTTCCCCCTGGAGCTAACATTAGTACACACTCTTCTCTCCTCAAAAGTCCTTAAGATGAGACAATAAACCGAGTCCCCGTGTGCGAACGCATGCAGCACATCTTGCGCACACGTTAAATCCTATTCCGCTTTTCGTAAGAGTAGGCCATTGTGTGCCGGTGGGAACAGATAACAAAATTTACAAAACCGCATACACACGGGGACAAGATGTGAAAAAGCACATGAGTGCTTATTCCATCATCCTCGATATGAAAGAATAAATGAAATGAAATGAAAAATGAAAAGAGTATGGTTGCCCCTATGGCGAGGCACGGGGACCCAGTGACACCAGCAAACTTCTCATCCGATGTGTACTGGCACTGTCACAGCCACTGTCCGATGAGAGGAGTCAGCCAGGGGGCCTCTTCTGGGTGACTGACCCCTTGTGGTCAGCAGAGCGATGCACAAACCACCACCACCATCATCATCATCATCACACCCATCGTCGTCGTCGTCATCATAATCACAATCATCATCATCATCATCATCATCATCATCATCATCATCATCATCATCATCATCATCATCATCATCATCATTATCATTACCACCACCACCATCATCATCATCATCATCATCATCATCATCATCATCATCATCATCACACCCATCATTATCATTACCACCACCACCACCACCACCACCACCACCACCATCATCATCATCATCATCATCATCATCATCATCATCATCATCATCATCATCATCATCAACAACACCATCATCAACACCATTGTCATCATCACCACCACCACCACCATCACCACTGCCACCACCACCACCACAACCACTTCAACCACTACCACTACCATCATCATCACCACCACCACCATCATCATCACCACCACCACCATCATCACCATCATCATCACCACCGCCACCACCACCACCGCCACCATCATCATCATCACCACCACCACCATCATCACCATCAACATCACCACCGCCACCACCACCACCGCCACCATCATCATCATCACCACCACCACCATCATCACCATCATCATCACCACCACCACCACCACCATCATCATCTCCACTACCACCGCCACCACCACCACCATCATCATAACCACCACCGCCACCACCATCATCATCACCACCACCGCCCACCACCACCATCATCATCACACCACCACCACCACCATCATCATCACCACCACCACCGCCACCACCACCACCACCACCATCATCATCACCACCACCACCACCACCATCATCATCACCACCACCACCGCCACCACCACCACCACCACCATCATCATCACCACCACCACCGCCACCACCACCACCACCATCATCATCACCACCACCATCATCATCACCACCCCCACCACCACC
>CM060336.1:35642195-35657195 GCA_030674155.1 Stramonita haemastoma | reverse complement strand
ATAAAATAATCCCTCTTAGTCAAGCAGGGTTTCGAAAAGGCAGATCCACAGCAGATCACCTGATTAAACTCAGTACACATATTAAACATCAGTTTGCTTGTAGGAAAAAATTAATGTACTTGCCACCTTTTTTGATATAAAGAAAGCATATGATCAGGTCTGGCATGAACGATTACTGTTTAAATTAAAATCCATTGGCTTATCTGGTAACATCTATTACTATGTTAAAGCCTTTCTCTCAGAAAGACGCATGCAGGCCAAAGTTGGAAATTCGTATTCTACTGTACGATTTCCAACAATGGGCATTCCTCAGGGATCAGTTATTGCTCCACATCTTTTCAATATTCTCCTTTATGACCTTCCTAAGTGTTTCTCAAGTAATACCACCCATGTCCAGTATGCTGATGACATTTGTATGTGGATGAATGTCACATTGAAAAAGAGAACACCAAAGAGACAACTAAACTATTTGAAAAAATTGTATCAGATTGAGCTAAACAAACTGAATGACTATATATTTGTGAATGGTCTGTCACTATCCCCTGAAAAGACCAATTTAGTACTTTTTAATAATGATGCTAACCCACCAGTTCTACCTGTCTTCCAAATAGATGGGAACGTTTTGGAATATAAAACTATGGTGAAGTTTTTAGGGGTATATTTCACGTCTAAATTAACTTGGAATTATCATATTGAATATTTAAACACTAAAGCTAGGAAAAGTCTAAACTTCCTGAAAGTTATTAGTAAACAAGTGTGGGCTCATGACGTAGCTGTATTAAAACATCTGGCGTTATCTTTAGTGCGTTCCAGACTTGTATACGGCCAGGAAGCTTTTTTCAGTGCTCCTAAGTATTTGTTACATAAAATGAGAAGATTAGACTGTAAGGCTTTTCGATTAGCTCTGGGGGTTCCTTTTCATGCATCGTCTATGGGCACTTATAAAGAGATAGGTGTTTTACCATTAGACAATTATCGGCAACTGGCTTTAGCTAAATATCTCTTACGGTGTTCGAATCAAGAAACCAATGTGGACACTGAAATAAGTACAAAATCTGATGTCAACTTTCCTAAAAGAGCACATTCTATCCGTTCTCTGACCACAGTAAGAACCTATACTGCTGAATTATTTGATAGTGCAAAAATATCTCCTAAAGATTTAACTAAATCAAAGATAAACATCTCCTCTTGTGCCCCATGGGAGCTCCAGAGAGCTAATTTTGACATCAGTTATTCTTCTCTAACCAAAAAAGGTAATGAAAATGTTCTTAGTGCATTAGTAAAAGAATACATACAGACTACATACCCAGAACATTTAAAAGTATACACTGATGGTTCCCTTTTGAGCAATGATGAGGCGGGTGCAGCGTTTGTCATCCCATCTCTGAAAGTAGAGAGATCCTTTTCCATTGGGAAAAATCGATCTATTTTTACAGCTGAACTGTCTGCTATATCAATGGCTTTGTATCATCTTCTAGATTTTCCCAAAGATATTTTCCAGATACTTTTTTGTGTTGATTCCAAGTCAGTTTTACTTGCTTTAAAAATTTTCAGCTCAAAAGTGAGGCAAGAGCTCATAACTGAGATTTGTCATCTGGTTCATTTTTTGATGTTACGGGGTACTAGTATTACTTTCTGCTGGATTCCTTCTCATTGTGGTATTTACTTTAATGAAAAAGTTGACAGAATGGCAAAATGCGGAGCAAAACATGTAAATGGGTCTTACAGTATAGATGTTCCTTTTTCTGCCCGGGAGGGCTATAGCATGTTGCAAAATGCATGCTGGAAACACTTCAAAAAGAAACTAGAGGATACTGGGTTTTCCTGGAGTGATGACATAACTCATTTATTATCTTTCGGTAATACTAAATTTCGTAATTCACATGAATATAGAAATGTTGTATCCCTTATTTACAGGTTTAAGCTTAATGCTTTTAGATCTAAATTTTCAAAAACAGCAACATGTATCTGTGGTGAAACAATTACCAATGCTCATATTCTTTTACAATGTCGAGATCTAAAATCATTTTTACCTACCTTCCCAGCCCTTCGCTTAGACCAAATTCTTAAAGATGCCTCTTTGATGAAAGATATTGTTTTGTCTTTAACTCACAGTCCTATTATCAGATACTTGTAGTACTTTGAAGTTTATTAGTTGTAGAAATTGCAAAGTTAGTGTTTGAATTGTTATTTCCTCCTTTTCTAAGTTTCTTGTTTATGCTTAATCAGACTTATGTTAGTTTATTGCCGATGTTTAGCTATGTGCACCCCCCCCCCCCCCACACACACACACACACACACTCATCCACACATACATACACCTTCCCGTCTGATATCACTATTTAGTGGAAGGACGTTAAACTGAAGAACTACTACTACTACACACACACACACGCACACACGATACAACCTTATTGAAAATTCAAAAGCACTTTGAAAGTGACGTTTTAATCTATAATCGCTGAAACTGTTTTCGCAAATGAGACGATTGATTGTACAATGGAATAAATGATATGAAATGGAAGTAAAAAAAAAAGAAACGAAAGGAAGCAAAAAGAAAGAAAGAAGACACACTAAAACAAAAGGGGAAACTAATCAAGATAAAAGAAGAAACAAAACCCTAGAAAATTCAGAAGAAGGGGAGGGAAGAGGAGGAGGAGGAGGAGGGGAGAAGGAGGGGAGAGAGGTGGAGGAGGAGGTGGAGGAGGAGGAGGAGGAGGAGGAGGAGGAGGAGGAAGGAGGAGGAGGTGAGGAGGAGGAGGAGGAGGAGGAGAGGGAGGAGGAGAGAGGAGGAGGAGAAGGAGGAGGAGGAGGAGGAGGAGGAGAAGGAGGAGGAGGGGGGGAGGAGGAGGAGGAGGAGGGGGAGGAGAAGAAGAAGAAGAAGAAGAAGAAGAAGAAGAAGAAGAAGAAGAACAAGAACAAGAACAAGAACAAGAACAAGAACAAGAACAAGAAGAACAAAAAGAACGAGAACAAGAAGAACAAGAAAACAAGAAAAACAAGAACAAGAAGAACAAGAACAAGAAGAACAAAAAGAAAAACAAAAAAAAGAACAAGAAGAACAAGAAAAATAGATATGCAGAGAAAAGTCATCATCGATTGCATTGGCATCAGGGGAGACCTTCCCACAATGGGTTTATGATTTGGTGCATGAGGCACGGAGCCTGCTGTGGGGTTTATTCACACCACCTGCCTAATAGAAATATTGACACAGTTGACAGGAACACTGCCGAATGCTTTGTAATGTAGTCCACTGAAACATCTCTGTCTGTCCGTCTATCTGTCTGTCAGTCTTGTCTGTCTGTCTGTCTGTCTGTCTGTCTGTCTGTCGGTCGGTCTGTCTGTCTGTCTGTCTGTCGTGTCTGTCTGTCTGTCTGTCTGTCTGTCTGTCTGTCTGTCTGTCTGCTCTCTTCTCTCTCTCTCTCTCTCTCTCTCTCTCTCTCTCTCTCTCTCTCTCTCTCTGTCTTTGTCTCTCTGTCTCTGTCTCTCTGTCTCTGTCTGTCTGTCTGTCTGTCTCTCTCTCTGTCTCTGTCTCTCTCTCTCTCTCTCTCTCTCTCTCTCTCTCTCTCTCTCTCTCTCTCTCTCTCTCCTCTCTCTCTCTCTCTCTCTTTGAGTGTCTGTAGGTCACTTTCTGTTTGTCTCTGTGTGTCTGTCTGTCTGCTTGTCTGTCTCTGTCAAGTCTGTCTGTCCGTTGGTGTGTCAGCAAGGTCCGTTCTGGATACAGAAGACCGGACACATCTCCAACACATCAGACAGATTGGAGACGACAGGGTTACTACCATCAACAGTCATCTGGACACTCTGGCAGGAGCCAAGCAGACAGACAGGCTCCCAATGTCATCTCCATATCAACCAAAAGGTTGACGAGTTTTGAAGTTAACTCACCAAATGTCAAGACACCCACGCCAATCATACACTGACAGGCCCAATCAACAGAAACTTTACAACATTATGTCACGGAACAATGCTGGATATTTTATTAATTTTTATTATTATTTTTTTATATCGAGGATAATGGTATAAGCCATGTGCTCTTTTACAGCCAGTCCCCGTGTGTATGCACTTTTGTAAATTTTTTCATCTCTTCCCACCGGCTCACGATGGCCTACTCTTACGAAAAGCGGAACAGGTTTTAACGTGTGCGCAAGATTGTTCTGCGTGGGTTCGGACACAGGGGCTTGGTTTATAGTCTCACCCGAAGGACTTTTGGGAAAAGAGGAGTTTGCATTGATGGTAACCTGTTGTCTTTGCCTTGTCTTGTATTGTCTTGTCTTTGTCTTGTCTTGTCTTGTCTTTGTCTTTTCTCTGTCTTTGTCTTGTCTTTGTCTTGTCTTGTCTTGTCTTGTCTTGTCTTGTCTTGTCTGTGTCTTGTCTTTGTCTTGTCTTTGTCTTGTCTTTGTCTTGTCTTTGTCTTGCCTTTGTCTTTGTCTTTGTCTTGTCTTTGCTTGTCTTGTCTTTGTCTTTGTCTTGTCTTGTCTGGTCTTTGTCTTGTCTTGTCTTTGTCTTGTATTGTATTGCATTGTGTTGTGCTTTGCTGTATTGTGTTGTATTATGTTGGGTGTATCCCAGTGTATTGCATTGTCTAGTACTTTTAGTCTGCTGATTTCCTCTGCAGAAATTGAATCTGCTCTCCTGAGGGGGAGTCATTACCACAGGGCAGCGCCACCCATTATACATTTTAATCAATAATTTGATCTAGCTGCCAGCTCCTTTGTCTTTCTACAAAAGTGGCTTTCTCTACAGAATGTTTCTTGGAACAGCTTTTGTTGCTGTGGGTTCTTACACGCGTGTAGAATAATTATATAAGTTGCACACCAGACCTCAGCTTATATTATTATCCGAAAGACTAGAACCAAGACCACTACTCAAGGACAAGTGGATGACGGTAACTTTCGGGTTCAAATCCTCTGGAAACAATCAGTAGCTTTAAGCACAGTGGTTAGAGCTTTAGGTTACTGACTGAGAGATTGCTGGTTCAAAACCCCAAACAGGCAATGGGATGTTAGGAATCCATAAATGAATTTACCATAGGCTCATTGGAAAGACTGGGACCACACAGTCGAGCTTCATTCACTTCGCATATGTGATTTAGAGAATGTTGCTTAAGCTATCTGACCAACACTGCAGGTGTCAATATTTCTTGGGCCTAGTTGACGCCGGGATATATTATGACAGGTAGCGTACAGTATAGCGATGTCACGTTGTCTCAAAGCACACGAACTTCCAGAGCAGCATCATTTACATAATCCTCATCGTCTTTGATCATCATGCAATAAAAGACAATCGTCTTTGATTTGGCGGTCCTGGTTGCTCTTGCCTCATGGTATCTTCAATGTTGGTCCCCCCCCCCCCACACACACACACACTATTGAGCCTGTGGTGAGTTTGTGCGACAGCCTTTAGCGTTGTTGGAGGTGGGTGACTCACTCAGTCTGGCTCCGCAACTGAGCTAATTCTGTCATTAGTAAGGGTCATAGTAGGTTTATTTATTTATTTATTTATTCTTTAATATCGAGGATAATGAAATGAGCACTCATGTGTTTTTTTACATCCAGTCCCTGTGTGTATGCAGTTTTGTAAATCTCGTCATCTGTTCCCACCGGCACATGATGGCTTACTCTTACGAAAAGCGGAACAGGATTTAACGTGTGCGCAAGATGTTCTGCGTGGCGTTCGTAAAGGTGGTTCCCTGTGTATGTCAGCTCAGAACAGGCACCAGGGAACACCACCAAAATGACCCAGCAGCAGTGCAGGGTCCCTCTGGCTGGCGGTCTCACGGTGGCCTGACAGCGAGAGGCGCCTTGTAGACTTTCCACCCTTGGGTTGCGACATAGCCAATGTGGGTATGCCTGGGGCAGACAGACTGAAACGAGCGGCGTGGGAACAGGCAGGACAGGAATGTGACAAAAGAGGGAGGCAGCAAACAACAATGCTTCCCTCCTCCCCCCCCATCAAAAACCCTATGGAGGTTTTTTTCTATATGGCTGACAGAGCGTCAGAGTTTTTTGTGCTTTTGCATCCATTGAGGATGCAATGTACAAGGTTTTCTTCCTGTTACTTGTTTTGGGAAAAGTGTGTTTATTGTGCATTAAAAAAAAACCTATGGAAACGTGTAGTACTGCTGCTATGGATTTCAGTGTAGCTGACGATATAGAAAGATCAAACTCTCTGTTACTTAACAGACGGAAAGGGGATCTACAGGGCATAAAAAACCCAAATATGTGACATGAACACCCCAAAAACAATGTTCTGAAATCACAAAACTGTAAAGTTAATGAAAAAGAAAGTGACATGTCTAAAAAAAAAAATAAAAAAAATAATTAAAAAAGGTGATGATCTTGAACGTAGCTCCCCTTACAAAAAAAAACCCAACAAAAACCCCCTTGATTTGGTATGGAATCCTAAGAGGATGAAACCCGGAAAGAATGTGAAGACATGACACATAATGCGTCAGCTGGAGTTGGTGCTGTCACGAACTGTGGATGTTCGTAGAATGCACCGCTTTAGCCATAAACATAAACCTGTTTATCAACGGTAGGTGCTCTTTCTACAAAGATAAGGAAGAAACACTCGCACCCAAAAAGAAACTCAACGACAGTTCAATATGCATGGGGGAGGACTTTACCCAGAGAGTAGGTGACACACGTCAAAAGCTGGGGCTAGATTTGAAAAATGCTAAAGACGGTCAGAAATAGGCAACTGTGGTGTCGGACCTTCTCTTCATCCATTGTAAAAACGGCCTTGGAGGATTCGGAACGATTAAAAGAAGGAATACAGGAATGTGGCCAGATCTTACGTATTAAAGACACTAGCTTTCCCCCACAATAATGTGAATGTTACTTTAATATAGTTCCCCCAAAACTGCGAGGTATAAGAGATGTGCATGCTCAAAAGAAGCCGCGTCCAGTCACATTGACACTGTCAATATGTTATAGCATTATATGAATTATGGGACTGTATCTCTCATTGTGTCACCGTTTCCACCACAATCACACCGGCACTGACACTCAATATGTCATAACATTATATGAGTTATGGAATGATAATATCTCCCTTTTGCACATCAACGTTTCCACAGTAGTCACAATGGCACTGACACTCAATATGTCATAACATTATATGAGTTATGGAATGATAATATCTCCCTTTTGCACATCAACGTTTCCACAGTAGTCACAATGGCACTGACACTCAATATGTCATAACATTATATGAGTTATGGAATGATAATATCTCCCTTTTGCACATCAACGTTTCCACATTACAATGGCACTGACACTCAATATGTCATAACATTATATGAGTTATGGAATGATAATATCTTCCTTATGCACACCAACGTTCCCATAACAGTCGCACTGATACTGTCAATATATTATAATATTATGACTATGAGTTATGGAATGATATTTGCCTTTGTGCATCAACATCACCACTGCAATCATATTGACCTTGTTAATATAGTATAACCTTATAATTATGAGTTATGGGATGATAATTATCTCCCTCTGTGCATCAATGATCCCACCACAACCAAATTTGACAATGCAAACATGTTATAACATTATGAGTTAGGGGATGATAATTATCTCCCTTCGTGTGTCAACGTTTCCACAACAACCAAATTTGACACTGTCAACATGTTATAACATTATGGGTTAGAGGATGACAATAATATCACTCAGTGTGTCATTGTTTCCACAACAACCGAATTTGACACTGTCAACATGTTATAACATCATGAGCAAGAAAATGATAATGATCTCACTATGTGTGTCGTGGTTTCCACAACAACCACATTTTACACAGTCAACATGTTATAACATTGTGAGTTAGGGGATGATAATGATCTCACTCTGTCTGTCATGGTTTCCACAACAACCAAATCTGACACATCCAACATGTTATAACAATAATTATGAGTTATGGAATGATATCTCCCTCTGTGTGTCAATGTCCCACAACAACCAAATTTGACACTGTCAACATGCTATAACATTATGACGAGTTATGGGATGATAATTCTCTCCCTCTGTGCATCACATTTCCTACTACAACCAAATTTGACACTGTCAGCATGTTATAACATTATGAGGTAGGGATGGTACTGATCTCTCTCTCTCTCTCTCTCTCTCTCTCTCTCTCTCTCTCTCTCTCTCTCTCTCTCATCTCTCTCTCTCTCTCTCTCTCTCTCTCTCCTCTCCTCTCTCTCTCCTCTCTCTCTCTCTGTCAATGTCCCACAACAACCAAATTTGACACAGCTAATATGCTATAACATTATGACCATGACTTAGGGGATGATAATTCTCTCCCTCTGTGTGTCGTCGTGTCCACAACTTCTCTCAGTAGTCCACATCTTCTGACGTCTGCAGAGCCAGACATTCCAGAAAGATGTATTCCAGAGATTCAGCTGCGATACCACAGTGATGATGAGGAGGAGGACTTGTGGTTTGACAGCTTCCATCTCACCACGTGCAGCAGGTGTGAACCATCACCACCCAAGCAAGGAGTTACAGGTTTAACCCTCTTAGTCCCGATCTGGGATTTGCCAGGATTGAAAAATTACCCCCCACCCCCCTAAGTCCCGATCCGGGATCTACCGGGATTGAAAAAATACCCCCCCCCTCCCCCTTAAGTCCCGATCCGGGATTTGCCGGGATTTACACACAGTAGATTTCCATCACGCTGTGACCATCACTAATTGCTTCCACATGTTAAACCTCTATCAGGCTAGAAGGAGAAACCCTGTAGAGTGTCTGGAAGTAATTATAACTGCTGGTATGTACTTAGAAGGAGGAAGAGGCCAGCGAGCATGTGTGCCTGACCTGATTTCATGATGGAATGCGAAATCCAGGGGCAGTTTGTGTTCAGAGAGCCCGAATGCAAGAGGGTTAAAGGAGCACATCAAAATAATGGTAATGTAACCTCCTCTTTGGTTCTGTGAAGGAGTTGTGGCGTCTTTCTTTCTTTCTTTCTTTTTCTTTCATTCTTTTATATCGATGATAGCGAAATAATCGCTCATGTGCTTTTTTACATCCAGTCCCCCTGTGTATGAAGTTTTTGTAAATCTTGTCATCTTTTCCCACCGGCATGCGATGGCCTACTCTTACGAAAAGCGGAACAGGATTTAACGTGTGCGCAAGATGTTGCGCGTGCGTTCGCACACGGGGCCTCGGTTTATAGTCTCATTCGGAAGACTTTTGGGGAGAGTAGAGTCAGCCCTGATGTTAACTCTAGGGCAAAATCCCCTCGAACGGGAATCGAACCTGGATCGTCGAAATGCGAGCGCAATGTTCTGACCACTAGGCTATCCCGTCCCCCATCAGTGCAATGTCATGAACAAAGTATCTTCCTTATAGTGAGACATTGTGTACAGTCATTCTACGTGACTGGTACTGTCCTCCTGATGTCACTCTCACAAAATAAGATCAGATATTCTAGTGAAAAAAAAATTCTTTAAACCAAACAAACAAACAAACAAAAACAAGGCGAGGCAGTACATATTTCAAAGCTTCATTAGATATGCATAAAAGTTTTGCATATTGCATGTAACTAACGCGCGCGCGCGCGCGCTGTGTGTGTGTATGTTGTGTGTGTGTGTGTGTGTGTGTGTGTGTGTGTGTGTGTGTGTGTGTGTGTGTGTGTGTGTTGTGTGTGTTGTGGACATGTAATTTGTTCATTTTATTTGTAAACGGTTGCGTGCGCGTGACTAATTTGAATGCAAGCACTTTGATTTTATGTACTCTACAAGATTCAGCGCTTTTTAAATCCCACGTATGATGATGATGATGATGATGATGATGATGATGATGATGATGATGATGATGATGATGAGATGATGAATGGTTGTTGTTGTTGTTGTTGTTGTTGTTGTTGTTGTTGTTGCTGTTGTTGTTATCGTTGTTATTATTATTATTATTATTATTATTATTATTATTATTATTATTATTATTATTATTAAATCATAACATGAAGCGGTCTCACCTTTGGGAACAAAATAAACGATCATTGAAATGATATTTTTAAAAAAAACCCAATGTGGTGGCTAAACAAACTAGTAACTAACATTTCGATAACATGAACACGGTAATAAAGTATCAGTGAGAATTAAAGTCAGGCATTTGAAGCCGTCATTGTGTCTCATTAATTTTGTGTCTCTGTGTGTGTGAGTGTGTGTGTGCGTGCAGGTGTGCGCGCGCGTGTATATTATGTATGCGTGTGGAGTGCCTGCGTGCGTGTGTACATGTGTGCGTGCGTGTATGTGTGTGTGTGCGTGCGTGTGTGTGTATGTGTGTGTGTATGTGTGTGCGTGCGTGTATGTGTGTGTGTGTATGTGTGTGTGTGTGTGTGTGTGTGTGTGTGTGTGTGTGTGTGTGTGTGTGTGTGTGTGTGTGAGAGAGAGAGGACAGCAGGTGATGAACAGGCACCTTGTCCACGCATGCCTGAGCATCACCAGCCCTCATCACGACCCACACCAAACACTGACTCTGTGCCATATATCACACAGAACGAAATTTACTGGCAGTAACTGCTTGCTGTAGTTATTGTTCTTGTTGTTGCTGTTGCTCTTGCTGCTACTTGGGGGGCGGATAGCCTAGTGGTCAGAACATTGCGCTGGCAATTTGAAGACCCGGGTTCGAGTCCGGTCGAGGAAATTTTCTTCCTGGAGTTAGCATCAGTGCTGACTCCACTCTCCCCGAAAGTCCTTCGGATGAGACTTTAAACCGAGGCCCCGTGTGCGAACGCACGCAGAACATCTTGCGCACACGTTAAATCCTGTTCCGCTTTTCGTAAGAGTAGGCCATCGTGTGCCGGTGGGAACAGATGACAATATTTACAAAACTGCATGCACACGGGGACCGGATGAAAAAAAGCACATGATTGCTTATTCTGTTATCCTCGATATAAAAGAATAAATAAATAAATAAATAAATAAATAAATAAATAAATAAATAAATAAACTGTGTTGCTGCTGTTGTTGTTGTTGCTTCTGTTGTTGTAACTGCTGCTGCTGCTGCTGGATTTTATGCTTGCACTCAGAGCGTTCGCTTTCCCTCAGTCAAGTTACCCAGCGTCAAGCGTGGTTGCCAATTTGATGGGTGACCGTTTGCGCGCCTTGGCAACAGTACAGTTCCCCAGTTCACCCAGCTGTAGATGGGTGCCTGCCCTCTTTAGGATCAGGGAAAGGTAAAGCAGCGAGGGAGAGGAGATGGGCGCCGCCCTCAACATACTGGCCCCTAGAGAAGCTGAGGTCTCTGACGCCTCGCTCCCCTACGACCACACAGGTTATGGAACACCTTTACCTTTTGCTTCCTAACTTTACCATCGGGGGAGTCTACCCACAGCACACATTCTATTCACTCATCACATCCTCCCCGACAGTAGTATTAACTCAGAAGTTTGCGTGTTTGGTTGGGGTTTTTTTTAAAGTACAAAGCGATTATGGGAAACCCTATTCTGGTTTCAAATTAACCAAAAAAAGAGTATATGGTACAATAGTAAGCTTCAAAAGTTTGTAATGACCACAGGCAATCTCAGCATGAATTTCCAAAGTATGATGTCAGTTTGAGAGAGGTTCTTGCGCATTATTAACAGGTAAAGGTATGGGTGTCCCATAAGCTGTGTGGTAGTTTGGGAATGAAGCGTCAGACACATACGATCATCGGTCAGACATCGATACGTGTACCGATGAAAAAAAATTACATTACAAAGTGGCATACACACGGGGACTGACTGTAAAATAGCAAGTGAGTGCTTATTCCAATATCCTCGTTAGAAAAATATAAAATAGACCTTACTGATGCAGCCGAAAGGGACACACACACACACACACACACACACACACACACACACACACACACACACACACACACACACACACACACACACACACACATACACACACACACACACCACAAAACACACACACACACACATACACACACACACACACACACACACACACACACACACACACACACACACACACACACACACAACACACCAGAACTCAGTACAGTACGGAAGATTCATAACTTTGCTTTGTTGAGGGCAATTGTTCCAATATTTGTCTCAAACTGAAACCTTTCTGTTAATTTAGGGAGTTAAAAAAAACAAACGTTAAGAAACAAATATAGCAAAGTTAAAATGGTACCAGAAATACAAACCAAGTCAGAGAAAAGATTTCATGTTTGAAGACCAAAACAAACCGTATCACGCACTCTCTGTGGTCCAAATCTTTTTGCTTTCAGGAGCTTTGCTCTTGTCATATTCATCCCTAAAACAGCAGACACACGCGTGCAGTTCTTTCTGAAACCTAGATGACTGTATGTAGTAGATGAAGACATTCACGGAACTGTTTACCATCAGAAGCGCAAAAGCCACACGATGTGTAACAAAGAACAAGTTACTGTATTTTCCAAGCGTGGAGAAATCATCGACGACAAATTTGACGAGAGCCAGAGCGATGTTGGGAATGCTACATGTAATGTAGACGCACGACACAGTGATGAGAATTTTCACCAGTGACATCTGTCGTTTGTCCATGACAGTACTGCTGGTCTTCTGTCTCCAGTCCATGGCAGTTTTCAGCTTCCTCACAGTGACCACAGTGACGAAAGAGACGACGAAGAAAGTGAGGAAGCTGATACAGGGAAGAGTGATATCTCTGACGATTTGAAAAGCGAATTTGTTGTTGGTATACAGATCGGTGTCGTCTAAAATCACCGTCACTTTTCCATTTGAATCCGTTTTCACTGTGACAGCATGCTTTAAAGTGTACGGCACACACAGCAGATTGAAGACAACAATTATCCCCAAAATCAGCCAGGCCATAGTTTTGGTTTTAAAGATGGTGGCGGACTTCAGAGGCCACACTACACAGATACACCTCTCTGCAGCAATTATGGCGGTCAATAACCCAGAACTGTACAGAAAGGCATAACGAAAATTAAGGGTGAACTTCAAGATGTTCCGTTTCAAAATCTGCACCAAGACAGCATCCAGAAGGAACTCTGCCAGGCAGTGGAAGGTAGACATGAGCATGCACAGGAGAAAAGTGAAGTCCACCAAGGCCAGAGCAAAGAGACAGAGGTTCATCTTGTCCCGCAGACCCTGGCGATAGAAGACCACCATGTTGAGGATGTTGGCTGGCAGACCTAACAGACTCAGTGCCGGTTCCACCCCGCATTTCATCGCTCTGGTTACAGCTCTGAAATCTTCGTTACTGATGATGGAATCTGAATCTGAATCCAGGGTTGTGGAGTTGGGAAGCTGGTTGTAGAGATCCATGACGGATGCAGTTGTTATATCTTTTTCTTCAAAAACGAACAAGTTGTTCAGCAATAATGAACCAGTTTCGTTTCTGCCTGTTCGAAGCATTTTGAGACCTGAGTGGAATCTGTGAAGTCACTGTGTGTAAAGATAGAAGTTTCGAGGTGGTTTTATATGTGTAAAGACAGACGTCTCAAGGCGTTTTGATATTGTAAATCTTCATTGGTCAGGAGTTCATTTCATACATGTTAGGAGGAACTGGTATTAGGGTATCAACATTTCTCCAAATCTCTTTCCTCATGATAGTTTTTCATGACACTTTTGCTTCCTTACTTAGGATTTACCGTGCAGTAGTTTGATTCAGTTGCCTCTTGGGTCAAGAATTCATAAAAGAACGCAAGAAAAGAAACAAAGAAAATTAATTTTCTTACCCTCTATTTTCTTAATTTTCTTACTATCTATCTATCTATCCTATCTATCCATCCCTTAGTTTGGCGACCGTGAGGGCACCCCTAAAGAGTTTGACAACCAGTGTTCTCCATTCCTTTCTCTGTTCTGCCTTACTGCTTTTCTGCTTTTCTTCATTCATCTCTCTGTTTTCTTACTACATTAACAAAAATGACAAACATGTGATTCAGATTTTTTTTTAAATCAACTAGAACAGATCGGAAACAAAGAATTGGGTGAACAAGTGGAACTAAACCGATTCTGCTCTATAGCAATTTATTTTACAGCAAAAGTGCTTCTTTCATTGTTTCATCAACAGAATTGTGATTTTTGCTCTTGTGGTTGCGTTAGACATAGCTAAGTTATAACAAACATCTTGCTGTAAGGCAGTTGTTGTTTTTTTTAACTGTGTCCGAAGAGTGTGGCTGATATATTCTGAAAGATGTATTGCTGTAAGGTACCGCAGCAGGTGGAGTTTCAGTCACCGCCGGGACCTCTGATGAGGGCTCATCCAGGAGCCAAAACTCGAGTCAGGTCAGGCCTAAGGCATGGTTCTTACTCAGAGATGCCTAAAATGCTGACACTGAAGGACATTTTCTCCTAGAATTTATTTTAATTTTATTGAATCTTTGATAAGACATTTTCAAAATGACTGAGAAGTTTATACCTGCACTTTTTTTGCTTTAATTTTATGTCGAATTCTATATATATATATATATATATCCCTTTTCCTCTACATTCTAATGGCACTACAAGCTATACTGCTTCAGATGCTATTCATGATCAAAATCTTCAACAGAAAAACCAACAGCTACAAACGTTTGCCACATGATATCTAAATTCAAGTGCAAATAAAATAATTCTGAAACATTATTCTAACCCACCTCACTACCTACGGAGAATAATAGCGTTCAGGTAATTTTCTACAACAATTAAGAATTTCCATCTTTCGTTCGGTACTGCAAAGAAATTAAAACCATACAATCTGATTTATGAGCCCCCCCCCCCCCCCCCCCCACACACACACATATACACATCATTATCTCTCTCTCATCCACACACACACACACACACACACACGTGCACGCACACACGTGCATATACAAGCAAGCACACACGCATACATACTTGCAAGCACGTGCACATGTACGCACGTGGTTACACACACACATATGCATAGGTACATGTAAGCATAATTATAGGTATGTTTACTTGCGCATACACACACACACACACACACACACACACACACACACACACACACACACACACACACACACA
>CM060336.1:35627195-35632195 GCA_030674155.1 Stramonita haemastoma | reverse complement strand
TTGTTTTTTTATTCTTTTATATTGAGGATAATGAAATAAGCGCTCATGTGCTTTTTAACATCCAGTCCCCGTGTGTATGCATGTTGTAAATCATGTCATCTGTTCCCACCGGCACACGATGGCCTACTCTTACGAAAAGCGGAACAGGATTTAACATGTGCGCGAGATGTTCTGCCTGCGTTTGTACACGGGGCCTCGGTTTGTAGTCTCACCCGAAAGAATTTTGGGGAGAGTGGAGTCAGCACTGATGTTAATTCCAGGGGAAAATATCCCCTCGACCGGGAATCGAACTCGGGTCATCAAATTGCGAGCACACTGTTCTGACCACTAGGCTATTTATAAATAAATTATGATAAATGATAATAATTATTATTATTAGATGACTAGGCCAACTATGGCCAGTGGTATGTGTGACAGAAGCAGTCTTAAAAAAGCAAGAAAGATAAGGGGGGAACGGTGTGTTTCCCCGCCCAGTGCTTTACACTATCATTGCTTTTACACAGAACGAAACGTTACAAAGTATATGGTCAGTCTGTTTGTGCAACAGACAGACCGAACACTTGATAACGCTCTCTCTGTCTCTGCCTGTCTGTCTGGCTGTCTTATCTGTCACTCTGTCTGTCTGTCACTCTGTCTATCTGTCTATTTGTCTGTCTGCCTATTGTCTGTCTGCTTGTCTGCCTGCCTGTCTATCTGTCTCTGTTTGTCTGTTTGTCTGCCTGTCTGTCTTAATAGAGACACTACCTGTATAGACGGATATTTGTACAAAGCCGCTCACCAAATTCTGTGCCAGTGTGCACCAATGCTTTCCCCCAAGCCAATGTTACATCGAGAGTAGTTACCAAGTGAATGGGTGACCGTTTGAGCACCTTGGCTTTAGTACAGCACACCCCCCCCCCCCCCTCATCCCCACCCAGTTCACCCAGCTGTAAATGGGTACCTGCCCCCTTTAGGGTCAGGGAAGGAAATGCCGCGAGGGAGAGGAGATGGGTTCCACCCTCAATATTCTGACCCCTTGAGAATCCACTTACTCCTGTACTACAATACCTTACTCCTGTACTACAACACCTGTATGAAATCCACTTACTCCTGTACTACAACACCTGTATGAAATCCACTTACTCCTGTATGAAATCCACTTACTCCTGTACTACAACACCTGTATGAAATCCTCTGACTCCTGTACTACAACACCTGTATGAAATCCTCTTACTCCTGTACTACAACACCTGTATGAAATCCACTTACTCCTGTATGAAATCCACTTACTCCTGTACTACAACACCTGTATGAAATCCACTTACTCCTGTACTACAACACCTGTATGAAATCCTCTGACTCCTGTACTACAACACCTGTATGAAATCCTCTTACTCCTGTGCTACAACACCTGTATAAAATCCACTTACTCCTGTACTATAACACCTGTATGAAATCCTCTTACTCCTGTACTATAACACCTGTATGAAATCCTCTTACTCCTGTACTATAACACCTGTATGAAATCCACTTACTCCTGTACTACAACACCTGTATGAAATCCTCTTACTCCTGTACTACAACACCTGTATGAAATCCACTTACTCTTTTACCACAACACCTGTATGAAATCCACTTACTCTTTTACCACAACACCTGTATGAAATCCACTTACCCCTGTACTGGTGTTAGCAGGAACAGTCTTAGGAGCACCTGACTGGACATCTCTCTCATCTCTTCCCCTTTTTATTTTTATTTTGTACCACTTTATGTCATTGCAGATTTCTCTGCGTGAAATTCGGGCTGCATTCCCCGGGAAGAGCACGTCGCCACAAGTGCAGCGCCTACCGACTATTTTTTTTTCTTTTTCCTGTCTGCAACTGTATTTGTTTTCCTTATGAGAGTGGCTTTTTTCTAAAGAATTTTGCCAGGGACAACCCTCTTGTTGCCGTGGGCTCTTTTACGTGCGCTAAATAATAATGTGTAACACACGGGACCTCGGTTTTTTTGTCCCATCCGAAAGACTAGCACCCAGACCACCACTCATGGTCTAATGGATGCCTTAGGAGTCATTGGGACGCTGCACTGATTTTTATCTCTCTTCCCCTTAACTGCTTCAGGAGTCATTAAGACCACCCACTGATTTTTTACATCTCTTCCCCTTTTTTTCTGTATTCTTTTATATCGAGGATAATGGAATAAGCATTCGTGAGCTCTTTACATCCAGTCCCTGTGTGTATGCAGTATTGTAAATCTTGTCATCTGTCAAAAAAAGTGTGAAAAAATCAGTGGATGGACCTAATCTGTCATTAGGATCATCCACTGATTTTTTCATCTGTCTTCCCCTTAACTCTTTAATTAAGTAGTCATTGGGACGCTCCACTGATTTCGAAAATGATGATTATAAGAAATTCAATATTCAACCACTTCAGCATTCATGGCAGAAATCCAATATTCTTCCCTTTGATTTCAGATGCTGTTTTAATAAAGGGATTTTGATGTATAAAAAAAAAAAAGAAAAAAAAAAGAATGATCTGACATTAGATTATCTGGGAAGTAAACTTCTGTATGCCTGTCAGTATTGTAATTGCCCTTCAGGGATGATTACAGTGTTTTTGACTTGACTTGACTTGACTTGACTCTTTTTTTTCCTTTTTTGTCTTTGCTGCATAATGCAGTAAAAAAAATAAAAAAATCTAAGATTCCACTTTCCATCCATTTTTCTCTCAGAGACTCTTTGATATACTATTGAATAGCTTACATTTTTTTCAGTTGTTGTTAAAATAACAGTCATGGTTATAATTACGCCCCATCTGTGTATTTCAACATGTCATTTGATAACTCTGATAATTAATTTGTATTTCTCTGTATAAATATCGTGGAGTCTTTCTGTAAAACATCTCTCTCTCTCTCCTTCCTCCTCTCTCTCTCTCTCTCTCTCTCTCTCTCTCTCTCTCTCTCTCCTCTCTCCTCTCTCTCTCTCTCTCTCTGTCTCTCTGTCTCTCTCTCTCTCTTCTCTCTCTCTCTCTCTCTTCTCTCTGTCCTCTCTCTCTCTCTCTCTCTCTCTCTCGTCTCTCCTCTCTCTCTCTGTCTCTCTGTCTCTCTCTTCTCTCTGTCTCTCTCTGTCTCTCTCTGTCTCTCTCTCTCTCTCTCTCTCTCTCTCTCTCTCTCTCTCTCTCTCTCTCTCTCTCTCTCTCTCCTCCGGGGATGGATAGCCTAGTGGTCAGAACATTGCGCTGGCAATTTGACGACCCGGGTTCGAGTCCGGTCGAGGAGATTTTTCTCCCGGAGTTAACATCAGTGCTGACTCCACTCTCCCCTAAAGTCCTTCGGATGAGACTTTAAACCGAGGCCCCGTGTGCAAACGCACGCAGAACATATTGCGCACACGTTAAATCCTGTTCCGCTTTTCAGAAGAGTAGGCCATCGAGTGCCGGTGGGAACAGATGACATTTACAACACTGCATACACACAGGGACTGGATGTAAAAAAGCACAAGAGTGCTTATTCCATTATCCTCGATATAAAAGAATAAATCAAATCAAATCAAATCAAATCAAATCTCTCTCTCTTCTCTCCCCCCCTCTCTCTATCTGTTCTCTCCCCCCCCTCTCTCTCTCTCTCTCTCAAATAGTTTGCAAACTAATTTCAGCAACTGAGTTTGAAGAAGAAGCATCAAAATGAATACTTGTCTCAAATTGTCAACAATCCAGTGGGGAGTTCAGCATATCGCTTGAATGGATATTCTTCTTCTTCTTCTTCTCCTCCTTTGCATTCTTCTTCTTCGTCTTTGCATTCTTCTTCTTTGCATTCTTCTTTGCATTCTTCTTCTCCTTTGCATTCTTCTTCTTCTTTGCATTCTTCTTCTTCTTTGCATCTCTTCTTCTTCTTTGCATTCTTCTTCTTCTTTGCATTCTTCTTCTTCTTTGCATTCTTCCTCTTCTTTGTATTCTTCTTTGCATTCTTCTTTGCCTTCTTCTTTGTATTCTTCTTTGCATTCTTCTTCTTTGCATTCTTCTTCTTCTTTGCATTCTTCTTCTTCTTCTTTGCATTCTTCTTCTTTGCATTCTTCTTCTTTGCATTCTTCTTCTTTGCATTCTTCTTCTTCTTTGCATTCTTCTTCTCCTCCTTCTCCTCCTCCTCCTCCTCCTCCTCCTCCCTTTTTCTTCTTCTTCTTTGCATTCTTCTTCTTGTTTTGCGTGCCCTGGATTTGCATTCAAAACAAGTATCTATATTATCCAAGCTCCCCGAAAGATAACCCTGATTCTCAGGTATTTCTAGCTTGTTTAATATCGGCCATCTAGCACTACCAGGGCGTGTGGAGAGCATGTAGCCAGGATTGCAGATTGGATCCTCTGAGCCTCAGCCAATACTATGTGCGGCTCTGGAGACCACTTCAGCATCCATGGCACACTGGAGATGCTTAGCTAGCCTCTCTGTCTCTGTCTCTGTCTGTCTGTCTGTCTGTGTCTCTCTCTCTCTGTCTCTGTCTCTCTCTGTCTGTCTGTCTGTCTCTGTCTGTCTGTCTGCTCTGTCTGTCTGTCTGTCTGTCTGTCTGTCTGTCTGTCTGTCTGTCCTCTCTCTCTCTCTCTCTCTCTCTCTCTCTCTCTCTCTCTCTCTCTCTCTCTCTCTCTCTCCTCTCTCTCTCTCTCTCTCTCTCTCCCCCTCTCTTTTCTGTAATGTATCAGAAACCCTAGGGCTCCTCAAATTAATACTGGGCTTGCCTGCTCATTCTCAAATCTTCTGTGTTCACGTTTGGGCATCTCTATTTCTTCGCTCCCGGCCTTCAACAATATCTGAAAGGAATGTCTGACCAAGGTCATTGGATCTTCTAGTTTGTTGGGTGAGCCCCAGTTTAACATACCGAGGCCACCCAGGCATTGTCTTTTGTCTCTCTTATCACACTAAAAAATTAACGTGAGACAGAAGGTACACATTGGATGAGAAATTTTGCATGTGTGGTTTTCAGTTACCTTACCGTATAGGGCATGTTGGTTTAGAGTTTAGTACCTTGCTTAGAT
>CM060336.1:35604695-35617195 GCA_030674155.1 Stramonita haemastoma | reverse complement strand
AGACAGAGACAGAGACTGATAAATGAACATACAGACAGACAGACAGAAAAATAAATAGATGAACAGGTAGACAAACAGAAAAATAGAGAGACAGAGACAGACAAAAGCAGAGACAGAAGAGATTATAAACGTCACCAAAAGCATCATGTAAATTTACTGCCAAAGCCAGCTTCTTTTTCGATGCTTTTTTTCTTTTCTTTTCTTTTCTTTTCTTTAATTTTTTTGGTGTTTTTTTTTTTTTTAACTTGCGGACTGAATTGTGAGCACTTTCGCTTTCGGCGTGAAAAGTGTTCATGTGTGTGTGGACTAGGGGGTACAGGGCAGCTTGCAAGGTGTCATTTCACACAGCCCCCTAGCTGCAGTGCGGACCATTGGCACTGCTGGGGAGGGAGAAAAAAGAAAGAAAGACCTGTGAAGACTTGACATGCAACATACTGGTCGGTGAAGACTGAAGAAATGGTACGTGTCAGTATTTTTTGTTATCACTGTCCTTAAGATTTTCTTTCTTTATAATATTATAGAGAAATATTGAGACCTGTAGATATAATCTGAGAGTTAGTCGGGGTTTTGTTGGGGGTTTTTTCAAACAAAATCCGGCTCTAGGTATATTCTTGGATCATCCAAAGTCAAATTGTTAACTGCGTGGTACCTCACTAGGCCTGGCACTTGAAAATGTTGCTGTTGGTACAATATTGAATAAGGTGGGGTTTTTTCATACATTGACGGTATCGAAGTTTTTATTGCTATCTAGCTGATTTTTTTAACACTTAGTGCAGATTTGAGAGCTGGGTGGGATAAGGATTGCAAAGGTGGGCTACTCATCCAGTCCCCGTGTGCATGCTGGTTTATAAATTCTGTTCACTCTTGCACCAATGGCCTATTACGAAAGGTGGAACAGGTTTTAACATAAGCGCAAGAGGTTCTGCACCCACGGGCACAGGGGACCTCAGTTTATTGTTTCATCCAAAGAACTTTGGGAATAAGCACAGTGTGTTGTCAATTCCACAGCTTTATATGCCCATACAGCATTTTAAACCTGCGTTTTATGGTAATCTGTTTTGAAGCATTATTTTTTTTTACGTTTGTGTAATTTGGGGATGATAAATCAAGCATAATGTCTGGCGTCCTCAGCACAGCCTGGTTTTATTGGCCTAAAAGGAATGAGTTTAATCATTAAAATATTTTCTCATTTAACATTTTTGAATTGACGGTGTGAGATACTTGAGGAATAAGGTGTGTTGGTTTCAACCTTGAAGTAAATGTTTACTACTAGAGCCACAAAAACCGAATGAATTGACAACCCTGAAAATGGCTTTCGTGGTCAGTAGGGCTTTAAACAACATAAACGAAACAAAACTTGGAAATCAGTGCCAGAGAACTGAAGACAGTATCATGCGTTTTGTTTCAGGCTTGTGAAATCCAGCAGCTGCCATCCTGATGATGCCCATAGTAGAAAACATCGACACAAAGCCTCCATCCTGAAGACGCCCATAGCATGGAATGTGCAGATCCTGGCAACTCGCGCTGACATCCTTGTTCTTCCGTCTTCTCTCGCAAGATGAACCGGTAAGAGAATTTTCTATCATTCATTTACATCTTCTAAACCATGCCTTATTATAAACGTTTCCTCAGCTATAGCTCCGAGGCTTACCTTTGGTGAAATTTGTATATGCCACTGTTAGTTACCTACCATCTCCGTAACCGTATTGTCTTCTAAATGATATCTAAACATTAGAGTACACGTTTGGGTTTTAATTTGTATATTCTCCTATACCATGGGTATGCCGGGGCCTGTCAGTATAAAATTTTAATAGCATCCTACCTTCGGGAAAATTGGCTGGGTTTCCCTCTTTTCTATTCTCCCATTGTGTCTACCTTGTTCTGTTTTCTTTTTACCTGTCACTTCTTTTTTCTGCCTCCCTAGTCCATTTTCTTGCCTTTTTTCCAAAAAAGGCTTAAACGATAACACATTTTTCCTATGCCGAAGTCAGATGCGCTGGGCTCAATGTTGTCCATGGGCACAGGTGAACTTAACCGTGCTTAGAACCCAAACTCTTACTATTGACTTGTTGGTAGATGAAGTTACACACACGCACACACACGCACGCGCACATACACACACACACGCGCGCGCACGAACGAGCGCCCTCGTGCATACACTACTTCTCCCCCTGTGTGTCTGTGTGTTTGTGAGTGTGTGTCTCTCTGTCTCTGTCTCTGTCTCTGTCTCTCTCTGTCTCTCTGTCTCTATCTCTGTCTCGTCTCTCTCTCTCTCTCTCTCCTCTCGCTCGCTCGCGCGCGCGCGCGCGCGCGCGCGCGCGCATATGCTCTCCTACGACTGTACGTTATGGGATGCTTTTACCTTTACACACCAAATGCGTTCACAAATGTCATAAACCTTAACACGCTCACGCACGCACGCACGCGCGCGCGCGCTCGCGCACACGCACACACTACACACACACACACACACACACGTGCGCGCGCGTGCACCCTCTCTCTCTCTCTCTCTCTCTCTCTCTCTCCCTCCCTCCCTCTGTCTCTCTGTCTGTCCTCTCTGTCTATCTGTCTGAATATATACCTATCTGCTTTCTTTAAGCCATAAGTTTATCTTTTGTTGTTGGTGGTGGTGATTTTGTGTTGGAGGGGCATGCTAATATTTTACTGAGTGGTTTGATTTCGTTTGGGGTTGATTGTTTTTGTTTCGTTTTTGCTGGGGGGGGGGGGTTGTTTTTGTAATAGTTCCTAATCGGGACAAGGGCCTGATGAAAATGTAAATGTTTATCTGTAGCCCTTGAAAAATGATCCATCCTCTCTCTCTCTCTCCTCTCTCTCTCTCTCTCTCTCTCTCTCTCTCTCTCTCTTCTCTCTCTCTCTCTCTCTCTCCTCTCTCTCCTCCTCTCTCCTCTCCTCTCCCTCCCTCCCTCCCTCCCTCCCTCCCCCACCCCCTCTTCTCTCTACTCCCATCTGTCCTCTCCCCCCTCTCTCTTTTCCACCCCTCTCTCTTTTGAATATTTTTCGAAAGATGTTCAATGGGGAAGCAAAAACATTAATACGGTTTGATTGCCGTTACCTAGCCAATGGCAGAAAAAAGGAAGTTGGTTATCTTGTACATTTAGAATTCTGAATTTTACAGTATTTTGTGTTTTCTTCCCCCATTTCTCAGCTAAAGCTCCCAGGTTGGCAAATGGTGAGATTTTTGCATAAGCGACCATTTTTGATCACCATTCAGATAGCTATGTTCCCACTTTGAGGATGAAGTCTAAAACACACCAGTGTGTATAATTTTTGTCAGCTATTTCTGTAGTTTTTACCTTACTAAGTGGCCTACTGTTCCAAATTGTGGAACGGATGTTGACGTGTTTACAAGATGTTCAACTTGTGTTCAGAAATGGGACTTCAGTTTAGGGTCAAGAGCAGATTAAAGGAGCAACACTTTAACGAATAGGCCACTCCCATCCCCTATCGTAGTCTTTTTTGTGTGTGTAGAAGGGTTAATGTAGACTATATTCTGATAACTGTGTTCAAGGTCTTGTCACGAGATATTCACCAGTTACAGTGATCCTTCTCTCCAGAGACCATGGAGACGCCTTCGCCACGATGTTGGAGCACATGACCCTGAACTTGTCCAAGATCCCCATGACTAAAGTAGACAGATGTCAGATCTATGGGGAGGGGTTTAGAATAGGGGAAAGGAGAAAGCGCTACAGCAAATCCCTGAAGGGCAGACTAGTGCACAGCCTGGTTCCGTTGCCCAGGGATCGAGGACATGGATAACATCCGTCTTCATCTTCCACTGGGTTGAGCAGCAAAGTCGGTAGGAGTTTGGGGGCTTAAGTATCAGAATGGCGTCTACATGATCTCCCATCTCTGCAACACTTCAGGGAGCAAAGGCGATAGAGCAGGAGGGGCTGTGGTTCTTGTGGACATCCGCTAGTCGACATAGAACCGACAGTAGACAGAAGGGTTGCAGAGGATCCGAACATGCAACCCCTGTCTTGCACACTTTCCTAGCGCGTCTATACAGAGTTTGATCTGTCAACGTGTGTGTGCTCAATGTCCACAAAAGTCGCCCAGTCCTTCCTAGTTTCTGAGCTCGAATCAAACTTTGCCCCGGAAGTTCTCCGCAAGGCTCACTGACCACAGGGTTGAGTACTCCCGTCAGTATCCGTTCAACCTTTTCCGCAGTGGTCACAAAGGGAGCCCACCTAGAGTGGCGTTGAACAAAGATTTGGGTGTCCTAAGACGGCACAGCCTGCCTACCCTCGCATACCGTGCTCACGAGGGGAAGGGACACCTCACGCCCCCAAACATTTACTTAAAGCGCTTCCCAGACCTTCTGGGTCTCTCCGTTCTTGCTCTGAATCCTCAGAAGTCTGGCATAGGTGTCGACAGTTGTCATGGGGATCGAATCACAGTTCTAGGCGTGTGTCCTTCATGACGGCAGCAGAACCTATACAGACAATCATCGTGGCTGCACTCAAGAACCCACAAGCGTAAGTATTTTTTTCGTTCCTTGGATAGAGCTCCGAGGTAAACCAATGGTGAGATTTTGCATAGACAAATCCTTTGCAATCCATTTAGCTGCATCTCGACTTCGGGGATGTCTAAAGACAGCATTATTCATGTTATTTTTGGTTTGAAGATTATCTATTTTGGCACGCGATGGCCTACTCTGCCAAAAGGCTAAACAGGTTTTAACGTTTCCGAAAGATTTTCTGCGCGTGTTCACAAATGGGACCACGCTTTATAGTCGCATGCAAATGACTTTCTGGGTCGGCACTTGTGTTAACTTCAGGGAGAAAATGCCATTGAACAGGTAGGTACCTGGGTGGTGAATCAACCCTAGGCCGTCGGATCACAAGCACAACAGTTTAACCACCAAACTATCCCGCCGCCCATAACCATAATTATTCTATTTTTTTAAGTTTTGGTTTTTAAATGCCTGGTGTTACTGTGAAGCTGTAGATATATGCTGAGCAGGTGTCTTTACAACGCCATAACCAGGCGAAATTTACAGATCTTTAGGGTGAACATTTGATCTTCTACACGTGTCTACACAAATAAATCGAAAGCATTGGCAAGTCTGCTTCTGAATATCATAGAACAATTAAAAAAAAAAATAATAATAATAATAAATAAATAAATAAATAAATAAAATTTTAAAAAATTAAAAAAATCCACCCTTTATTCATCAAGCCCGTTGAGAGTTTGTTGTTTTGTTTTGTTTTTACCTCGGTTAGAGCTCTGAGGTTTACCAATAGTGAGATTCTGGGTATGCGACCGTTTTTACTCACCATCAAGGTAGCAGCATTCCTACATGGGGGATGGTGTCTAAATACTAAACCTGTGTGCATACGTTTCTTTTTCTAAGTTATCATCGTTCCTACCGGCACGAAATAGTGTTTCTCTTCCAAAACTCGGAACGGGTTTCTAACGTGTGGGCAAGATGTTCTGTATGCTATCCCACATGCGGCCTCAGTTTAAAGTCTCCTCCAAAGAACTTGTTGGGACAGTGGGGATGGCGTTACTGCAGAGATTGAATCCTGTGACCCAAGAATTCTAAACTAGTTGTGACGAAGAAACGTGTCACCTTAGTCACCTTGCTATTGGTGGATAGGTAGTCTAGTGATTACCTGCCTGCCTGGAACGTGAAAAGTCCGGATTCGATCCCCGCTCTGCTGGAACTTTTTTTCCCAGAGAAAATTGATTTATTTTAAACGGATACTGAATTTTGTCTGAACATGTAAACTGTCTGGATTGCTCAAGCTGCTTGTTGATGCTGTTTTCAGGACTTCTGGCGCCAGACCAAAGTACCAAGCATCCCAGGGGTCTGGAAGCAGTTCCAGACTGCAGGTAAGGATCAACAAGGAGGAGGAGGACAACACCCCCAGCCCCAGGTTTGGGCTGCCAACACCCAGACGTCCGTTCAAGAGATGTTTCCCCCTAGTCAACATCAGTGCCGACTCCACTCGACCCCCGGAAAGTCCTTTAAGTGAGACAACAAACGAAGCCCCCACCCCCAACCCCACTCCACCCCCACCCCCCCCACTCCCACCCCCCATCCCCACCCCTGTGCAACGCAGAACATCTTGCACACACGTTAAACAAAACGTTTCGAAAGTGTAACCTATTGTGTTTCGGTGGGACTGAATGACATTTGGAAAAAAAATGCATGAACACAGGTGTTGTGTTTAGACATCCTCCCCGAAGTCGGAGTGTGGCTACCTTAACGGCGACAAAAAAAATCGCATTCACAAAATTTCACCATTGGAGAACTACAGAGCTCGAACCCAGGAACACAACAAAAAAATCACCTGGTGATATATCTTTTTTTAAAAAATTAATTGAATCTTATAAAAAAAAAGTCTGTTGTAGAACTGTTTCTACTATTATATCCTGTGGGACTGGTAATTATTTTCCCAAGAAATTGAATGAAATAGTGTTTTTAAGAGCATCTGCCCCTTGATAATCAATACCAATGCTATGTGATTTTTTCTTTTTTTTTGGGGGGGGCATAAAACAAATTGTTTACCGTTAGGCTACTGCAAAATAGGTCCATGTGTTCCATAACCTATGCAGCCCTTGGGCAGCAAAAGTGTCAGACCTCGAAAATTAAAATAAAAAAATTGCAAAGCAATGAAATAGCCATTCCTTTTGGCTTGAGTAGAAATGTGTACCAAAGAGTCCTAAGAAGGGTCGCGGGATGGTTAAGACGTTTGCTTGCCAACAAGTAAAGCATGAAGGTTCGATTCTCAGCCTAGTTCTTTATTCCCATTTCGAAAAAAAAAAATCTAAATGTCTGAGTCCTTCAGATGAGACTATAAACTGGAGCCCTGTGTGCGAACGCACGCAGAACATCTTGCACACACGTTAAAACCCCGTTCTGTTGTTCGGAAAAATAGGCCATACAGCGGTGGTAGGAACAGATAACCCCCTCTCCCAGCATGCACACGGGTGGCGCGAACGCGCGCGCGCGCATGGTGTGTGTGTGTGTGGTCTGTCTGTGTGCTGTGTGTGTGTGTGTCTGTCTGTCTGTCTGTGTCTGTCTGTGTCTGTGTCTGTGTTTGTGTCTGTGTGTAAAACGGGTGGTTATGCGGAGGAGACATCAGGTTGGAAGGGGAGGCAAGTTAAGGAAAGGAAGGGGTGTTTACGAGGGTAGGGGTGCATATAAAGCAGTGGGGATAGAAAAATCTGGCTGATAGAATTTTTCTTACATGGTTTTATTTTGGGCTCGGGTTTTTTTTTTAAGGGATGCAACTTTTTTTTTTAATGTCCCAGGTTTGAAATCAATTTGACCGGTCACTTACACAGAATCTCACCATCGGTAAACCTCGGAACTCCAGCCAAAGAATAAACCAGAAATTGACAGTAAATTCTGCTGTTGCTGGGACTAGGGGTTCTGATTTAAAGCTTCATAATAATACTGTGAGCTACGTACCATTGTGTCTATAGCTACTTACTATTTGTCTATGTGCCTATTGTGTCCATTTTTCTAACATTCAGACCAACCTTCTGACAGACAACCCTTACCCACTATTAACTCTTTTAACACTAACCTTTACACTAACCTCACTTCTAACCATGACCCCCCAATGTGGACACAAAAGGCAGGTAGAAAGATGGTATATGCTGACGACACTTTTCTTCGTTCGCTGGTATTGGCTAGAATGCAAAGTGCCTGGTCTTTTTCCACGCTACTCCTCTGCAGGAGGTATATGTCTTGCTGGCCTCAGCCGATACATTTCCACTTCAGGGCAGTTCATTAAGTTTTCAAACGAGAAAAGATGCGCAAAAAAAGCGCGCAAAAATAGACTGGGTCGGTAGGAAATGACCAGGAGAGGATAGAGCCGAAGTCAAAGTCAGAGAAAGAAAGCGATGGATAGAAAAGAGGAAGTTTCTCGCGGAGCATTTCCAGTAAGGGGGGAAGCTCTTTAGGCCTATACTGAAAGAGCCCCGGCATTTTCGGGGGGCATTTTCGGGGGGGGGGGGGGGGAGTATGTCGACACAATTCATTTTTCAGGATCAGTGGGAGGAGGGGTGCTAGAATCTTACCGAAAAGGCTGGGAGGAAGTGGGGGTGTGGGGAATGGTGAGGGGGGGGGGGGGTCGGTAAAGTGTATTTGTACATAGGGATGAGAAAAGTGCATTTTAGAAAGTTTATTTAAAAACCAAAGTAGAGGGTGCCGGTTGTAGAATGTCAAACTACTTGGCGGGGGGGGGGGGGGATTTTTTTTTTTTTTTTAAAGATTTAGAACAGAAATGGGGGGGCACTGTGTTATAAGGAATTATTGAATAACCATTGGAGCAATGCACAGTGAGACTGCTCTGCAGAAAATAGGCGTTAGTATAGAGTAGAGAGTATGTTCGTGTTTTCGTATGTTTCGTGAGTGTGTTTTTCGCGCGCGTGCGCGTGTGGTGTGTGCGGGGTCAAGGTGTTAAATAGAAAAAAAGGACCGTTACCAAAATAACATGAATGTTATCTGTGCGTGTAGCTGGGTTTTAAAGAATTTGTTTAAATTGCTGGATTTGAGGTTGTAAAAAAAATTGATTAAAATTTTTTTTAAATCACCGTAAATTTGGAAAGGTTATGAAGGAAGTAATGAAGTGTCGGATTTAAAAGAATGCAGTACAGAAACAGCTCGTTTAACAAAACTTGCATTAGAAAAGGCAGGATAACTCGGTGATCTGACAACTCGTTGTAAATGGGTACCCGCCCTCTTTAGGGACAGGGGAGATAAAGCAAGGAGAGATGGGCACCGCCCTCAATATGCTGGCCCCGGAGAAGCTGAGGTTTCTGATAACTGTTCCCCAACGACCACATAGGCTATGGGACACGTTTATCTTTGTTGTGAATTTGAAAAGGCATTGTGTCGTTTGTTCTTTATTTTTACTGGTTAAGGTGCAAGAAAGTCGCTCTTTCATTCTCTATGTGTAAGATAGCCGGCAACTTGTATTAGTATGTCCTGTTTACCTTGTTTCCTTCCTGCCTTTTGATTTGCTATAGATCAGGGACATGTCCGTTACCCAGGTCATAGCACTCCCAGCCCTTTAGTACACTAATCCATAAACTTAATCTTTATCACAGTCCTCTTATGTTTTTTTTTTCTAAAATGAAAAGAGCAACGGGATGGAGATCTCACTTTGTAATTAAACAAAAAAAAAAAACCAAAAATAACGGAAAGATAAATCAATTTTTTTTTAATGAAAGAATAAATAACTAGAGACAAAGGGGGGTTGGAGGCTCCACACAATGTTTGTTTTAATAGCAAGACTGGAGTGAAAAACCTTACTTTGATCAGTGCTCATTGCTGCTGGATTTCTGGTCTGCTTTCTGGCAATGGTCCAACCTTTGTATTGTGCTATCTGTTATATATGCCTGATTTTCTGAAAGCTTGAAGCTTCACCTGAATGTCTTTAGCAAAATTCCGGTATAGTGAATGTTGTGAAATACTGTATTCTTGCGATAATACAATGCGGTACAGTTTTGATGGGCTTTTATTTTTTTAATCGGCCTATCTTCTTGCCTTTGCTTTTCTAGTCTCACGATACCTGGGTTGTGTAAAACTAGAAAATGGTTCAGCATGTGTGATTTTGTTTATCAATGGGTGGTGGTAAACTGTTTACAAGCAGTTGTACAAAACACTTGGCTCTATTCCAAGTCAAAGTGTGTGTGTGTGGTGTGTGTGTGTGTGTGTGGTGTGTGTGTGTGTGTGTGTGTGTGTGTGTGTGTGTGTGTGTGTGTCTGTGTGTGTGTGTGTGTCTGTGTGTGTCTGTGTCTGTGTCTGTGTCTGTGTGTGTGTCTGTATGTGTCTGTGTCTGTGTGTGTCTGTGTGTGTGTCTGTCTGTGTCTGTCTGTGTCTGTGTCTGTGTGCCTGTGTGTGTCTGTGTCTGTGTGTCTGTCTGTGTGTGTGTGTGTGCTTCAAACCGATTTAGCAAAGATAAACGTGCATTTTAGCACGGGAATGGTATTTTATTTTTAAATTTTGTTTTATCGAGGATAATGGAATAAGTACTCGTGTTCCTTTTTTTTACATCCAGTCCCGTGTATATGCAGTTTTGTAAACTTTGTATGGAATTGTAAGACAGCTTTGCACGATAACTATTTTTCAGTTCAGGTAATGCGCTCGGCTTTTTTTTTTTTTTGCTGCCCCTCCCCCCCCCCCCTATGTTATATCCTTCCAGAGTCAACAGTTGAGTTGCACGAGTGATACTAGAAAATATTTAACAGTTGAAGCTGAGTTTTAGGTGCATTCTTTGAAAATGTATTGAACATGCAGCTGTTTTTCAAGTAATTTTACTCCATGAGAACGTGAACTGAAGCCCCCATTTGTCATCAGCATATTAGACGTTTTGCTTTTGGGGGTTAACAAGTTTTATCAATGATTTCCTTGCTTTGTCAGTACACTTCGAAGTTAAAAAAATGCTTTAGTTTGCTTCTAACCTAGGTAGGTAGGTTCTGGAAACTCAACTAGAAATGTACGAAGGTGTAGAAAATGTTTACCTATTTTGATCACCTATAATTAGTATTTGTGATGATGAAGATAATACATGTTTCTTTAGACGACCAAGTTTGCTAGTTTCGCTGTCATTTTTACTGTATGTCATAACAACTCTGTTTGGAAAGGATAAAATGTATAGATTAGACTGTTAAGACATAAATGGTGAGCACACACCACAGGCACTTGACTTAACTGACTTTTTTTTCCCTGAGAAAAATACCAGCTTTACACAACTCCCTCTTAAAACGTACAAGTTGATGATTTGTACTACTTGATTTATTTATTTGTTTTATTTCTTCTATTATTTCGAGGATAATGGAATAAACACTTATGTGCTTTTTGGTCGTAAAGATAACATGACTGTAATCAAGAAGTGTTTTGTCACTTCCATGTTTTAAAAGCATATTAGAATGAACAGATCATTTTTGGTCAAATAGTTGGATAGTGTGATCTTTTTTTTTTAAGTCAGTCGGTCAGTCATTGTGTCACTGCTGGTCAGAGCATTGGGAAAAGCCTACCTCCCCCTCCAGCAAAAAAGGCTGAAGTTAGGGTTGGGTAGCCGGCTCGCAGCTGAAATCAAACGAAATGAAATTTCAGAACTACTTTGAAAAACATTGTCAAAACTGGGTGAAAAGTGAAACAAGGAAGCACCAAAACACGAGTGTTTGTCATTTTACTTGGCTGAGTTTATAACTGGCTGAGGTATAGTTGAATTTTTGGGTGCTGATGTTCGGATACTGTTGTGGTATATATCCGTATTATTATGTTTACATGTTTACTCTTTATGTATGGCTTGTAACCTGCTTGAATTTTTCTCCGAGATATTAGTGTTTTTATTGAATTGACATTAAATGTGACCAAAAATTAAACAAAAACTTGATCAATGTCTTTGTTCAGAGTTCCATTTTTGAATGACTGTGATTACAAGTGTTTACAAATGTAAAGAATATGCACAAGGTACCAGACATCTATACATAGGCCCTACACACATTTGATCGGTACTTCTCTCTCTCTCTCTCTCTCTCTCTCTCTCTCTCTCTCTCTCTCTCTCTCTCTCTCTCTCTCTCTCTCTCTCTGGGGGACGGATAGCCTAGTGGTCAGAACATTGCGTTCATTGCGTTCGCAATTTGACGACCCGGTTTCGAGTCCGGACGAGATTTTCCTCCTGGAGTTAACATCAGTGCTGACTCCACTCTCCCCAAAAGTCCTTCGGATGAGACTTTAAACCGAGGCCCCGTGTGCGAACGCAGGCAGAACATCTTGCGCACACATTAAATCCTGTTCCGCTTTTCGTAAGAGTAGGCCATCGTGTGCCGATGGGAACAGATACATTTACAAAACTGCATACACACGGGGACTGGATGTAAAAAAGCTTACGAGTGCTTATTCCATTGTTCTCGATATAAAAGAATATTTTAAAATATCTCTCTCTCTCTCTCTCTCTCTCTCTCTCTCTCTCCTCTCTCTCTCTCTCTCTCTCTCTCTCTCTCTCTCTCTCTCTAGCACACGCGCACACGCGCACACGCGCTCACGCGCACACGCGCACACGCGCACTCTCTCTTTAAAATATCTGGACAGTCGGGTGATGCTATGCTAGTAGTCGACATGCTTTTTGTGTAGCAAGATGAGAATATAAACACATGTTAAAATCTAAGAAAAAAAGAACATAAAAGCCTTGCTTGCGAAACTATTGGCATCTGTGCGAGATCAAAAGCAGTTTTGGACAATAATACGCATGTTCATTTTAGAGAAAATTTGTTAATAACAATACTGTTGAGGAATGGTATGATCACTTTAAAGAACTACTTGAAAAGGATTTTTGTTATCGAAGATAGTGGATTTTTTTTAAGTTCTTTTATATTGAGGATAATAGAATAAGCACTCGCGTGCTTTTTTACATCCTGAACCCGTGTGTATGCACTTTTGTAAATGAATATTGTCATCTGTTCCCACCGGCACACGATGGCCTAATCTTACGAGAAGCGGAACAGGATTTAAC
>CM060336.1:35584695-35599695 GCA_030674155.1 Stramonita haemastoma | reverse complement strand
AGGCTAAAACTTGGTGAACATTTTTTCCACACGATTCCTTCCTTTGATTCCAACAATTCATATTTTAAATAATAATAATAATATAATAATAATAATATAATAATAATAATAATAATAATAATTTAAGCAAACAAAAAAACTAAGCACCTGTAGTTTTAGCTTTCGAGGTTTATTTCAGATTGTAAGGGAACTGGGAATGAAGGGATGCAACTCTACACATGTTAATGAAAACTAATTCCCTTTCCTGTGTGAAAACCACAGAACAAAGAACAAAACAAAACCAGGCGGAGAAAGGAAGAGGAAATGTTAAAATTGTCGAAGGAGATTTTTCTATAGATAGCAAATACTGGAAACTGAGAAAGTATAGCCCATGCCTCTTATATAACTCTTGTCTAATGGCCCCTAATCAGTGGAGTGGAGATAACACGTGCCTGACTAAAAACAGAAAGGTTCGATTCCTGTCCAGTCCAAACTGTTACCCACACTGATCCACAAGGTTATGAGTGAAGGCCTAGGCCTACTTTTTGGATGAGATAAATTATTTCTTTAAAAACACAAACCGGAAAATCTAAGCTAACTGGTGTTGCTTGGTGCAAACGGGCTACAGAAGTATATATATATATATATATATATATATAATATATATATATATATATATATATATATATATATATATATATATATATATATATCATAATTTATCTCTTAACTGCAAAATTGCATATTCTTGTTTGATTAATTCTTTATGGTGTGTTTTGAAATTGCTCAACAGGACAACTCCCGAAGAATATCTCTCTTTTATTCTCACCCACCCTTGTTTTCATGTTAATAGTGTTAACAAGTTAGTTACCAGATGAAGATTCTGTCTTGCTTTAGTGGCATAATTTATTTTTGTGGGTTTTTTTTCAAAAGGTCAGCTCTGGTTTACAAGTTATATTTCTTAGTAAGTCACAGGCAATCTGTAACATGTTCCTGTATCTAAAATGAAAAAAAAACTATTTTATTTATTTATTTTATTTTATTTCATACCACTTTGTCCAGATTTCTCTGCGTGAAATTCGGGCTGCTCTCTCCCGGGAGAGCGCCTCCTTACAAGAACAGCGCCTACCCATATTTTATATATATTTAGTAAGTTTAGTTAAGTTATAGTTATATTATTAAGTTATCTATGAAAGTGGTATGAAATGAAATGAAATATTTACAGCCCCGAGCGGCCCTGGGGACTCCAACTCCCCGATTTTTTCTCAGGGATGGTGTTTAAACCGACACCTGTGTGCATGCTGTTTTTTTTTTTATAATTTCTTTCTTGCCTTGCCTTGACATCAGCTCCAACCTCTAAGCTATTTCATTTTCATGGAAGAATTATACATGTAGAAATACAAAAATATGGCAGTATATTCACGACAGCTGGTTATCTTTTATCTTGAATATAACACAGAGACAAACAGGCAAAAAACAGTACAAAGAAGATTCTGATTTTAAAGCTTAAGATGACCTGAAAGAATGAAACCAGGAAACGATAAGATTGGCGAAACAAGAGAGTCCACCTTGTTTGCTTAAAAAAAAAAAAAAAAAACCACCTAAAAGTAACAACAAAACCAAAAACAAAACATCCCAAACCAACACTGGCATTTAATTTAAAATTAAACAAGATATGCTTTACATCCGTGTTGAGCCGTGAGTGTGGTTACCAGTTGGATGGGTGACCGTTTGCCCTCTTTAGCTTCAGTACAGTTCCCCCCAGTTCACCCAGCTGTAAATGGGTACCTGCCCTCTTTAGGGATCAGGGAAGGTAAAGCAGCGAGGGAGAGGAGATGGGCGCCGCCCTCAACATGCTGGCCCCTAGAGAAGCTGAGGTTTCTGACACCTCGCTCCCCAACGACCACAAAGGTTATGGGACACCTTTACCTTTTTACCTATGCTTTACATTTTGTCTTATTCAAATTTTTTTTTCAAAGATATATTCTAAGCATATTTTCTTTCTCTTTTTATCATCGTCTTTTGAGGGCAGCTTCAAAAGGCCACAAGAATATCAAATATTCCTTTGAATGCAATTGACACTTTTAAATTCTGAAATGTGTCTTGCTGTAAGGTACGGCAGGTGAAGTTTCAATTACTGTTGGGACCTCTAATAAAAGCTCATCTAGGAACCAAAACTTGAGTTAGATCAGGCCAAAGATATGGTTCTTACTCAGAAATGCCTACAATGCTGCCACTGAAAGACATTATTCCTTAACATTTATTTTCATTTCCATTTTTTAATTTATAATCTTTGATAAGTCATGTTCAAAATGACTGAGAAGTTGGTACCTGTACTTGTTTTGCTTCACTACTTTTTGCTCAATAAAACAACATATATATCAATTGAAATCTACATTTTTGAAAAAGTAGATTTATTCAGAAAATTAATTGACAACCATTTTGCTCAAGTTATGATCAGGTTGTGATTTTAAAAATGGTCACATAAATCAACATTACAACAACTTTTTTGGAAACCAGCTTACCTTGATATAGGAAATTGAGAACCACACAATTTTTTTCCCCAGCTGCTGGTTAATGGTGATGGCCAAGTCTCTCGCTTTCTCTACTTCTGGGTCACTCAGTGCTTTACACCTGACAGGAAATGGTGTTTGACACACCCTCTAGTTCAATTATCAACAACAGGCTGCCACTTGCTATGGCAAGTTCATTGTTTCAAAATCCCTAATGGTCTGTCTGGCTGTCAAAAGTAGTGTCTATATATAAGTGATGGCATGTTTACATCATAGAAACTATTATTCATCTCTATTAATTTGTTTAGAGTAGTAGTGGTGGTAGTAGTAGTAAGTAATAGTAATAATAATGCATAAAAAAAAAAATAATTATATAATTATATTATATAATTATATAATTATATATGTATTATATATATATATATATATTAGTATTATTGTAATGTATGTATTTATGAAAAAATACATAAAATATATACATACATATATATAATATAATATATTTTATATATATAATATATATATATCTATATATATATATATATATATATTATATTATATATATATATATGCGCCCACAATGCACTCCCACTCCCACTCCCTTCGGGAAAGTGTGGTGCCACAAGAGCAGCGCCACCAATTTTTTTTTTCTTTTCCTGTCTACACATGTATCTGGTTTCCCATCAGAGTGGCTTTTTCTACAGAACTTTGCCAGGGACAACTCTCTTGTTGCCGTGGGTTCTTTTACGTGCACGATATGAGTTTTTGCACGGGATCTCAGTTTATCATGTCATCCAAAAAGACTAACACCTAGACCAGCTCTCACTGTCTTGTCTCAGTGAAGGCTTGAACCCAGGGTAAAAGTCCGTTTGTCAGGTTGGGAAGCACAATGCTCTAACCACAGGCTACAGGTATCTCGTCCGCACACCTTGTGTGTGTGTGTGTGTGTGTGTGTGTGTGTGTGTGTGTGTGTGTGTGTGTGTGTGTGTGTGTGTGTGTGTGTGACAGAGATAGGTTTTGCAGAAAAGAAAAAAATTAAATGTGTAAAGAGAAATAAAGAGAGAGAGAGAGAGAGAGAGAGAGAGAGAGAGAGAGAGAGAGAGAGAGAGAGAGAGAGAGAGAGAGAGAGATTCCTAGGTGTTTTTTGTCTATTTATTATTATTTTTTTTAAAAACAGTTTTTATTCAATTTTGCCTGCTTTATATTAAAGACATAAAATTACATGATACGTGAAATAAAATGTAGGATTTTTTTATTTATTTATTTTATGTCACAGCAGATTTCTCTGCGTGAAATTCGGGCTGCTCTCCCCGGGAGAGCGCGTCGCCACAAGTGCAGCGCCTAATGGATGTTAATGGATAATCAAAATAATCGTGAAAAAGACATCAGCGGTGTTTGTAAGTGGTTATTTTGTATTGATCCCGAGTCAGAATGTGGCTACCTAAATGGTAGGGCAAAATGGTTGCACATACAAAAAATTCTCCACATTGGTGAACCTCGGAGCTCTAACCTAGAGATGAAAAAAAAAATCATTATATATAAATATATATATATATATATATATATATATATATATATATATATATATATATATATTATTATGTATTATGTATTATAGTATGTATGTATTATTATATTTATATATATATATATATATCATATTTAAATTTAGTATAATATAATTATATATATATAATGTTATTTTATTTTTTATCGCGGATATGAATAGAAATCAAATGCTTTTTTTACATCCGTCCCCGTGTGTACGCAAGTTTGTAAATTTTTATGTCATCTGTTTTGTTCCCACCCGCACACGATGGCCTACGCTTACGAAAAGCGGAACAGGATTTAACGTGTGCGCAAGATGTTCTGCATGCGTTCGCACACGGGGCCTCGGTTTCAAGTTTCGTCCGAAAGACTTTGGGGGGGGGTGGAGTCAGCACTGATGTTAACTCCAGAGGAAAAATCCTCTCGACCGAGAATCGAACCCGGGTCTCAAATTGCGAGCGCAATATCCTGACCACTAGGCTATAGATAGATAGACAGATAGACAGATAGACAGACAGACAGACAGACAGACAGACAGACAGAAAGAGACAGAAGACAGATAGATAGATAGATAGATAGATAGATAGATAGATAGATTAGATAGATAGATAGATTAAGATAGATAGATGTACATGTGACTGTCAGTCGAGGAAGGTATTTCTATATTTTGTAATCTAGGCTGCTCACCCCAGAGAGAATGTCGCCACAAGAGCAGCGCCACCCATTTGTTCGTTTGCTTTTGGACTGCAAGTGTATTTGTTTCCCGATTATAGTAGATGAGTCTTCACTCCCAATGGAATCTCAGTCTGATTAATTGCCTCTGTTGAGACACCCTCCTCCTTCCCCACCCCTCCCACAAACAAGAATTTCTGGTCAGTTATTTATTTTATTTATTTATTTATTTATTCATTCATTTTTTATTTATTGATTTATATCGAGGATACTGGAATAAGAACTAATGTGCTTTTTTGGTCTTGCATCTAGTCCCTATGTGTTTGCAGTTTTGTTAATCTTATCTGTTCCCACCAGCACACGATGGCCTAACTCTTACAAAAAGCGGAACAGGATGTAGCTGTGCGCAAGATGTTCTGCATATGTCCAATATAAAAACAACAAACATCTCAAAAACAATACATAAAAAAAAAATTAAAGAAAGAAAGAAAAAAAAAAGAAAAGCAAACAAAACAGCAAATAACTTTTATCTGCAGCAGGACATATGCAAAAGCATGGGTGTACACACACACACACACACACACACACACACACACACACACACACACACACACACACACACACACACACACACACGTTAAATCCTGTTCCGCTGTTTGTTAGAGTAGGTCATCGTGTGCCGTGGGAACAGATGACATTTACAACACTGAATACACACGGGGACTGGATGTAAAAAAAGCATATGGTTGCTTATTCCATTATCCTCGATATACAAGAATAAATATAAAAGAATAAATTAAAATATAACACACACATTCTCCCCCCCCCCCCCCCTCTCCCTTTTTCATACATTACAAAACCAACACAAACTTTTGTTTTAGTAATAGAGTTTCTTTATTCAATAGCTACACACCATTCAGCATTAATTTTGATAAAAACAAACCTACTTTAGTCAATACTCAGACTTGGGTTTTGTAAACATTGGTTTCTTTGCTTTTTAAAGCCAGGATCCTTGAAAAAGAAAACATTGCACCAGTTTTATCTTTACTCTCAATAAGAAAACTAACTGTGCAATCTGTTTTCATTTGACACACTTTTCAGAACTTTTTATACTGGTCAAGTTTACCCATGCCAAAAAAAAAAAAAAAAAAAGTTTTAAACAATCTTCAGGGGATGCACTAGAGATGGGTAAAAACATAGCCATTAAAACCAAAGGAATGAATAAATGTGGTTATACCCCGTCCTCCCCCCCCCCCCAAAAAAAAAAAAAAAGAAAACAAAACAAGAAAACAACAACAAATAAACAAAAAAACCAAACCCAGGCTACATAAAAGGTACATGACTTGACAACAACAAAAAAACCTAAAAAAGAGGGTTTTTTTTTAAAGTTGACACTTGAGTATGTATCAAAGAAACACCCACCCTTTTGTTTAGTAAACGCTTTCCTCCCCCCCCCCCCCAAATTAGCAAACCAAACAAAAAAAAAAAAAAAAAACCCAAACCCAACCCCCCATGCAAACATGAATCTGGATCGGAAAAGCAAAAGGTTCCGGTCGGAGTGTACAGTAGTTTGAATCCCGTTTGAGCCAAAAAATTTTTCCCCCATCCATTAGACCATGAGTGGTGGTCTGGGTGCTGGTCTTTCGATGAGACGATAAACCGAGGTCCTGTATATTACACATATTTATTTAGCGCACGTAAAAGAACCTACGGCAACAAGAGGGTTGTCCCTGGCAACATTCTCTAGAAAAAAGCCACTTTGATGGGAAACAAATACAGCTGCAGACAGGAAAAAGAAAAAAAAAAGGGGGGCCGCGCTGCACTTGTGGCGATGCGCTCTCCCCGGGGAGAGCAGCCCAAATTTCAGGCAGAAAAATCTGCTGTGACATAAAGTGGTAAGTAAACTAAAATTAAAAAACAACATAAATCTACCCAAATGCAGCAATCGCTTAATCTCACAATCCCGATTCTTTTTGACACAAACATGAGCACACAAAATGCCCTCTCATTTATCTCAATTATTTTTGGTTTCTCAACGCAAATGTAAGCGTTCTTTAGCAAGTCTATCTATCTATTTATCTGTCTGTCTATCTATCCATCCATCCATCCATCCATCTATCTATATCACAGATTTCTTATCGCATTTTGTTCAGGCAAGCGTGGAACTGGGTTAGCCCTGCTAGTAGTAAGTAGTGAACGTCTAACTTTCACTCATCACAGTTCTGATGGCGACATTTTCCGTGTCAAAAAAAAAAACCACAACCAAACAACAACAGCAAAGCGGATCGGGAGCATTGATATGATCAGTTCGTGGATGGGTGACGTCTGTTGTCGGTGGTTTTCTTTCTGAGGATCTGCGGTTTCAAGGTGGTCTGTCCTTCTGGAGAAAGAACAAAGTTCATGAAGATGGCGTCAGTTGAATTAGACGCGAACGTAAGATTGGCCTCTGAAACTTTGACAACAATAACTATAGTAGCTGAGCAGCTATTATTTTTTTAACTGACCTGGACAGTGACGGGAAGCCACGTTGCATACATATACCTACTATCATAGTGAACAATATAGTTACAATATACTATATATATATATATATATATATATATATATATATATATATATATATATATATATATACTGCTTTCTTCAACAGTCAAAATACATACATTGATCCTTTGGTGCTCTCTGTCTGTCTGTCTGTCTGTCTGTCTGTCTGTCTGTCTGTCTGTCTGTCTGTCTGTCTGTCTGTCTGTCTGTCTGTCTGTCTGTCTGTCTGTCTGTCTGTCTCTCTCTCTCTCTCTCTCTCTCTCTCTCTCTCTCTCTCTCTCTCTCTCTCTCTCTCTCTCTCTCTCTCTCCCTCCCTCCTCCCTCCCTCCCTCCCTCCCTCCCTCCCTCCCTCCCTCCCTCCCCCTCCCTCCTTTGTGTGTACGTGACTCTGTGTGTGTGTGTGTGTGTGTGGTGTGTGTGTGTGTGTGTGTGTGTGTGTGTGTGTGTGTGTGTGTGTGTGTGTGTGTGTCTCTCTCTCTCTCTCTCTCTCTCTCTCTCTCTCTCTCTCTCTCTCTCTCTCTCTCTCTCTCTCTCCCCTTTGTGTGTGCGTGACTCTGTGTGTGTGTGTGTGTGAACGCATGTGCATGTGGGTGTTGTACTATGTACTATTGACAAAATTCCAGTAGTGGAAGAAAATAAATGGGATTAACCTGCGCAACTCTGGCCGTAATGATAACAAACAGGATAATAATTGTATAACACAAGGCAACACGCACCTGGTAAGTTGAGTCTTGTGGAGAATTCTGACGAATTTCTCTGGATGAAACCGGAACAGAGTGCATGCACTTGAGATACCCACCACTTGCCAGCCGTCAGTCATTGAGAGTGCAAGGAATAACAACCGATTCAGTGAAGATACAACTCACTCACTCACTCACTCACTCAGTCCCATGTCCCAAAGGACTAGGGGGACATGAAGAAACGCAACGGAGATCTTTTTCCATGCTTCACGATCCTGTGTGGCTAGTAGGAGGCGTTGCAGGGGTTGGGCAGTCCAGTCTTTGATGTTGTCAACCCATGATTTCTTTGGCGGCCTCTCTTCTCTTGCCCTCGACTGTTCCTTGCAAGATGGTTTTTGCTAGGGTGTTGTTCTTGTGGTGTGACCAAACCACATCAGCTTTCTCCTCTTTATGGTGAGAGCAAAGGCTCTTGGGGCCCACACGCTTTTTGATTTCTTCTTTCACATAGTTATTGGTCTTGTGTTCTTTGTATGATATTTTGAGGAGTCTTCTGTGGCACTTGTTCTCGAATGCTTGGATTCTTCTCTCTAACTCTGCTGTCAAAGTCCATGATTCACAGCCATATAGGAGGATAGATATCACGAGGATTGTAGAGTGGATTTGGTGCAGAAGCTGATGTTGTTGCTTCTGATGAAGATACAACACACAGGTTATAGAGATACTAGTCCACTATGGGTGGTAACAGAATTAAAGGAAAGGCAAGTTGCACTCTGTTCTGGTTTTTTTTCCCCCGAGAAAGATTTGTCAGAATTCTCTACAAGACTCAACTTACCAGGTAAGTGTTGCCTTGTCTTACACAAAAAGAAAGATGAATTATGGTTCACACACTCTAAGAGAAAGGCACAGAACAGAAAACAGAGAAGGAGGGCACTCTCCTGATGCGACTGGTCCTGCGGCTAGGCGCAAACTGACGGCTGGCAAGTGGTGTTGATCTCAAGGGCACTCTTAGTGCAGGTTTTAGCGGGATATGAGTTAGAATTTGTTATTTTTTTTTCTCAAAGAGGCTAACTAAGATATTGTTTAAAGAAAAAAACTTAAGAATCTTACGTTGTTTGCTTTTCCCCTTTTATTCTATCTGTCTATCTATCTATCTATCTATCTATCTATCTATCTATCTATCTATCTATCTATCTATCTATCTATCTATCTATCTATCTACCTCTATCTATCCGTATGTCCATCTATCCGTCATCTATCTATCTATCTATCTATCTATCTATCTATCTATCTATCTATCTATCTATCATCTATCTATCTATCTATCTATCTATCTGTCTATCTATCTATCTATCTATCTATCTATCTATCTATCTATCTATCTATCTATCTATCTACCTCTATCTATCCGTCTATCCGTCTATCCATCTATCCGTCTGTCTATCTATCTATCTATCTATCTATCTATCTATCTATCTATCTATCTATCTATCTATCTATCTATCTATCTGTCTATCTATCTATCTATCTATCTATCTATCTATCCCTTAGTCTGGCGACCGTGGGGGCACCCCTGAAGAACTTGACAACCAGCTCCCTCCATTCCTCTCTCTGTTCTGCCTTTCTCAAAATTTTGTTGAATTCTAGGCCTGTCCTTTCGCTGATGTTGTCCTCCCATCTCTTCCTTGGTCTGCCTCTTTTTCTTTCTCCTTGGACAGTGCCTTGCGGCATTATTTTTGCAAGTCCTTTTGATCTCGTGACATGCCCCTACCATTTACGTTTAGCTTCTTTACCATTGACAGAAGGATTGATAAAAGATTTTCGTAGGGACCAATGGTTTGCTGGATTCTGTTATGCACGTCTTCGTTGCTTATGTGGTCTCTGTAGGAGATGCCAAGGAGTCTCTGGAAGCATCTCATCTCTACCGCCTGCACTCTTCTCTCCAAATCTGCAGTCAGCGTCCACGATTCACAGTGGAGTCATACAGGAACATGGATATGACAAGGGAGCGCATTAGTCTGATCTTGGAGTTGAGCGAGATATTTTTTTTATCTTTCCAGATGGCGTTCAGTTTAGACAGTGCTGTTACTGTCTGTGCAATCCTGCATACTACCTCTGGATTGGACCCCTTGTCTGATACAAGGACTCCAAGTACTTGAAGCTGTGAACGGTTTCCAGCTTCTGGTCATTGACCCTGATAATTATCAGTGCTTGATGCGCGCGCGCGCGCGCGCGCGCGCGCACCACACACACACACACACACACACACACACACACACACACACACACACACACACACACACACACACACACACACACACACCACACACCTCTATGTCGGTGTAAAGTAATAATGGAATAATACTAGTATAGAATAATAATGTAATAACACTAGCGTAAAGTAATAATGTAATAATCCTAGTGTAAAGCGCAGTAGCGCTATTGTAAAAAGTAAACTACATACACACACATCTATGCTAGTGTAAAGTAAGAATAATCCTAGTGTAAAGCGCAATAGTACTGGTCTAAAAAGGAAACTACACACACACCTATGCTGGTGTCAAGTAAACTACAACTACATCTATGTTAGGGGTGACGTAATGATGCAATAACGTTCATCATCCTGACAGACAACAAGAGCAAGCAAAGAGCCAGGATAAACTCCGGTGATGACTCACCTTAGGCATTGGCCACACAGGGCCGTGCACGGGTGGAGTCAATGAAACAGCAGTTGCAGGCTAGGCTAATCTTGGCGGCTGTGTGTATTGCAGAGGGCGTGAACTCTGAACCTGGACGTGTTGGAGTCAATAGTGATTCTTCAAGAGTCTGCTCATGTCCAGCTCAAGACCTTAGCACCAGATGTTCCCAAATCGTGTTGCGCCATGGTTTTTCATTAAAAAAAAATACTGCCTACAGTGCATAGTAAGTGAATTCGATGAGGTAGGCTGGCTTGGCCTGGTGTGGGTCGAACACAGCTATGATGTGGGTAGCGATACCAGTGCCTTTCAAGCTGTCATACCCGCCCCCACCCTCACCCTCAGGTCTAGAAGGAGGGTGCCGATGCCCCACAAAATGAAGACCCTGGGCAGAGTCGCCCACCAGCACATCACACATCAGTGTGTAGTGACGGCAGGGCTGCAGTGGCTTGAGAACAAACCAAGGGAAGTAGGCAGGGGCGCATGGATCCCAAACAGCCATTGGGTTCGGTATGGGCGCTTGGGCAAAACACGGTGGGTGTTGTACGAGTCCATACCGAACACCTGGCACGTTAGAAATCACGTCCACAGTATGGGGAGGAGTACACTTTGCGAAGTCCTCGCAGTAACTGCTGGTTCTGCTGAAGCAAATGGAATAACCAAACTTGTGAGATGCCCTAGGGATGCGAAATCCTTCTTTGCAAATGGATAGAGCGTTTTGAAGGGAGGTGCCATGAAAGAGAGTCTCTTCATTCACTGGAGCGCCGCGGGCTTGCCTCATTTGTTCTCGTTTGAGGGCGTACTTGGGCTCGGCATCACTCCGGATTTGAAAGACACGTGTCACTTTCAGCGCTCTGTATAGGGTGTAGGTTTCTCTTTTGTCGTGGAAGTAACCAGCTACATGATTAAAAATGGGGCTTCCATAGCCCAGTTCATCCAATTTAAAAAGAGCTGCTGCCATTCCCGATTCCTCCTCTTCTTTTTTTTGTTGGCTGATTTTCGTCCTATTATTATGTCCCGTGGAGATACAGCTTATTTCAATGCAATTTACAAGAACACTGACTCAAAAGCCCATCATGCACAAGATGAAAGATGTCTGCTTCTAAAAGATAGCTTCATATGCAGACGACCGAGGGATTGACTTGCTCAGCTGACAGCCAGGACCATGCTGTCTCTCCACAGCAGAGAAAGGCACTCCTTCTGACAGGCCCCACCTGTTGGTGACGGCAAACACAGCATCAGCAGTCTGTGTCTGTCTGTCTGTCTCTCTGTCTGTCTCTGTCTCTGTCTCTGTCTCTTCTCTCTCTCTCTCTCTCTCTCTCTCTCTCTCTCTCTGGATGAGAGCAGGCTGGCTTTTAAATCCTACATAAATGCTTTTTGATCTAGATGTGAAAGACGAAAACATCTAGGTTACAGAAGCACGTACTTTTTTATGTTAATTTGGTTTTGGATTTGTTTGGCTCGATCAAGGGTAGGAAATTGTAGAGAGTTTATTCAGGCTTTCTGACAAAGATGGGATGACTGCAGATGGCAGTGATGGAGTGATCATACATTCTACAAAGCAGGAAAGATAAATGTACAGACAATGTGTATGTTCGCATGAAGTCGAACCTTTTTTTTTTTTTTTTTTAAATCTTAAGCTTCACACACACACACACACACAACACACACACACACACACACACACACACACACACACACACACACACACAACATATATATATATATATATATATATAATATATATATATATATATATATATAATATATATAATATATTTTGCCATATAATATATATATTTAATACGAATCAAACTCAATTTAAACTTGAGAGTGTCAGACAACCAATCCAATCCAATCTTGTTGATAGCCTCACCGACCACAGAAGCCATATCGGGGAGCAGAGGGGGAGGGGGCCTTGTCAATCTTTTTTTTTTTTTTTTTTAAATCTCATATTCAAACTTTGCAACTGTACACAGACAAAAACAGGTTAACTCTACTGACGTTCCTTGTATCACCACCCTAATTAAACAAAATCAGATTATAAAGAGCACAAGGGAGATGGCCACAGGCTGCTGTGTCCATTGTGTAAGCAAGAGATAGAGGATGGGGGATATTTTCTGTCCAGTTGTCCAGTATTAGAGGAAGTTAGGGGGGAAATAATTCTATCCCAGTAGAATATAGTAAGACAGCCTAATTTATTTAGACTCTGTTTTCTTTGGCAACTAGTTAGGTTAAGGATGTGCGCAGTCTTGCTCAGTATCTTGTGTAAAGCACTTGAAATTAGGCCTATCTCGAGGACATGTGCAGTCTTGCTCTATTTTGTATAAAGCACTGGAAATTATCTTGATGTGCGCAGTCTTGCTCCATATTTGTGTAAAGCGCTTGAAATTAGAGATTACCTTGTTTTCCTGATTCACAGGCCTAGTCATTTGCTTTGCTGTGTTGCTGTGGTCTGCTCTTTTTAATTCACAAACACTAAGTATGGACTACTTCATTCATGGACGAGGGAATGTCTTTTTGTGAATAAATTGTTATAGTGCGAATGGTGTTTTGCGTGAATAATTGTTATAGTTTGACTCTCTCTCTCTCTCTCTCTCTCTCTCTCTCTCTCTCTTCTCCTCTCTCTCTCTCTCTCTCTCTCTCTCTCTCTCTCTCTCTCTCCTCTCTCTCTCTCTCTCTCTCTGTGGGATAAAAAGATATCTGCTGGGACGTTAATAATAATAATAATAATAATAATAATAATAAATAATAATAATAATAATAATAATGGTGATGATAACAGCAATAATGATAACAACAACTACTACAACAACAATAACAACATGAAAGTAGTTATTACTGACCTGGAAATTATGTATTTGTAGTAAAACTTAGTAAGCAGTTTTGTAGAAGGCAGCGGGTGGGTGTTTGAAAACTACAGATAAAAGGACAACAATTTCTAAAACAGCCGCTCTTGTTTCTGGCGGACCATGACTTTCAACCTTTTTTACCCCTCTCATCCTCGGCCTCTTCAGTGATGTCCAGTTCACGGCATTTTCCTCCTATCCATGTTTAGCTTTACCTGTAGCCCTGTATCCTTCACGTGAAAAACGTCTTAACGTACAGGAGTATGGCATCATCAAACTGCTAAAAAGCCACACCAAGTGTTTTTTTCCCTTTCCTGTCACACAAGCTTAGTAGGCCTATGTGTCACAGGTTTTTTGTTGTTGTTTTTTTTATAATGGAATGTATTAAATCTGTTCTTGGCTCAGCTGTTAGTACCTTGGGTTACAGACTGCAAGGTTATGGGTTCGAATCCTATATATAAGAGCTCCCAGGATTTTTCGGACTCTGGCTGGCTCCTAACCATAGTGAGTATGCTATGGAGCTCATTAAGTAGACTGGGATCACACACAGGTCGAGCTTCATCCACTTTACAGATGTGAATTTGAGAAAGTTGCTCAAATTACCTGACCAGCAGGAGGGGTCGGTATGATTACCATGGTAGTAAGTACAGGGTACAGCCCCGTCAAGTAGTGCCAAAGCACAAGCACTCTCATAGCAGCACCATCCTCACCATCATCACCTTCACCTTCACCCGTCCCGTAGTCCCGGCGGACCGTGAGGGAAACAACTGAAGATTTTGCCTCCAGCTTCCTCCACTGCCCACGGTCCTCCGCCCTCCGTAGCAGATCGTTCCACCCAAGGCCTGTCCACTCTCTGATGTTGTCTTCCCATCGTTTCCTCTGTCTGCCTCTTCGTCTCCCTCCCCTTACTGTTCCCTGTAAGACTGTCTTGGCCAGTCCAGATGTTCGTGTGACGTGCCCGTAGCACTTTAGCTCGCGTTTTTTTCACTGAAGTCAGGAGCTCCTCATAATTATGGTCCGTTGGCATTTTTTTAATTCCGGTTTTCACATCTTCATTAGCACCATCATTCACGATCATGCAATAAAGAAAAATTAAATGTCTCTGATTTGATTACCCTGACTGCTCTGGTGTCATGGTGACTTCAGTTTCCGTTTCCCCATATACATTGTATTGTATTGTAATGTATTGCATTGTACTGTACTGTGCTGTACTGTACTGTACTGTACTGTACTGTACTGTATACCATTTTAAGTCATGGCGGATTTACCTGCGTGAAAATCAGGTTGCTCTCCCTTGGGAGAGCGTGTTGCCACAAGAGCAGCGCCATCCATTTTTTTTCTTCTTTTCCTGTGTACATAATATATGTATCTGGTTTCCCATCAGAATGGCTTTCTTCTACAGAACTTTGCCAGGGACAATTCTCTTGTTGTCGTGGGCTCTTTTACGTGCACGAAATGAGTTTTCGCACGGGACCTCAGTTTATCATGTCATCCGAAAGACTAACACCTAGACAACCTCGTG
>CM060336.1:35544695-35582195 GCA_030674155.1 Stramonita haemastoma | reverse complement strand
AGTGTGTTAAAATGTCCCGTGGTGTGTTTCGTCATCACTTCCTCCCCCATTTCCTGAAAGGTGAAAGGCACAGTACAGAAGGTGAGGGAAAAAAATCGTGTCTCAATTTTCAGATTTCCATTTCAAGGCAAGTTGGTTTTCTAAAAAAAAAAAAAAGTTGTTGTAATGTTGATTTAGTCAATTAGTGTGACCATTTTCCTAAAATCAATTAGTAAAAATGTAATTTCAATTAAATGTAACAAAGTGGACATTGGCTATGGATGTCTTATCTCTGCACAGTTTCTCGGGTGGGTACAGCTTATCAATTAGGAAGTGACCTCTAAGAAGAGATTGCATAAATTCTACCATTCACCATGAAGGCAAAGAGTATGCAATAAAGGGCTTTCGACCACCACCCAAGGAAACAGAGCATCCCACAATTCGCCGGTGTGTCTGGTAACACAATGCTGCAACAGGGCTCTGATTGCATGGGAGGTAATCTAATTACCACCCCATCACAAATATATTTTTTTAGCTCATTGTGGAGACTGTGCATGCATTTAATTGTTTAAAAAAAAAAGAAGTATATTTACAAATTGGGTAGGTCTAATTTTCTAAAATATTGTCATTTTGTCTGAACCACACCAGTAAAAGGACTGGTTCACACATGCAGTTCTTTGGCCAAATCCAGTGTAGAATGTCAGTCATGGTACACACTATGCACAAGTTATACAGATACCTTAGTGTTTCAACTATAATTGGACCAGAAAGTTTCATTATTCTTCCATTAAAATTTCTAGGTCATGTGTTCTGGAATTTGTTTGGAGAGATAGGCTTTCCAGCCCATCTATGATTGTTATTAACAGTAGTTGTAATGGGAATTTAATTTCTTTTGATTTTACATATTGTTCTAAATAATGGAGATCATTTTCACTTGACTTGTCAGACCACATTACTTTAGTAGCCATGTTTGAGAAGTGGTTGTTCAATTCATCTGCTGTTATGTTTTTAAAGTTTGTTGACTTTTTTTATACATAGGTTTGTTACTTAATATATTGATGGCTTTCCATACTTGGCGAGAGTACAGCAGTTGTAATTAAGACGTTTTTTTTCATGTGAAGGATACAAGGCTACAGGTAAAGCTAAACATTGATAGGAGGAAAATACCGGGAACTAGACATCACTGAAGAAGCCGAGGATTGATTTGATTTGATTTGATTTAATTCATTCTTTTATATCGAGGATAATGGAATATGCACTCTTGTGCTTTTTTACATCCAGTCCCCGTGTGTATGCAGTTTTGTAAATGTCATCTGTTCCCACCGGCACACGATGGCCTACTGTTACGAAAAGCGGAAAAGGATTTAACATGTACCCAAGAAGTTCTGCATAAGATGAGTAAACGGCTGAAAGCCATGGTCCTCAGAAACAAGAGTGGCTGTTTTAGAAACTGTAGTTTTCAAACACCCACCTGCTGCCCTCCACAAAATTGCTTTCTAAGTTTACTATAAATACATAACTTCCAGGTCAGTGATAAATACTTTCATGTTGTTATTGTTGTTGTAGTTGTTATTATTGTTGTTGTAGTTATCATCGTCATCATCATTATTATTATTATTGTATTAATATTATCATTATTATTATTGTATTAATATTATTATTTTATTATTATTATCATTATTATTATTATCATCATCATTATTATTATTATTATATTATTATTATTATTATATATCATTATTATTATTATTATTATTATTATTATTATTATTATTATTATTATTTACATCCCAGTGGAGACCATTTTGTCCCAGAGAGAGAGAGAGAGAGAGAGAGAGAGAGAGAGAGAGAGAGAGAGAGAGAGAGAGAGAGAGAGATTCTTTTATATCGAGGATAATGGAATAAGCACTCTTGTGCTTGTGAGAGAGAGAGAGAGAGAGAGAGAGAGAGAGAGAGAGAGAGAGAGAAGAGAGAGAGAGAAGAGAGGAGATTCTTTTATATCGAGGATAATGGAATAAGCACTCTTGTGCTTGTGTGTGTGAGTGAGAGAGAGACAGACAGACAGACAGACAGACAGACAGACAGACAGACAGAGCTGATGCTGTGTTTGCTGTTACCAACAGGTGGGGCCTGTCAGAAGGAGTGCCTTTCTCTGCTGGGGAGAGACAGCATGGTCCTGGCTGTCTACTGAGCAAGTCAATCCCTCGGTCGTCTGCATATGAAGCTATCTTTTAGAAGCAGACATCTTTCATCTTGTGCATGATGGGCTTTTGAATCAGTGTTCTTGTAAATTGCATTGAAATAAGCTGTATCTCCACGGGACATGATAATAGGACGAAAATCAGCCAACAAAAAAAAAGAAGAAGAGGAATCAGGAATGGCAGCAGCTCTTTTTAACTTGGATGAACTGGGCTATGGAAGCCCCCGTTTTAATAACGTAGCTGGTTACTTCCACTTCAGAAGAAAAACCTACACCCCATTTGGAGCGCTGAAAGTGACACGTGTCTTTCAAATCCGGAGTGATGCCGAGCCCAAGTACGCCCTCAAACGAGAACAAATGAGGCAAGCCCGCGGCGCTCCAGTGAATGAAGAGACTCTCTTTCATGGCACCTCCCTTCAAAACGCTCTCTCCATTTGCAAAGAAGGATTTCGCATCCCTAGGGTATCTCACAAGTTTGGTTACTCCATTTGCTTCAGCAGAGCCAGCAGTTACAGCGAGTCCTATGCAAAGTGTACTCCTCTCCATACCGTGGACGTGATTTCTGACGTGCCGGGTGCTCGGTATGCACCCGTACAACACCCACCGTGTTTTGCCCAAGCGCACATACCGAACCCAATGGCTGTTTGGGATCCATGCGCCCCTGCCTACTTCCCTGGGTTTGTTCCCAAGCCACTGCAGCCCTGCCGTCACTACACACTGATGTGTGATGTGCTGGTGGGTGACCCTGCCCTGGGTCCTCAGTTTGTGGGGCATCGGCACCCTCCCTCTAGACCTGAGGGTGAGGGCGGGTATGACAGCTTGAAAGGCACTGATGTCGCTACCAACACCATAGCTGTGTTCGACCCACACCAGGCCAAGCCAGCCTACCTCATCGAATTCACTTACTATGCACAGTAGGCAGTATTTTTTTTAATGAAAAACCGTGGCCCAACAAGATTTGGGAACATCTGGTGCTAAGGTCTTGAGCTGGACATGAGCAGACTCTTGAAGAATCACTATTGACTCCAACACGTCCAGGTTCAGAGTTCACGTCCTCTGCAATACACACAGCCGCCAAGTTTAGCCTAGCCTGCAAAAGCTATTTCATCGACTCACCCACGGGCTCTGTGTGGCCAATGCCTGTGTTAAACGAGTATATTCAGCACATAACTTTGATGAGTGAACAGTTAGACGTTCACTACTTACTACTAGCAGGGCTAACCCAGTCCCAGGCTTTGTTCAAGAACAAAATGTGATAAGAAATCTGTGAGATAGATAGATAGATAGATAGATAGATAGATAGATAGATAGATAGATAGATAGATAATAGATAGATAGATAGATAGATAGACTTGCAAAAGAAGGCTTGCATTTGTGTTGAGAAACCAAAAATAAATGAGAGGGCATTTTAATTGGTTTACTGTAGTGTGTGTGGGTGGGTGCTCATGTTTGTGTCAAAAAGAACCCAGATCGTGAGATTAAGCAATTGCTGCATTTGGGTAGATTTATTTTTATTTTTAGTTTATTCACCACTTTATGTCACAGCAGATTTTTCTGCGTGAAATTCGGGCTGCTCTCCCCGGGGAGAGCGCATCGCCACAAGTGCAGCGCGGCCCCCCTTTTTTTTTTCTTTTTCCTGTCTGCAGCTGTATTTGTTTCCCCACCAAAGAGGCTTTTTTCGACAGAATTTTGCCAGGGACAACCCTCTTGTTGCCGTAGGTTCTTTTATGTGCGCTAAATAATTTATATATGTAACATGCGGGACCTCGGTTTATCGTCTCATCCGAAAGACTAGCACCCAGACCACCACTCATGGTCTAATGGATGGGGGAAAAGTTTTGGGCCCAAACGGGATTCGAACCACCGCACACTCCGACCAACCGGAACCTTTCGCTTTCTAGGCAGGTGCGTTACCACTAGACCACCAATCCAGATTCATGTTTGCATGGGGGTTTAGGGTTGGGTTTTTTGTTTTTTTATTTTTTTTTGTTTCTTTGTTTGCTAATTTGGGGGGGGGGGGGGGGGGGGGCGGTTACTACACAAAGGGTGGGTGTTTCTTTGATACATACACAATACTCAAGTGCCAATTTATTTTACAACTCCTTTTTAGAGTGTTTTCTTGTCAAGTAATGTGCCTTTCATGTAGCCTGGGTTTGGTTTTTTGTTTGTTGTTTTGTTTTCTTTTGGGGGAGGGGGGGGAGGGGCGGGGTATTTTGTATTTTTTTGTATTTTGTACCACTTTATGTCACGGCAGATTTCTCTGCGTGAAATTCGGGTTGCTCTCCCCGGGGAGAGCGCGTCGCCACATGTGCAGCGCCTACCCATTTTTTTTTCTTTTTCCTGCATGCAAGTGTATTTGTTTCCCTATCAGAGTGGCTTTTTTCTACAGAATTTTGCCAGGGACAACCCCCTTGTTGCCGTGGGTTCTTTAACGTGCGCTAAATAGTGATGTGTAACACACGGGACCTCGGTTTATCGTCTCATCCGAAAGACTAGCGCCCAGACCACCACTCATGGTCTAATGGATGGGGGGAAAGTTTTGGGTCCAAACGGGGTACGAACCCCGCATACTCCGACCCGGACTTTTTGCTTTCTAGGCAAGGCGCGTGACCACCTAGACCACCGATCCACATTTATTCATTACTTTGGTTTTAATGGCTATGTTTTTACCCATCTCTAGTGTATCCCCTGAAGATTTTTTTTAAACGTTTTTTTTTTTTTTTTTTTTTTTTGTGCATGGGTAAACTTCACCAGTATAAAAAGTTCTGAAAAGTGTGTCAAATGAAAACAGATTGCACAGTTAGTTTTATTATTGAGAGTAAAGATAAAACTGGTGCTATGTTTTCTTTTTCAAGGATCCTGGCTTTAAAAAGCAAAGAAACCAATGATTACAAAACCCAAGTCTGAGTATTGACTAAAGTAGGTTTGTTTTTATCAAAATTAATGCTGAATGGTGTGTAGCTATTGAATAAAGAAACCTATTACTAAAACAAAAGTTTGTGTTGGTTTTGTAATGTAAGAAAAAGGGAGAGGGGGGGTGGGGTGAGAATGTGTGTGTGTGTGTGTGTGTGTGTGTGTGTGTGTGTGTGTGTGTGTGTGTGTGTTGCACCCACACTCTTGCATATGTCCTGATAAGTTATTTGCGTTTTGTTTCGCTTTTTTTTTTTTCTTTTTTTTTACAGTATTGTTTTTGAGATGTTTGTTGTTTTTATATTGGACATAGTAGAATATCTTGCGCACATGCTACATCCTGTTCCACTTGTTGTAAGAGTAGGCCATTGTGTGCTGATGGGAACAGATAAGATTTACAAAACTGCAAACACATGGGGACTGGATGTAGAAAAAAAAAAGCACATGAGTGCTTATTCCAGTATCCTCGATATAAATAATCAATCAATCATCAATCATCATCAATAATAATAACTGACCAGAAATTATTGTTTGTGGGAGGGGGTGGGGAAGGAGGAGGGTAGTCTCAACAGAGGCAATTATCAGGCTGAGATTCCATTGGGAGTGAAGACTCATCTACTATAATCGGGAAACAAATACACTTGCAGACCAAAAACAAACAAACAAATGGGTGGCGCTGCTCTTGTGGCGACATTCTCTCTGGGGTGAGCCGCCTAGATTACAAAATAGAGAAATACCTTCCTCGACTGACAGTCACACATACATACATACATACATACATACATACATTACATACATACATACAACACATACACCACACTACATACATACATACATACATACATACATACATTACATACATACAACATACATACATACATATATATATGTATGATTTTTTTTTCATCTCTAGGCTAGAGCTCCGAGGTTCACCAATGTGGAGATTTTTTTGCATGCATGTGCAACCATTTTGCCCTACCATTTAGGTAGCCACATTCTGACTTCAGGGATCAATACAAAATAACCACCTGCACAAACACCACTGATGTCTTTTTCACAGTTACAGGCTAAAAGAAGAAAAAGTTTATTTCCAGAATACTCACCAGCATTTTTCATGAATGGTACAGACAAAAAAAAAAAAAAGAATGTTGTTTTTTTTTCTTTCTCACTCTCCCACTCTTATCAGGAAACACGCCAGTCAACTGACAGAAAACAAAATGTCCATTTATTTGCAAATAATTAAAAAAAAAAAGCTAAGGAAAAAAGGCACAGCTACTACATGAATAACCTGGAAGTGGAGAGACAAAGAGTGTGAAAGTTATGTTTGGCAGCAATCTCTGAAATAAAAACATGCAGCGGCCACACAAATGCTCATGATCTTCGTATAATATATACAAAATGACTCACTGTATCACAGGCACTGTCAAATCTACCATCCCAACAGAAAAGTACAAGGTTAAACTAATCGTTGTTTAAGCTCTCTCTCTCTCTCTCTCTCTCTCTCTCTCTCTCTCTCTCTCCTCTCCTCTCTCTCTCTCTCCTCTCTCTTTCTCTCCCCTCCCTCTCTCTCTGAGCTTCCCAGTGCTCACAAAATGTCATCTTAAATTTGAATTCTTGACCAATTTGAACATCTGTATTTTCCTAACATCTGTATATTCCCAATCTCTGCCCAAATTTGTGATTTCATGCAATAGCCAATGGTTAAGTGGGAAAAAAATCAATTTGGTCAGGCATTGATTTATATAGTGATGAATCGTTTAATACAGGGATGTTTGTGGGGGTGTTAGAGTCAGTCAGTCAGTCAGTCAGTCAGTCAGTCCAGTCATAGCTCAGTCTGTCTCGCCTGCCTACCTGCCTGCCTGCCTTGCCTGCCTGCCTGTCTACCTACCTGTCTGTCTGTCTGTCTGTCTGTCTGTGTCTGTGATTTTTTTTACATTACAATGTTTGAGTTTCTGTTCGAAATGCAAGCTGTTCATGTGATCCTAATTTCACAATTATAAAGACAACTTTTATGTCATAATGATAATTATATATTTTTACCGACCTCATGTAGAAAAGATGTCTACTGCACTTTAAAAAAGGCCCTTTTTTAAATCCCATGCACTACATCCCCAGGGCAGTATCAGTGCCCATTTCATCAAATCATTAAATTTTTCCAATTCTATTTTAGTTGGCAAAGAAAGGCAGTGATTTTTTTTTTCCCTTTCTTTCAATTCTTTTGATTTAAAGATATTTTAACAACTGCAACAAAATTTTTATCACTTATCTGTTGCTTCTGATTTTTCTGGAATGTTGATTTTGATTTTCGAAGAAGTTTTTAGCTATTTCAAAGCAAGTCAGTTTACATAATTGTGATAAATACATACAGGAACAACTTTGGGAATGAGAGAGCTCTAATGCTCAATACAAGCAAAGAAATGAACTCACACACATACAAATCCATGATATGAAAACATATCACACATATATTGCTGGAAAAAAAGAAACAGAGGTAGCATAATAAAACAACCAAAAAAACTTCTTTTTTTCAATCTAGTAAGAAGCTGATGGGATGTATATTGCTTTCTGCCAAGTTTATAAAAGATTAATCTCTTTTATGGCAGCAGTTGAAATAGTATGCTAACAAGTTTGAGTTTCATTCAAATGGTAGACACAGAAAATTACTCCGGTATTCTTAAAGTACTAAAACCATTTTTCCACAGAAAAACTTTGAAAAATCACACCCACAAATCATGGTGATACGGTAAATAAAACAGACTTAATTCTAAACATAAAAAACCCAAAGATTTTCACACACCCTATAATGTCAAATGTACATCATTATGATTAGAAGCAGAATGCTCCATATGTTTCACTGACGATGAATAGACTGTAATTTCAAGAAAAGATCCACTTTGGTTTTCTGTCTTTGGCTTCTTAGACAAACATCATTGGTTCATGAATCTAAAAGCAAGAAAGTTCAAGTCCAAAAAGCAAAATTTTACCACCCCTCCCCCCCCCCCTTCCAAAGAGCTCACAAATGTGACTGGAAGAAAAATTCCAGTACCAAATCCATGGCACATATGATAACAAAAAGAAGACCACTTTCAGTCTATACACATACTGTATAAACTTTAAAAGACAAAACATAAAAAACTCTTGAGTTTTTCTCTCAAAATTCTTTTCCTATTTGTTGTTTTTTAGAACATCCACACCAATAATAGGTGAATCTTTTTCCTATAGGAATTAAGGATCTGCCGTATGAAAAAGCATCTACATTTCAGTTTTTCATACCAGACAAAATTTCATACAAACTGCATTACTCACCTGTCATTTTTTAGTCTACCAACCACTTTCCTCTATTTTGGCATAAGCAAGTTTTTAACTTGAGTGAAAGGCCCTAGTCTTAACACCTTATACAAAACTTAAAGGTAAAAAGGTAAAGGTGTCCCATAACATGTGGTGGTAGGGGAGCCAGGCAACAGAGACCTCAACTTCTTAGGGGCCAGCATATTGAAGGCGGCGCCCATCTCCTCTTCCTCGCTGCTTTATCTTCCTTGACCCTAAAGAGGGCAGGTACCCATTTACAGCTGGGTGAAGTGGAGGAACTGTACTGTAGCCAAGGGCCAAATGGTCACCCATCCAATTGGCAACCATGCTCAACGCTGCTTAACATTAGCTGGGGGAAAGCAGCGCTCTGACCACTGAACTATCCCATCCCCTACACAAAACTTAGCAATCTGAATTTGGAGTTTGATCTCCCAGTCTTCCCCCAAATAAATAAATGAATCAACAAACACCAAGATTCCTTCATCAAAATGTATTATAACAGCAAATTGCTACAGAAATTAAGAGAAAAAAAAAATGAAGAGAGAGAGAGAGAGAGAGAGGAGAGAGAGAGAGAGAGAGAGAGAGAGGAGAGAGGAGAGAGAGAGAGATCATGGGGAAGTGAAAAATCTTGTCTACAAATTATTCTTTAACAGACAACACTTCAGCAACTCCTTAGTGCCTTTACTTTAAATGCATGCAGGAAAATTTAACCATTAATGATATCAAGCAAATAAATAAATAAATCCTTTTTTTTTTAATAAAGAGAAAGAAAATGGCAACATTTTGCAATGTAGTAATTTTTTTCTGAAACATGATTTCCCGATACAACTTTGAAAACAAAGTTGGGACATTTACAGTCAACAAGCAAAAGAAAGCCTTAAGATAAAAAGAGCACCAGAATTTAGGCGTCTCATCTGTACATAAATATTCAGCAAAAGCACTACAGAATGAGATATGAAAAGAATTTTGTGCACACATGCATGCAGGCATGCACACACACACACACACCACACACACACACACACACCCACACACACAACTTCATGTACACATGCATGCAGGCATGCACACACACACACACACACACACACACACACACACACACACACACACACACACACACACATACACGCACACACACACTTTCATGTACACATGCATGCAGGCACGCACACACACACAACACACACACACACACACACACACACACACACACACAACACAGCACGCACCAGAAGTGATGACATCATCCATAAATAATGTGTAGTAAGCAAAAACTGATGAGCAAAAGCAAATAAGCAAAAAATACATCAAATATTTACATGCCCTTGAAGAAGAATGCACCGAATATAAAACTAAAAAAGTCTGTACAAGGTTACTAAAAACGAACCTGGTTGCCCCAGTCCAATGTTATGTGGTTTCTAAATGCTGATGCTTGCACACAAAACCCAAACTGTTCTCCAGAATAGCACCTCATTATTCTACAGTCAACTGCCGCTTTTTATCCAATGAAACTAAAAAGTTACATCATTTCTATCCTTCTTCGGACTTCCATGCAGTTTTATTTCATTTTTTTTAAAATTGTCATAACTGTTGTTTGAAAAGTAAGGAAAGAGTAAAGTTAAGGGGTGGGGGTGGGGGGGGGGCAAGGGGAGGGAGGGGGTACAAAAAGAGCACGGGACATATCTGTTCAGCTGTGCTGATTCTGTACATACTAAGAATACTGTATGAGATTCAAAGTTATTCACGAGTTGCTGGGGGGTGTTTTTTCCAGTAAATTTTGTCATCATGAAAATATAAAAAAATACCAGATTGAAAGACACCTGTCCATATTCTCCTTTAGAAGATTTAACAACAACAAAATTAATCTCATGACTGATAACAAAAGCACCACAAAAAAAGTAAGATTTCACATTTTGCACCCAAAAAATATACGTACCACTGAAAAAAAAAAAGATGTGCTCATTTTTACAGGTGTCTAACATCCATAAATGCTGATGATTTTTGATAGATATGACACATCTTGATCTCCAGTTCAAAAGCACGATTCACTTCACTGAATACACATTATCACAGGTTTGCACCAAGTAGACATCCTTCCTCTATCAAAATGATACAACTGTATCATGCTGACAATACTGGCTTTACTGTATTGGCCACGAGCACCATTAGAAGATGAAACAACAAAAGATGACAGCAGCAACAGTTAGTCTCATGAAAGAGCCACACTCTTTATGATATTGCCTTATTTCTTTTCTTGAAAAGCTGTCCACTTACACGTTCTCTGTTAGCTGAAATGTTGGGTATATGCACGTAATACCATACAGCTTCATTGTGTAAATTTGATCAACACTGAAGTATTATGAGCTGCATATAATTTCTGTCATACATCAAACCTGTTCATAGGGTGGAAGCAATTTTGTCGTTTTCCAGAAATTTAGTTTTCAAAAAGTCATCTAGATGGTCACACAAGATTTCAAAACTGCATTTCAGCATTTTCCATTTCCACACTTTACTACTGATCCATACTCAAGTTGTTTTTTTTAGCTGCACAACTCATGTCAGATATGAGACAAATTTACAGGGGTTCTTGGATGTTTGATTCTGTTGTTGTAAATGATGAGAAGTGAATGGTTGTTATGATGTTAACTGTAAACGTACTCAAGTCTATTGCTGGGTGCACAAGAACTGTCCACTTCAAATGGCTTCAATGTCCATTAATATCATTGAGAAGTTGGAAACCTTGGGGAACATTTTAGGTAAATAATTCAGAACCTAAAATTTGATGCAACTTTTAAACAGCACCTAGATAGGACATTTTTTTCTGGGACATTGATACAATCAAAAAAGAAGCATCTCTCAATGGTGCATTGCTAAATTAATAAAAAATATTTAAAAATTAATTTATCATCATTATTTTTACAAACACTGTCAGTCCTGCAAACCACAGTCTGCCTGAATCGGGTATATCAGATACACAGTTTGACACATCTACAAAAAACGTAGGTATGGATTTCTTTTGATCTGGCTACACTTGATTCACACATGACATTGCAAACAAAAGTACAAATCTAAAAACAAAACTTTTTAAAATGAAAGATAATACAAGCTAATGACTGTAACTGTAACATGTTACTATAAATTACATGCCTTTGATTGTAACTGTAAAGAATCAGCAACCAAACAGAAGAGGCAGTAAGTGCTGAGGAAATACTAGCACTCTGCTTTCCGAGGGACCTGGCAGAAGTAGCAGACGCAGTCAGGGCTGCTCACAGACACATCTTGTCCTCAGGGCGGTCGGCCTTCTGGACTACCACCATGGCATAGCCCACTGCACTGTCTGCAAAACACACACACCATGCTGCCATGACATCCATGTTGTCTACATAAAGACACATCATGGCTGCTGTGACATCCCTGTTGTCTACATAAAGACACATCATGGCTGCTGTGACATCCCTGTTGTCTACATAAAGACACATCATGGCTGCCATGACATTCCTGTTGTCTCCATAAAGACACATCATGGCTGTCATGACATTCACGTTGTCTCCATGAAGACACATCTTGGCTGCCATGACATCCCTGTTGTCTCCATAAAGACACATCATGCTGCTGTGACATCCCTGTTGTCTCCATAAAGACACATCTTGGCTGCCGTGACATCCCTGTTGTCTCCATAAAGACACACCATGACATCCCTGTTGTCTCCATAAAGACACACCATGACATCCCTGTTGTCTCCATAAAGACACACCATGACATCCCTGTTGTCTCCATAAAGACACACCATGGCTACCATGACATCCCTGTTGTCTCCATAAAGACACACCATGGCTACCATGACATCCCTGTTGTCTCCATAAAGACACATCTTGGCTGCCATGACATCCCTGTTGTCTCTATAAAGACACATCTTGGCTGCCATGACATCCCTGTTGTCTCTATAAAGACACATCTTGGCTGCCATGACATCCCTGTTGTCTCTATAAAGACACATCTTGGCTGCCATGACATCCCTGTTGTCTCTATAAAGACACATCTTGGCTGCCATGACATCCCTGTTGTCTCTATAAAGACACATCTTGCCGTCATGACATCCTGTTGTCTCCATAAAGACACATCTTGTATGATCAATGAGATAATTTCCATCTAAATGAGATAATTTCCATATCCTAAATGAGATAATTTCCATATCCTAAATGAGATAACTTCCATATTGTAAGAGATAATTTCCATATCCTAAATGAGTTAATTTCCATATCCTAAATGAGATCATTTTCATATCCTAAAGGAGATATTACGTATCAAAAACATTTCAACAAACTATGAATCCATGAGATTTTCCATTATCAAAGCACTGACTCTTGGATTTCAAAAAGGGGGACAAAAGACCCCCCTGAAATGAAGAAAAGGAAACACTGTCCATCCCCCACTCCCTTCTGCCCAGAACCTACCTGTACAAAAGAGAAAGGGGACAATCTGTTGATTGTGTTATAGTGTGCACTTTAGACACTATAACATTTGGACTACAGCCCTTTTCTTCCCCCCCTCCCCCCCCCTTCTCCTTCTCTTCAAAGTGTGTTACAGGCTGTTGGCACAAGGTGTCAGTGTGTACCTGAAGTTGTTGTCTGGACTTTTCTTTGTTAATGTGCTTGAGGAGGCACATTCTTTGGGTGGCCAGTGTCTCCTTGGGACCAGACACACTTGAGTAGCCAACTCAGAGACAGGTAGGCCTATAGACCTACTTTAGCCCCAGGGCTTCCATTGCCTTTGTCAGCTAGGTCTGCAGTGAGGGATCTTTTGTGTGTACCTTGAGTCCTTGTAGACCTAGTAGGGTAGTTGGAGGGTTAGCAAGTGTGCCTTGCCCACTTGAGACAGTCATGTGATTAACACCTGAGAGAGCTTGCTCCAGTCTATTCTTCTATTCAACCAAACTTGTAGTAAGGCTGTTGTTTGATGAATCCTTTCTTCTGGATATTTCTTATTTTGGTTGATTGGTTTAGGCCCGAGTCAGCAAGTATTTTTCTGGACATTTCTATTTTTAGTTGATTGGTTTAGGCCCGAGTCAGCAAGTATTTTTCTGGACATTCTATTTTTAGTTGATTGGTTTAGGCCCAAGGCAGCAAGTATTTTTCTGGACATTTCTATTTTGAATTGATTGGTTTAGGCCAGAATAAGAAATGGTATAAATAAGGGGAACTGGCAATCACTCAGCCTAGAGTTTCATCTCAACTTGTTGCTTCATACAATTTCTGCAAATGGTAACATTTTTGGGGTGGCCGAGGTGCTGAGGTGGGAGAACTTGCGGGAGCGTGGGACCTCCGACTTTCTGGCTCATGGCTGCTCAATTTTCCTGATATCAGCTTCTGCTGGAAAGGACTTTAATTCCTACTGAAAGAAAAAAACACTCAGCCTTAAAGAGTGAGTTTCATCTTATCTTGTTGCTTCATCAATTTCTCAATTGTAATATTTTGGGGGTGGCTCAAGGTGCTGAGGTGGGAGAACTTGCGGGAGAGTGGGACCTCCGACTTTCTGGCTTGCGGCTGCAGTCCTATCAGAGCAATCTGGAAAGGACTATAATTTGGCTAAAACAAAAAACACTCAGCCTTTCCCTGCAACAGCATTCAGAGGACAGCTTAAGACGACTTTGTGGGCTGTAGACTGCTGAAACTACAAGATGTGACTGACTTAGAAAATAGCAGTTTTGTTCTTCTGGTTGAGCTGTGAGTGAAACATTTTTCTGTTTGATAGTAGTGTTAATTTCATCAAGGTAAAAGCAGATTTGATAAACAAATTGTATTTGTGTATACAAACTGAACTTAATTATTGATTTGGTTCAGTGAGAGTATGTGTAGTTGTTTTACACATGGAAGTTGGCTAAAATCATAAGACTTTTACTGTTTAACTGTGTGATCTTGGGTTTATTCTATAGTTGGATGTTGGTGTTACCAATGGAATTTTATGAGTGGCTAATTATTTGATTTTGTGTTATTCTGAGACGAAGATATAAATCGCAGTGATCACAGGTAAATTAATGTAGACTAGTGACAAAAGTTGTTGGGTTAATAACTACTATGACACAGTTTCATTTGAGTTTGAGTTGGAAACTGTGAATGTAGTCTGGTTAGTCTATTATCTGAAAGTAAGGACTAGCTTGGTCCTTGAGATAATTGTTCTACTACTGTATTAGTGGGTTTCAGCAACCAGGTGTGACTATTATATGGTCAGTCATTTGTGCGAAAGCTGCTAATTTTGTATGTGATTTTTGTGACACTAGATTATGCCTGCTCAATGTCTTCCTTACCAATGTTGTGAAAGAGATCTTAGCATAGACTAAGTTCTGTAAGACATTATTAGAATAATGTCAGATGAGAGTACTGAGGAAAGGGTTTTCCTGGTTAATTGTAATATTTGGATTATTGATTTACAATTGTATACTCTCTATTGGTTTCCTAGGATCAACTTGGTATCTTGGTGTGAGTGATGAAAGGAGTGGTTTTGTTAACTCGGCTAGACGACAGTAGTATTTGCTATGTGTGCCTTTCATGAATTATGTACCTTGTTAAATGTGGATAGTGTAGAACTTACCTGAATTCTCTCGTTTGTTTCAGGTGTGTGTGTGTGGTGTGTGTTGGTGTTTTTGGTAAATGAAACAATAAATCGTGTTACCGTGACACCCCTGCGTGGCCTCCATCAATACAGTTTGAGTTGTGGAGTGCCTGAAGTCAAGTCCTACTACAATCTTCCCCTTTCTCCCCGTTCTTCACCCTCATTGTTGTTTGAAAAACGAACCTGGCAACACATGTTTACATTGTTACACATCAAGTAACAATCATGAGCTCAACCATATACCCATGCAATCCAAAAGAGTGAAGTCAGCACCACTGTTACCCAGAGGGAAAACAAAAAAATCCCTTGAACAAAGCACCTCAGCAGCGAATCAAGCTTCCTCCCTCAATTCTCATCCCATGTCAAGTTTCAAACTCTTCATCACTAAGACTACTCCATCACCCCACCCCACTCCCCTCCCACCTCCCCTCTCTTCACACGGGGAATGGGAGTATGGCAGTGGTGGAGATCCTCTGATGATAATAAAAAAGTCAACAACCACTTTCAGCTCTCTACTGCTAATTATTCATCCAGCCAGCCCAGACAGAGCCAGCTGGTGCTATTTATAGCAGGAACTGACCACACTTGGACTAGGTAAAAGGATCATCCATCCATCCAAGCCTTTTTATGCCTTCTTGGCATGTTGGGCAGCAAACGAATTCTGTTGCTGTTTCTGTAACAAACTTTTTTTTACAGAACAAGGTTGTTAGCCCTGTGTCCAACCCCCTACCTGGGGGAGTGGGGCCACCTTAGTCGCCTCTTACGACTGCCTGGCTGGCGGGCAGGACCTATTCTTGTAATGCTCGCTTTGCAAGCATTCCCTGGGAGTCCCACGGGGGTAAAAGGAAGGACTGCGCTAAATTTAGCACTCTTGACTGAGTGATGTGGATTTGTTCACCAGTGTCCTGTGGTGAATCAGTTACGTCTACAAGGTAACATGCAGCTAGTCTACTTGGTTAAACTGCAGGACAGTAATCTTAACGAAAACCCAACGTTTCAAACGTCTAAACCTTTTTAATATCTATAACAGGTAGAAGTAACCTGTTTCTACAGACATATTTACAACATGAAAATTCTTTAAGTTCACACAGGGAAATCTCCATAAATGTATCCAGTAATTTTTCAGTCTAAAAAAAAACAACAACACAATTTTGCGCACTTTTGGACCCATGTCTACTCTGAAACAGCAGGATCGGTAATCTCGAAACCACTCACCCACAGCGCACATGATCTCATTTTTCTTGGAGCGGAGGCGCACGAAGGAGAGTTCGTTGGTGACGTCGATGTCTTTGATGAGGCGCACGGACTGGTCGATGATGTCGCGGACGAGGAAAACCAGGTGATTGGTCTCCTCCCTGTCCATCGTCGTCTTGATGGGATACCTGAGACACGTGTGACAGGTGTGGTGTATACATGCGCACACTCTGTTTCATATGTTGGTGGTGCTGTTGGTGGTGGTGGTGGTGGTTGTTGGTGGTGGTGTGTTGGTGGTGGTGGTGGTGGTGGTGTGTTGTTGTGTTGGTGTTGTTGTGGTGGTGGTGGTGGTGGTGGTTGTTTGTTTGGTGGTTGGTGGTGGTTAGTGGTGGTGGTGGTGGTGGTGGTGATGGTGGTGGTGGTGTGATGTTGTTGTGAGTTCCCCAGCTTAACAGTAACACTCTGGGGAGGACACATGTGCACTCTGACTCACTCATCCCACCCGAGATTCACTGTGAGAATGAAATTGCAATTGGATGAGAAGTAGGCCTATAGGTGTATGGCTGTTTTTATAACTACCTCGCCAAACAGGCAGCAATATTCCAACTTCAGATGAATTCTGTTTCTACCTGCCTCAAAAACTTGAGAAATTTGTGGACAGTTACAACTACAAACTGATGATAATTTTTAAAAAGTCAACAAGTAAACACTACCACTTAAAAATCTAATAATTTAAAAAAATCAAAAAGTGAACAAGTAAACACTACCAAATAAATATATATAGTAATTAAAAATAAAATAGTGAACAAAACTTCTAAATGCACCGCATACAACAGCACAAATCTATACCCAAATTCAGGCAAACCGTTTCCCATCTGGTGGCCCTGTGGTCTTGTAATGGATCAGAGGTCCTCTGGTGACTCAGTATCTAGAGGTAACAACATGCCACAGCTGTCAGTTTCCCCTCTTTCAGCTCCTCTCAGCTGCTAATTAATCCATCCCATCCCAGCTTAGGTGGGACCAGCTGGTGCTATTTATAGCAGCAACTGACCACACTTGGACTAGGTAAAAGGAATGGGTGTGCTAAACATAACACCCTGGATTGAGTGATGTTGGATTTGTGCGCTGTGATGCCAGTCTACTGGTTTAGACTGCAGGACAGTAATCTTGAACCAGTTGAGGCAACACACGAGTCTAGTGCCTCAATCACCAAGAAATCACATGTTCAATTCAAGCAACTTGGTACAATTGTGACACTCCACCACAAAATGAGTCGCTTAACACATGACCCACTTTTCCGCTAGGAGCCATTTTATGCAGGTGGGGGTCAAGTTGTCCATTTTGAGATTTTGATTGATTATAAAACTATCACAGTTATTCTACCTTTCAATGAAATATCACAGCATAATTTTGTTTCCTTTTGCCTTAAAATGCATTTAAAAAATACCCAAGCATTCATTCTGACCACCTATTAGGATGCTAAACTTGTCAGTATCTCATTTTGTCATTTCCTTCAGTATATCATTTCAAGGTGTACTAACTTTTGATAGAATGTCTGATTTTCAATCTGTTTTTTGTATTGTATAACTGTTTCATTGCAGATTAATAACATGCCAATAACTAAAAACTGACCTTTGGTGCAATACGACTCTGTATGTGGTAGAGTGCCACAATTAATGAATCATAAATGCATAGTCACAAAGTGAAAAAAGTGTAAGATTCCAACAAGTCACCACACATGGCCTCACCATCATGGTTCAGAATGAGCAGTCCTGTCACGCCCCTCATGTTGTGGAGCTTCTTGCAAATTTCCTCAACCTCTGCCTGCAAGGAAAATAACATTGCTTGGTAAATGTATGTATATATGTATACATGTGTGCGTATGTTATTATCAAAATAAACTTTGTGTGCACCTATAGGGAAGCATGCATATTTGCACACAAGCATGCAATGCATTTATTATACATCCATGTGTGGGAGCGTGCATGCGAGCGCACACAGACACTGACACACACCGACACACACACACACAGATGCACACACACACACACACACACAGATGCACACACTCAAACAGGCATGCCAACACTGAACAAAACATTACTTTGTAGCTTTGTATCATGCTGTATTGTGTACACACACACACACACACACACACACACACACACACACACACACACACACACACACTCAGACACTGTGGTATGCTAACCAATACTAAACTAAATTAACTTGGATCAAGAAAATGTTACCTCATAATGTGCTTTAATATTACGTTCCAATCATAATCGAAAGCCACCATACCAATTTTTCAGTACACTCCATACTAATACATATCTTACCATTTTCGCTATGTGATTGTTTCTCTCACAAGCAGGTCAGTAGCGCAAGTCTTGCTGTGACAACTCCACCGACAATGAAAACTCCCCGGCCCTGACAACTGTGATGTCACTTCCGGTCATCGAAGGGGCGTTATTCCGCTTTCCAATTTCGCTCTCGAGAAAGCTCGAGCGAGATAGCTTAGGCCAGGCTAACAATGTTGCAAGTTATTTTTTTGTCCTCAGATTCGATACCCATTCAGGAAAACTTGTACACCCATTTTTATAAGATCAATCACTTTTTTGTTTTGTTTTTGTTTTGATAGCCCTAATCAGGGTAAGTCGGGTGGAAAAAAAAGTATGTGAACGCTTTTTCGTAATCCTTGAAAAATAAAGATTATTCATTCGTTCGTTCGTTCATTCATTCATTCTCTCTCTGATTTGACGTGGATCTTATATTTTTTGTTTTTCTTTTTTTGTTTTTGGGGGGTTTCGTTGTTGTTGGGGGTTTTTTTTGCTATGTTTTTGTTGTTTTTGGTTGTTGGTTTTTCTAAAACTGTTTTTTGTTTACCGGTTAGTTCTCTGTCTTTAAAAAGGTGTGAATGTATTATTTTCGGGTTGTACTGTTTTGTTTTGTTCTGTTTGATTGGTGGATGGTTTCTTTTTTTTTCTCTTCCTTTTATTTTTATACGAGGATAATGGAATAAGCACTCTTGTGCTTTTTTACATCGAGTCCCCGTGTGTATGCAGTTTTGTAAATATCATGTTCCCACCGGCACACGATGGCCTACTCTTACGAAAAGCGGAACAGGATTTAAGGTGTGCACAAGATGTTCTGCGTGCGTTCGCACATGGGACCTCAGTTTACAGCTTCATCCGAAGGACTTTTTTTTTGTGCTTTTGGGCGTTTTTTGTTGTTGTTTTGTTATGGGGCTTTGTTGTTGTTTTTTTGTTGTTTGTTGTTGTTTTACTGTTTTCTTGTTTACCAGTTGGTCTCTCTGTCTTTATAAAGGTGTGGATGGTTGTTTGGAAGCTCTCTTTGTTCAGTTGTCAGCCCCCCTCCTCCCCCCCCCCCTATCCTATTCTTGTTGGTGATGTGTACACAAGGTAAATCAGTGTATGTGTATTTGTGTGCTTGCTTCCAACTTCTGAAAAATGAAAAGTGGTTATTGGAACTTTGTGAAAGACTGGTTTTCTGTTCTTCTTGTGCACATATCCACTACTTGTAGCAGTGACCTTTGTTGTCTTGAAAAGTTCATTTGCATAGGGTTTCTAGAGATAGCACAGAGAGAGAGAGAGACAGACAGACAGACAGACAGACAGACAGACAGACAGACAGACATAGACAGACAAAGAGACAGTGATAGAGATTTCTAAAGGGGGGTGGGGTGGGGGTGGGGCGCTTTCCTACTAAAAATATATAATTTATATATCCACCTTATCACAGTTTTTTTTTCTCTTTTGAATGCTGGATCAGATCAAATTTACAGGCTGAAAACAATTTTCAGCAATGAGACAGGATCAAGAAGAATGAATGCATTCATTTCTCTTGGGAGCTTACTGAATACATTTGAGCATTCCATACTTTTTTTGTTGATTATACAGCATAGTTTTAGTCAGATAGTTTAAGTGAGAAATACAGAAATTTGCAGTTGTGGATAGAAATTAAGGTACTGTCTGTCAAAGAAATTTTTGGAAAAAGCATAGAGCATTTATTTTTTTCCTGTTTTGTTGTTGTTGTTGTTTTGTTCCTCAGCTTGTGTATGCGACCGTTTTCACCCACCACTAAGATAGCTGCATTCTGACTTCGGGGATGAAGACAGCATTTGATTTTGGTCTCACTTCATCTTTATCTGATTATCATATTGAATACTGGGTAAACTACATAGTGTTTGCTTGCTTGCATTCTGTCACTTTCTCTCTCTCTCACAGACATATACACATGCACGCACATACCACACACACAAAGACATAAACGCACATGAACACAAACACACACACATGAATACACACACACACATCACTACCACCAACCACACACGTCACACCACACCACACCACACCACACCACACCACACACACACACACACAAACTCTCTCTCTCTCTCTCTCTCTCTCTCTCTCTCTCTCTCTCTCTCTCTCTCTCTCTCTCTCTCCCCCATAACATATCACACCACACTCCAATACATCTCTAAAAAAAAAAAAAGGTTTATTCCTCACAGTTCCAGTATGTGACAAAAGGTATGATATTTTCCAACAGACAAAAGCAGAACATACATCAAACATACATACATGTACACTAGGAATCATAGAGAGAGGGTGACGACACACTATACCAACAGTCACATCTTCCAGTCTACAATCGTCACATCTTTTGTCCTACCTTCCTATCTACCTACATACCTACCAACCAATCCACTCATCCGATGAATCATGAAACATCTAGTTTGGTCGATCTTCAAACATGCAAATGAACATGAACACTGGTACTCAGACACCATACTCGTGCTGGAATCTGTTCAACACACATTTGCGCACATGCACACACACACACATACATGCGCGCACACGCACACACACACACACACGCATGCACACACACACACAGAGCTATGCGCGCACACGTATGCGCACCGGGCGCGCGCGCACACACACACACACACACACACACACACCATACACACACAGAGCAGGCAAGGAAAAAGAGAGAGAGAAAGAAAAGAAAAAGAATTTGGCACCGTAAAACCAGACTCTACCACCTTGTGAAAGTATAAAGCACAGTTCATGTTAAAAAATAATAACAAAAAGCAACTGACCAACCAACCCATCGATTGATTCTGTACAAATATGACCGAATAGTAAAACATTCTGCTCTCAGCTAAAACATGACCCAATGGCAGAACAGACTATAGACAAGCAGATGGGATGCATCACATGATGTTGAAGCTGACAAAAAGATGTGATATGCCCCAAACAAACAAAAAAACATTTGACGAAATATGCAAAATGCTCAAATTATGAAACAAGACTTTAGAGAACTGAATGACAAGACTGACCCCAAACATAAAACAGACTATAAATGGATATATTTACCCAAACATTGACCAGACTAAATATAAATTATTTTAAAATAGGGTGAAAGCATGGGGGGCAAAAATTGAAGAAACAGACCACTGATATTGATCATGTGTTCAAACAGAGAAACTGATCTTGAAAACAGACTATAGACACTGTGTTCAAACAGTAAAACAGATCATACACAAATCTGCCAATCTAAATGAAGGGGAAAAGTGGACACCCTGACCTACAGTACATTCAGTTCCACAGACATGGCAACCTGAATGAGGTGAGATGTTTTGCAGCACAGGAAGTGAATACTCTTGGCCATTAAAATTTCTGCCTATTTTATCATCATGACACTACAGTGCTCAGAGCTGCTGCACACTCCACTAACACCACGGCCACAATCTAAGGTGAGTGAGAACAGCAAGAAGCTATTACTTATTTACCCATACACTTCAGCTCAAGCATAAAGAAAGACCTAGCTTTCTGCATAAAGCACATAACACATTCTTAAATCTAGCATGTTTTTTTATGACTAAAGCCTACATGTGCAGCGGTACACACACGTAGATGTATTTCAAACACAGAAGACCGCGTATGGGCGCCTAAACAGAAGGTATACTGGTCATGTAAGTAGAGCGCCTGTCACAAATCAAACCACTGATAAATAGAGAGAGGTCACTGTTTGTGAGCAACAGATTTCTACAATCTGACATGTGGGAACCTAAAAATAACCAAACAGCACATATACGCATGTGTGAACACAAGCATCACATTATGAGATCTGCTCATAATGCTACAGACTGATGAGTTTGTAGACAGCATTTGTAAAAAGATTCCTATCTCGAATCATCTGGCGCCATGACATTGAAAATACTGCTCTTTATACGACGCATAAAAATGGCAAACTTCCCCTACCTCCGCAACTGAAACTGTGAACTATTATAATGTCCATAGATTAAAAGAAGCGTCAAATAATTCCCGACAGACATAAAAAGTCTAGTTAAAATCAAAGAGCAAAAAAATGAGGGAAGGGGACAACCCAAAACAAAACCAGAAAAAAGGAAGATTACTTATATATCTAAACACACACTTTATTCAACCTTTCTTCCAAATGAAGTGGATGGATTGCAATCCCTATCCACTTCTTAGTTTCTCATTTTTGATATTTTTCTCCACATGAAGCCTTAGCCAGCTATGTTTTTGAACTTAACTATACCTTCAACAGGTCCAGATTCCATTAATACGGTTAGTCTGCCTACTAATTGCTTCTTCAAGTTACCAATGCTTCCGTTCACATGAAAGCCAATTTTTGTATTACAACAAAATTGGTTGGGGTTGTTTTATTTTAAACACAAGACAGCAGAATACAACAAGTTAAAAAACAAACACAAAAAAAAACACAGGGCAAAATCTAGAATATATCCAATTACATTTCAGGTCCACATAACATACCCAGCAAGGAAAGTTTGATACACAAAAAGCACTACAGTTTTGTTAATTGGTGTTCTTGGTTTTCTAGCACAGTACACAGAAACTTTACCATACTCTTGCATAAGTATTTTGATTTTTTTTTGGTGTACCCAGACAGTATCACAAATCAGAAATAAAGAGGAATCTTTCCACATTGGTTTCTTTTACTGTACTTGAAGATTGAGTTTGAAATCACAGAAAATCTAAATCACAACTTTTTTTCCCCCATAGGGATATATGTGTGAGTGTGTGTCAGTGTGTCAGTGTGTGTGTGTGTGTGTGTGTGTGTGTGTGTGTGTGGTGTGGTCTGTGTGTGTGGTCTGTGTGTGTGTGTGTGTGTGTGTGTGTGTGTGTGTGTGTGTGTGTGTGTGTTGTGTGTGTGTGTGTGGTCTGTGTCTGTGTCTGTGTGTGTATGTGCGTGTGCACATTTGTGTTCAGGTCCCTGTGCACATATCACACATAATCATATTAGTGGTATCATGTACCACAATAATGTACCCAATATATAGTCTGTATCTACAGTGTTTTTTCCTTTCTCTACAATTCTTTCCTCCTCTAAACATATAGACAGAAATTGTTGTTGTATCAGATAAATAACAGTATGCTTTCAGGCGATATTCATCTAACTACCTTCGTTTTAAACGTGCATTTCTATATTACAGAAAATATATATATATTTTTTTAAAAAACAACAAACCAAAAAACCAAACAAAGCAGAAGAAAATTTTTAACAAAATTCATCTGCAACAAACGAATGAATAATATAACAGTTTGAAATATTCAGAACATTGGTTTGATACAAACAAGAATTTTCCAAACAAACCAACACAAACTATGCTTGTAGCACTGAGAGAGACAGGAAGAGAGACAGAGACAGAGACACAGACGAGAGAGACAGAGAGAGAGAGACAAGAAGAGAGAGAGACTGAGACACAGAGAAGACAGACAGACAAAACAGCAGACAGACAGGAACAGATAGACAGACACACAAACAGAGACAGAGTGATGAATTTTTGACTGGACAATGAGATAGATGAAAACAAACTGAAAAACAATAGCAGCAGCTGAACAATTTGATAAAAAAAAAAAAAAAACAATGCTTCACTATCTAATTCCGTAACACTAAAAACACTCCAGCTGCACAGTCAAGCTAAACAGCCACATCATCATCAATCACACACACACACACACACACACACACACACAACACAACACACACACACACAACACACATACACACACAACACACACACTGCACAACATACATCACCACACACCACACATACAGTACACAAATTCACTCTACATTATATATACAATCAGACACAACATTCTATATTCACACACACAAAAAATCACCCAACAAAAACCCATTTGGCAACTTACAACTGTACAAATACACTGCTATAAACCTACATTGTGAAATCAATTTTTTTCTTTAAAAATGAGAGAAAAAAAAATCTGACCAAAACAAACCCCGACTTATTGCACTGACCAAGGGAGCGACGAGTAGTGTATCCACAATAGGCCCACATCAGAAACCACTTTTCAAACCAAATGTAACCACAAAGCATATCAAAAAACGTAAATAACACAGACCACACTATCCATGAAACATGACCGGTGAAATTGAAGAATTCTCATCACAAAACAGCATTTAAAAACAAAAGCAAAAAACCCAACATACTGCAGTTAACAAAGTACACACGAGTATCATTCTGGTCATGTTCTAATAACAAAATACTTAACATCACATTCTATGGACAAAAATTTTTTTATTAAATAATCTGTTCTGATTTTTCTTCTTTTATTTTTTTTGTGCAGGGTAGGGGTGGGGTTAATCACCTCAAGTGAACCTCTTAGTCTGTTCCAGTGTTTCAAATCTACACAATCTATGTCTGGAAAAGGTTCTTTTATCATCTTTTTGTGAGCACTAAAAATGTAGGCATCCATTTAGGCATGTGAGAGTGGGCATCTTCTCATGCTTCAGTCATAGAAGCCTACATTTTTAGCACATACTAAAACAGAAACCTACATTTTTAGCAAATGCTAAAATAGAAACCTACATTTTTAGCATAATATGCTAAACATAAAGCCTACATTTTTAGCATAATATGCTAAAACAGAAGCCTACATTTTTAGCATAATATGCTAAAACAGAAGTCTACATTTTTACCACATCCTAAAACGGAGGGTAAGATTTTTTCACATAAATTATGTTAAAATGGAAGTTTACAGTTTTAGCATATATGCTAAAATTGAATCCTATTTTTAACGCATACTAAAATGCAAGTTTAAAACCTAGGTCAAAGTTAAACGAAATGGAAGCTTACGTTTCATGAACACAAAACATAAAATCTCGTTTGTTACAGAATCCTTTCAGCAGGAGGGAGAGATGAAAAGAAAGAGTGCAAAGCATTCCATGAACAACTAAATAACTGCCTTTAGTGCCAAAGAAAAGAGTAGGTCCTACTTTAAGAAGGCTGTGAGAGGGAGTGGGCATGGGGGGAGGAGATTTTTTATATTTTTTATGTGTACTCTAAATACATCACCTGACCAAGCTACTTTTGTAGTATTTACAAACATTTATAAACAATCATCAAGAGGAAGCCCTGTAACAAGAGAAACTATCTATCTTGGGAGTTTTCCGAGACTTCAAATCTGGGGAAGAATGTGGTTTTAGTCACACTGGTCACTGAAAGGTGTTTACATATAATTTTTTTGTTTAAAAATCTGGCCTTTTTTTTTTTTTTTTTAAAGACATGCATTACCTCAAGTTTTGAAGTCTTACAAAAATCATGAACTGTAGCGCTTTTAAAAAAGAGGCTTTCATTATGCTCAGTTAACAAAATGTGTGGTGTGTGTGTGTGTGTGTGTGTGTGTGTGGTGTAGTGTGTGTGTGTGTGTGTGTGGTGTGTGTGTGTGTGTGTGTGTGTTGTGTGTGTGTGTGTGTGTGTTGTACGTGTGTGTGTGTGTGTGTGTGTGTGTGTTGTGTGTGTGGTGGTGTGTGTGTCGCTGCATGGTGTTTGTGCATATGTGCACGTAGATGTACATGTGTGGTGCATTGTGTAAGCACGCATTATGCAGATAACATAGCAACACGACTCAGCATGAGCATTGTAAATTCATGCATGTGCATTTCAGTAAATGTGTTGTTGTGTCTATGCATGTGTTCAACCTCCTCTAGCCCTACCGATAACAGGCCGGTTTACCATAGAACAAACTTCTCTCTCTCTTTATGTGGAAGTCTGACAAAAACAGACAGACACACAGACAGACAGCATCAATAGCTTCTATCCCTATCAAACAATGCATTATATTTCACTTCTGCGCCTAAACTTTCACCTAGCTGAAAAGCCGAGACTGCACTACCAGGTTGACACTAACCACACACACACACACGCATTCATATATGTACACACTAACCTGTACACGAGTCGTCTCTAAATCATTTATATTAACTGTTGATGATTATGCTTTTTGTATTTGAAGATCCTATTCCAAATCAACAATACTGGGCTTCAATGGCCTTTTCCAACTTTGTCAAAGACTCAATGAACCCTGAAGTTGGAATACAGCTACCTGAATTGTGGACAAACAGTTGCATATGCCAAGTCTCACCATTGGTGAACCTCAAGATTTCTAGCAGAAGAACATTTCAAAAAAAATTTTTTTTTAGAGCATAAAGGGAACGAATCTCATCATTTTTTCTTAGAGAAAATAACAAATCATAAAAACTGAAGCCTTACTCATTGACGTACAACAGGGAAAACCATAACCAAAAAAAAAAAAAAAAAAAAAAAAACCCAGGGAAATTAAAGTGCCAATTAAAACACTGCAGGTAGGTAGTGACAAAGAAGCGATGTGTGCCAATACAAAAAAAAAATATATTGCATAAAAGACTGCTCACATTACATAGTGGCAGAGCACCAGCTGAATAGGGGGCAAGGCTTTCTTCCTGACTTCTAGAGCACACACACACGTGCACATGGGTACATGAATGAACACACACCACACACACACACACACACACACACACACACACACACACACACACACACACACACACACACACACCCACCACCACACACACACACACACACACCACACACACACACACCACACACACACACACACACACTAACACACCCCTTCACATACTCTCAAGACAGTAACGAAGAAGGAGATTCCGTGTAATGTCAACTCTAACCCTCCGTGTTTGTGTCAATTTTAGTTTGACACTCACGACAAACAAAATGACCACAAAAAAAGTCCCTCTGACTGCCACATATATATATATATATATATATATATATATATAGAAGAGAACATGAAAAGGGAAACCATACAAAAAACACTGTGGCACCGTATGTGGCATGCAGTAACCCTCAACACGCATCCCCTCTATCTACGGCACATTATCTCGGTTTCAAATCACCGACGATGTGACATGGAAACAAGTAAAAATTACAGCGAAGCTAAACAATAAAATGCCACATTAACATCCAGAACATTTCTTATGGATCAGGACACAAATTCACCACATCGTAAACCAAACCACACACTAACTGACTGCCTTTCATACATGACTAAGTGCAATGGCCTGTGGATACTAAAAACAGAAAATATCCAGGATGAACTTTGTTAAAAAAAAAACACAAAAAAACCTAGCTGAATCCAGCTACGCTGATGACACGATGGTAACTGTTCTTAGGTCAAAAACTCCCTCGCTGCCATCAAAAAAGTGGTTTTGTAGAGCCCCAACCTTTCACCTTGGCATGCAAATCACATGAGGTCAAATGCAAAGGTCAGTCTCTGCCCTGGTGGATCAGCCAATCAGAAGAGATCACAGGGTCATGGGGTGGGGGGTCAAGGACATGACAGTCATGGTTCATGGGGGACTCGAGTGACTCTGCTCAACCCGCCTCTCACCAGGCTGTAATCTATACACGAAACGGGAAAAGTTTACCCTACCAAGCTATACACATACCAACAACAAAAAACTCATCACTTCACATTATGACCGTACACGATAACCTATACAAAAGCTACAACCATCATATACAGCGCAAGAACATACCCTCCAGATACCAAAACAAAACCAAAAAAAACCCCCCAACCCATCAATACACTCATTATAGACATGTGTCGTCCAAATTCAGGACAGCAAAAACACGCATTGAGCATTCATCCAGTGACCGAGAGATCCCCCCCACCCACACAAAGAGTCCGGCAGCGACTGAGCATTTGCCAGTACACATCTCCAGAAAAACCGTTACAGAAATGCGGGTCCTTCAGTTAGCAGTCTTGCCAACCAACCAACCAACCTCAACGGCCAACTGTCCATAATAAGTTAGCAAGTAACACAGAAGCGAAGATGACAAAAAAAAGTAAAACGAAACAACAACAACAAAACTAAAATCACGAGGTGCTAAAAAGATGAAAGTGCTTGTGAACATGCCATAAATAACTATGAGCAAAATGAGAGGCTATGTACACGTGAAGGTGCCTGTAATTCACACGCTCCAACGATGAAATCTTGCATAATTTACATTTGTCTGCATTCTATACACATACACGGTCATGTCGGGTTACAAAGCCGATAGCCAGAGTCCTGTACTATGCAGTTCTCTCGCAAAACGCATACGTGTCCTTCAACTTTGGTAAGAAAACAGCAATTGACTCAAAATGTTTCCCCCCCCCCCCCCCGCTTACCTCTTGTTTCCGATAATACAAGAACAGAGAAGATATTATGTTCCTATACTGCTGACATTACTTTCCAAACTGGCGAAAAAGAATGTTGACGAAGTATGTGCAAAATGTCCTTCTGTCATAAGTTGGTCAACACTTCCATCCAGTACCCTGTCACCCTGACTCCGAGTTTGTTGTTGTTTTGTTGTTCTGACTCCCGGTGTCCCTAATCCATTCTGCGTTGTCTTGACTCCCCTCCTGTTGTCCCTAATCCATTCTGTGTTGTCTTTACTCCACTCCTGTTGTCCCTAATCCATTCTGTGTTGTCTTGACTCCACTCCTGTTGTCCCTAATCCATGCTGTGTTGTCTTGACTCCACTCCTGTTGTCCCTAATCCTTTCTATGTTGTCCTGACTCCACTCCTGTTGTCCCTAATCCTTTGTATGTTGTCCTGACTCCACTCCTGTTGTCCCTAATCCATTCTGTGTTGTCTTGACTCCACTCCTGTTGTCCCTAATCCTTTCTATGTTGTCCTGACTCCACTCCTGTTGTCCCTAATCCTTTGTATGTTGTCCTGACTCCACTCCTGTTGTCCCTAATCCAGTCTGTATGTTGCCCTTGACTCCACTCCTGTTGTCCCTAATCCATCTATGATGTCCTAATCTTTCTTTGTTGTGTCCTGACTCCACTCCTGTTGTCCCTAATCCATCTATAATGTCCCTAATCTATTCTGTGTTGTCCTGACTCCACTCCTGTTGACATGATTACACCCCTATTGTCCCACTCTAATCCATGTTGTCCTGACTCCATTTTGTGTTGTCCCACTCCACTCCATGTTGTCCTGACAACTTTGTATGATTGGAAGTTTTGCCACTGAGTCAAAGCATGGGCTCCTGCTTTTTTATTTCAAGTTTTCTGATCTACTCTCCAAGGCAATCATTGCTCATGAATTCCTTGTACAAAATCTTCTTAAAACGCTTCCTCATGAATGCATGGACTTTGTTTTCTCTCCAAGTACAGTGTATTCTGCTCTTCCATTGATACAGAAGAAAGGATACTAACAGAGACTTACACATTTTAATCTTCACTCTGAAGTGGATGTGTTGCTTTTCTAGATGAGGGTAAGTTTTGACAAAACAGCCATAATTACGCTAAGCTTGTGTTTTGACCGATAACTACAAGTTTCTATGTCATCCATCAACAAGTGCACACACAAAGTGAAGTGAGCCTACAACTACGATGCAGTATTAGGATTGGTTTGTTTATCCACTTGTCTCTCTCGAGATCAGTTACCAGACATAAGAATGATGGTACTATTCTAGATGGTGCAACATCATCAGCTTGTCCATAAAAGTACGACTATCAGGATGTAAGTTAAACCTGGCAGTTGAACAGGATTGAGAAGCGCATGTATCCAAATCCACAAAAGGAGTCATGAAGATGAACCGATGTGCAGAGCTGTGTGGAATGTGGAGCGGTGCAGGGTGTAGGAGGCAGTCTGGGCATCCCTACTTTCAGTGCAGGGACCCACGCAGCTGGTCATGAAACAGTCATGGATGGCACAGGGTTTACTGCAGAGGGAGAGGAGAGTGGTGAGAAAGCGTTGACATATCTGGCTTAAAAAAGCAACAAAAAACCCCACCATTTTCTATCAAAAGACAACTAGGAGGACACTGAATACTATAACTATTACATTTGATCGTCTTTATTTTCCTGTGAATACAGAGCTGAGGATGCATTACAGAGAGGGATCTGGGTGAAGGTCTTCAGGACCTCTAACTGGTGAAGGATGCCAACTTAAAAGTCACACTCATGCTTTCAGGACTCGAAAAGAAAATCATTCTTAACCAATAACAGACTTAATACTTTCTGTTCAGACTGTACCCCCCTACCCGATGCCCTAAAACCTTTATAAACAGAGACTGAATTGCACAAAGTGATTCAAAATCCTATCATGCAACGCTCTTCACCTGCTGAAACTTTCACAAGCCGAGTCACAGAGAGAGACGACAGGAAGCCCCCATGTGAGGCCCCAGTCCACATCACAGACCCATGTCCACACCATAGTCAGTCAGCCAATCCCTGCAGGGAGCCATGATGTCATGGAATGAGACCAACTCCTTGCCGCCAACATTTGCACACTGAAACCCACTTCAAGGCAGTTATGCCCATGTTCCCAGCCACACACCACAAGCCAGTTTGCAGACGCAATCTTCATCGTCCTCCGTCATCTATCCTCAAGAAGGAACAACACAACACAACACCCTCACGACAGGATGGTGGAGAAGAAGTGAAGCTACTCCCGGTGCAGCAGACAGACAGACAGACAGACAGGCAGACAGGCAGACAGGAGAGTCTCCCACTACGTGCACAGTGAAGAGAGTGCGGTGCCCACAGTCCAGTCACGCTAGAGGCAGGATGGAATGGCTGCTACCCACGCCTAGATAGAGACAGACCCTCCCTCAGGCAGTGAACACACAGGGGCTCTCACTCCACCTCTGGCTCAGGTGTGGAGGCAGGAGGGGGGGCAGGTGTGTGGGTATCTGTTTGCAGAGGAGGCAGCGGGCTGAAGGAAGGGAGGGAGGGAGGGAGGGGGTGCAGGTCCTCCTCCTCCTCCTCAGCTCTGCAGACAGCTCTGCAGCTTGTCGATCCACTCCTGGGCTGACTTGGCGTCCAGGGCCATGAAGTTGTACACACGCCGCACCGTGCGAACCTGAGGCACAACACAGGGGTATTAGAGGTTTGTTGTATATCTTCAATTAATTCAAATTCAAAATACTTTATTATCTCTAAAACAGAGAAATTCCGGTGGGTTACAAGCCATATATAAAAACAATAACCACACAAAAACAACATCAATATAGCTCAACACAGGTTCTGAACATCAGCACGCACCCATCACAGCACATAGAGCACCCACAAGTCAGCGAAACCTCAGCCAGCCGCAAACTCACCCAAGTAAAATCACAAACATTCGTGTGTGCACCAGTATGCCCATGCATCCACACATACACATCTATCTATCTATCTATCTATCTATCTATCTATCTATCTATCTATCTATCTATATATAGATATACACTGAGAGAGAGAGAGAGAGAGAGAGAGAGAGAGAGAGAGAGAGAGAGAGAGAGAGAGAGAGAGAGAGAGAGAGAGAGAGAGAGGAGAGAGAGAGAGAGAGAGAGAGAGGAGAGAGAGAGAGAGAGAGAGAGAGGGAGGGAGAGAGAGAGAGAGAGAGAGAGAGAGAGAGAGAGAGAGAGAGACAGAGCAGAGAAGAGAGAAGAGAGAGAGAGAGAGAGAGAGAGAGAGAGATACACATTATATATAGAACACTTGGGATTTTTGGGGTTTTGTTTTCTAAGATTTTTTTTTTTTTTTGATGGGGCAGGGAATGGATGTTGTTCTTGGGGGGGGGGGGTTCAGTTCTTAAAAGAAACAGCATGGTCTCTGAAATCATTCACAGATAAAGCACTAGCTATGTTAATATCACCACCAATCCCCCAAGTCAAGATGCAGCAACCTTAATGGTGGACACATGGTCTCAGAAGCAAAATCTCCCATCAGTGAACCTTGGTGCTCAGGCTAAGGAACAAAAAAACCCAACCAGCTAAGTCACAATAACAAAAAAATCAGTTTCGTGCAGTCTGGTGGTTGTTCTTCTAGCCATCAGCTCTACACAGGGAGCAGTGTTCCAAACAGTGTCCTTTATAAAGATATTTCAGGCTTGTTTCAGTTTCTGAATAACACTGCATGGTCCACAATATCATTCAGTCAAAAAGACCTACAAATAACAAATACTACAAAGTGATGAAAGAAAAATACTACTAACAAAAAAAAAAAGTACTAAATAACAAAAACGTGAATGATGATGATGATGATGATGGCAATAAAGATGAACAAACACCAACACCACAAATAATGACATCCATATCAATGACAGAGTAACACATAATCGCTGCATACACCCATGAACCAATGGAGGTGCAGACTCACCTCAATGAAGGAGTTTTCATCTGCCTTTTTGGGTGCTCCAGGCATAATCTTCACGGGCTGAACCGACTCCACCTCTGCCAGGTCAATGAAGCCCCTGTAGTTTGAGTCCTCCATGGCATCGTAATAACGCATCTGTCAACAAAGGACGCACTGAATAAGCTGAGGAACAAAGAACACAACTGCAAGACCTGTCAACCCTATCTTGAACACTACGGCAGCATTTTCATTACTTCACAGAATCTTGTTCAAGAGGATTTTTTTCTCCACTCCCTCCAAAAGTCTTCCAGATGTGACTATAAACCAAGGTCCCATGTGCAAACGAACATCTTGTGCGCACGTTAAAACTCGTTTCGCTATTCGGAAGAGTAGGGCATTGTGTGCTTAGGAACAGACGACAAAACTGCGTACACACCGGGACTGAATGTAAAAAAATTACAGAAATAAAGGATGTTTTTTTTAAAAGAGGTCTTATGTACAAACGCATGCAACACATCTTGCACACATAATAAAACCCGTTCTGCCTTTTGAAAGAACAGGTAATTCATGCCAGTAGGAACAGATGACCAAAAACAAATTCATTTAAAAAACAACAAAAAAACCCATCCTAAGTGTATTCTCTCTTCTCAACAAGGCCACAGCATTCCTGCGGCATAAAGGACGAAACAACACAGCTCTAGAGACAGGTGCAGTGCCAAGGCAGGCAGGCAAGCGTACGTACCTGGTGCTTCATGGAATCGAGGACAAACCAGCGCTGTTTCCACTGCTTGAAGAAGGCCCCCTGTTTGTACAGGTAACCTTCGTGTGTCCTGTGCTCTCCGTGACTGGGTGGGGAAAAGTTTTCGAAGGACTGAGCCGTACCTGGAAAAAAATGATGATATTTATTATGCTGTGTGTGTGTGTGGGGTGTGTGTGCGGTGGTGGGTGGTGTGCGGCGTGGCGTGCGCAGAGTGGTGTGTGGGGTTTTGTTTGCGTGTGCTGTGTGTGTGTTGACACAGAGAGAGAGAGAGAGGAGAGAGAGAGAGAGAGAGAGAGAGAGAGAGAGAGAGAGAGAGAGAGACAGACAGACAGGACAGACAGACAGGACAGAGACAGACAGACAGACAGACAGACAGACAGACAGACAGACAGACACACACACACACACACACACACAGACACACACACACACACACACACACACACACACACACACACACACACACACACAATCACCCTCATATACACAACACCCAGAACACCACTCACCCATCCACATAACACTCAGCCCATCAACACACACACAAGTCATACATGCACATACAAGTGCCCAACACACCCTCAAATAAAAACACAATGATGACATAACGACACAACAACACCAGTACCTGAAGCGGCAGCAGTGCCGTCACTCATGCCCTCTGCTGACACTGACGGAGGAAGGGGCGGCAGTGTCACTGACAGACTTCAGCTTGGTGCACGTCTTTGGCACCATGGGCTGGCACTTTTCGTGGCAGTTGTAGCCACAGTCCACACAGTGCGTGCCTGAAAAATGTAGACAGGATAAAATAAATGTGTTAATATGTACTTGTGTGTGTGTGCATTCATGCAGATGTATAAACACATGTATAGTCACTTATGCATGTCCATGTGTACCCACACACAAATGCATAAAAGAACACCAAACATGCAAACACACACAACACTCACACATGTACATGTATTAAAACATCCACACTCACAGACACACACAGACAGAGATACACACACAGACACACATAGAACAAAGATACACACAGACACACACAGAGACAGACAGACACACACACACAAACACACACACACACACATACACAGATGGCTTGATGAAAAAAAGCAAATTCAACGCACCATCTGGAAATAAAAATTTGACATTCACACATACACACGCATCCCCCCCCCTCCCCTACCCCCCCCAACCCACACACACCCACACCCACCCCCCAAACCCCCCCCCACAACCCCCCTCACCCCAACCACCACCCCCCACCCCTCCCAACCCCCTACCAACCTCCACCCCCCCCACCCCAGCCCCCTCCACACCCCCACCTCTCCCCCCACCCCCAACCCTCCCCCCATCCCCCCCCCACACACCCCCCCCCCTCTCACCCGTCTTAGAAAACCCCCACAAGAGCTGCTGGCACAGGTCGCAGTAGGTAGGGGTGATGTAGGTGAACTTCTCCCCCCCACCCCCCCGCCCCCCCAACTCCCCCCCCCCCCCCCCCCCCCAACCAACCCCCCACCCCCCCCAACAACTCACCGTCTTAGAAAACCCCACAAGAGCTGCTGGCACAGGTCGCAGTAGAGTCGGGGTGGTGTAGGTGAACTTCTCGAAGCGGTGTGGCTGGGAGAACATGCGGGCAGCCTCGCCCAGCATCTTGCCTCGCACCAGGATCTCCAGCGTGGAGCGCTTGTGCACGGAGCGCCCGTGGGAGCGCGCCAGCTGCATGCTGTAGGAGATGGGCTGTTGGCGGTGCGCGCTCTCTCGCCCTGAGGGGCACTCCAGCTTGTCCCATTGGACTTTCCACTTCTGGGGCAGGTGGCCGAGTTCCGATTCCAGGCGTTGGATTTCCTGGGGGGGAGAAGGTTTAGTGGTGTGTGGTGTGGGTGAGTTTTGTTTTGGTTTTGTGTGTGTCTGTTCTCTTTTTTTTTTGTTGTGAATAATGATATTCACGGAATTTATATAGTGCTGTATCTTGCAAAGAAACAAATCAAAGCGTTTTTCTGTCTTGATCTCTCTGTCTATTCTGCTCTTTTTTCTTTTCTCTTTTTTCTGTCTTGGTCCTCTCTGTGTCTTTCTCTTCTCTTTTTTCTGTCTCAGTCTCTTTCTATCTGTCTTGTCTTGTCTTGTCTGTCTTGTCTTGTCTGCCATTTTTCTCTGTCTGTCGCTGTCTTCTGTCTTCCTGTCTGTCTGTCTGTCTGTCTGCCCACTCACCCACACACGCACATTTTCTCTCCCTCTCTCTCCATAGGCTGAATTTAATTCTTTATCTCACACAACAAACAAAACTTTTTCCTCCCCCCCCCTTACCCTGAACTGGTGACGGAAGAAGTCGGGCTGTTGCAGTTTGATGCTGTCGTAGCAGCTGTTGAGGATGACGCGACGGTTGTCGGCAGTGGCAGCGGCACTGTCAGGCAGCATGTCAGTGTTCTGTCGCAGCTCGCTGTCCACGATTTCCACGTCGAAGGACGGGCCATGGGCCAAGTCTTCCGTCACGTAGTAGTCCCACACCTCCAGGTTGGAGATGTTGGAGTAGGGCCGAAGCACCTGGCAGGTGAAACACAGGTGTGAAGGCGGTGTTTGCAGTAGTGGTGGTGGTGGTGTTTATGGTGGTAGTGTTTACAGTGGGTGGTGGTATTTACAGTGATGGTGCTTACTGTGGGTGGTGGTGTTTACAGAGGTAGTCTTTGCAGTGGTAGTATTTACAGTGGGTGGTGGTGGTTACAGTGGTGGATTTTTTAAAATAGTGTATATGAAGTTGTGTGATTTTATGCAAGCATATGGGCACATAAACATGTGTGCATGCATGCACATACCAAAATGTGCCTACATGGATGTGTGCATGCATGTGTATGCACACACACATACATGCATGCATGTGCCCACGCAAGTGCACACATCCGTTTGCACCACACTCAAAACACTTTATTCTCACAGACACATATATTCTCACACACACACACTCAACCCCCCCACACCCATACACACACACTTAACACCCTCACCACATCCTGATCATGCGGACTGAACATGAAGTTGGTAAAGATGGCCGACTTCCTGTGCTGCTTGTCGACGTAGTCCCACAATCCCGAAAACCCGGCGCCCTGGGAGAGGCCATGTTTGGGGGAAAAGCCTTGACCTTCAGCCACCTCCTCCACACTCACGCCCCCTGGGCGCTTTTCGTCCAGCAGCCAGCCGGCCTCCACTCTCTCGAACTCGTTATCCAGCATGAAGGTGCGGAATCGGTTGGAGACGTAGTGGTAGGCGATGAACTTGAGGAAGTACTGGTTGAACTCAAACGACAGCGGGAACTGCCGATGTACCTGGAGAAATTCAGAGACGCTATATTGACAAGAACTGTACCAGATGTTTGTTGCACAATTATACACACAGCTGTCAGTTTCCCCCAACTTTCAGCTCCTCTCAGCTGCTAATTAATCCATCCCAGCCCAGCCCAGTTGGGGGCCAGCTGGTGCCGTTTATAGCAGGAACTGACCACACATGGACAAGGTAAAAGGAAGGAGCACGCTAAATTTAGCACTCTTGACTAGGCCCTACTGAGTGATGTTGGATTTCTGCACTGTGAGACGCTATACTGACAAGAACCCTATGAGATGTTTGTCGCGCAACTACTACATACTAATAGTTTATTTTTAACATTTAGCACACTAGTGGTGACTATAGTTGCTGAGCTATGTCTATTGCCTGTAGCTAGTGAAAACATAAGGACAATAAAGGTTGTAGCTCAGCAGGCTCATCAGCTTGTTCTTATATATGGCTTGTAGCCCACTGTAATTTCTCTGTTTTAGAGATAATAAAGTATTTTGAATTTGAATTTGTAACAAGTGGACTAAAAAGGTTGTATCTTGTATCTGTAGTCATCAAATTTAGATGTTAAAATTCTGTGCCAATGCTTGCCATTTGAATGCTGTCTTGACCTACCATTACAGATGCTTTCCATTCCAAAACAAGGCTTCTTTCAACAGCTGCACATCATGCTCGTTTTTGATGGCATCTGAGCA
>CM060336.1:35534695-35539695 GCA_030674155.1 Stramonita haemastoma | reverse complement strand
AAACACTACCATCCATATATTTGGCACATACTGTTTATCATCATGTCAACCTTCATGGAGACAAACATAATAAAAATCAATTTTATCATAATCACTCACAATAACTGAGCCATATTTATGTATCATAAATCAGCATATTTCATAAAATTGAACCCTGAACTAATTGAAAAAAAAAATCCATCTACATCCTCAAAAGCGTTTACTTTTTTTTTTTTTTTTCCATTTTTCAATAACATAACTATTTCTGCCTTTGAAATCACACACCACACAAGAACTAAACTAATTGGAAAAAAATCTATCTACATCCTTAAAAGCCTTTACTTATTTTTTCAATATCAAATACCTAAAAACTATACAAGCCTTTGAAATAACACACCACAAAAGAACTGACATTTTCATGTATAAATTTCTTACCTTCAACAACAGATTTTACAAACAAATCAAATTTTCTTACAAAAGTTCTATATAAAAAAAATAGAGGGGAACCCAGGCAATTTTTCTTGCCATCAAATAACTTAACATCACCAAGTGCATCCAAAGTTCACATGCTACACAAAATAAGAGTTAGTCGCATGGGATTATAAAATTATTGAATAATTAAGTCCTGTAAATATACAGTGAATCACCATGCACCAATTCTAAGTCCATTTCAGCAAATGCAGGCTGTGAGAATTGGGTCAACATAGTCAGCATATTTTTCATAATTCTACAAATGAATATATGCATAAAGTAGCAATGTCAGCCAATAACAGCATTCATATGTTGATAAAAAAAAAACACAGAAAACATAAGCCTGAAATGTTTTTGTTTCATGCATAGTTAGCAGAAGCTGAATGTGTGTGGTATATCAATATAAACCCCTGTTAGATTTCAAGATGAGAGTTTATGAGAATAGTACGACTTGGGAAGTTCTACATACAAACACAGTCTACCAGTACTGAAACACTTAAATGCATACCCCCTTTTTTTTTTTCTTGGGGGGGGGGGGGGTAGCCTTCTTCCTATTTCTATCACACAACCGTTTCACTTCTCATGCCAGACTGAGACAAAACTATTTCACGAGGAATGAACTGCACACTGACAGGCAACTAAATTAACATAAAATAAAATGTTTTTGAAAACAGACAAACTGAAAACACAAGCTACAGGGAAAAAAAATCATCATTCGAAAAACTCCAGGCTTCAGTGACAACAACATTCCCAGCACTCTTGAGCACACAACAAGAACAACGACAATGAAAACTGATTTCTCTATGGCAGCAAACTCATCAGCATAAACCTTTTTAAAAATTTTTTTAAAAAGATAGAAAGAAAAAAAAAAGGAAAAAACGACTAAAAGCTGAAAGGACATGGATGGGTGCTGTCCACACAACACATTTCATTAATTAAAACACAGGGGGAGAAATAAACTGATGTCAATATTTCCAGCCATTACAAGGACACACAGGCATAACCATCAACATGCAATCATCACCAAAAAAAAGTGTTTCAATCATCAATCAATCAATCAATCAATTAAATCAAAATCAAAACAAGCCCACCCTACAACAATGAAAGCTAAAAGAAATATAACTTAAAAAGTGACACAAATCAACCAGCTTCTTATGGCACAAGGCTAAGTCCACTGCCAGTAGAAAAAAAACAACAACAACCGAAAAACAACCTTTAAAAAAATGTTGAGCGATCATTCCAGAGCAGAAGGAGAAGGAGCAAAGATGTAGTATGTACATGCAAAACACCCAGTTAGCACAGTGCCTGACACAGAGAGAAAAGAAGAGAGAGACAGTTGCACACAGCACAGCCACACACTTCAGGCACTGGCATCCGCACATATACATACGCACACGGCTTACGGTCTGGCTTGATGGTCGGGCTGGGTAACCAAATGGGCATTTCTAATTCTATTCATCTGGCATTTTCAGTAATATATCGCCCTACGATGGACTCCACACAGTCAAAGAAAGAGAGGCCGTCCCAAGGAAACTTGGAGGAGAACAGTAGACAGGGAGATGAAGGGAAAGGGTTGGACATGGGGCCGTCTGGAGTGTGTTTTCAGCCAACCGACATCAATGGCGGGCTCTAGTCTTGGCCTTATGTGCTACCTGAGCACAAAGAGGACTAGATAGATAGAGCATCCCTAGATTGACTGGAAACACTTTCAGAAAATCTGACATTTCTTATTAAGTTTACAGTATTTCCAGAGAGGCACACACAGAAAAGTGAAGTTTCCTGGGCATATGTTTTGTTTCTTTCGTGTTTGTCATATGGACAGCTGACACTCTGTGATAAAGGCAGCAGTGTGCTAGAGGTCATGCAAGTTGTTATAATAGCATTTTCTTGACCACTGGGGTGAGGTTAGACCAGATCCCTTTTTTGAAATGCCTCATATAGCAGGCAGCGCTGCAGTGATGCTTTGTGTTGGGTATATGTATCTAGTTTAGTAGAACTCCTAGTGAAAAAAACTCAAACTTTTGCAACATGTTGAAAGAATTTTTCTGTATTGTTAAAGCGTTTTGATGCCAGAAGGCTAGTGGCCAATTCCATTTATATAATAGCACTTCCAGTAAAATGTGATGGTTTTTATTATGAATTGAACACACTGGAGACACACTTAGTTCATAGACATACTGAAGCTATAATTTAGCAAACTATTCCGGCTGTTGAACATTCAGCCAATGTGATGAAAACAGATTTTCAAAAAAGGCATATTTAATATCAATTTAAAAACTACTTTGTGTTCTATTTGACATACTTTTGTTTTCTATTTTCATTCCTGAGCTAAATCTCCGAGGTTCACAAATGATGAGATTTTGCGCATTGGACTGTTTTTGTTCACTATGTAGGTAGCCGCATTCCAATTTCAGAGATGTGTGTTTTACTGATATCTACAAAGAATTTTTCAATACATATCATGTGTTTTACTTTACATAAAATCAGTCAATGCTAAACCTTGGCAAAATATAAATATCCATCAGTTAATCCAGAAAAAAGAAAAGGGGAAAAAAAACTAAAAAATGTTTATACAACAAAAAAATTTTTCTCAGCCTCAGAAATATTAAGTAAACCTGATACTTACTACTGTTCTATCCTCCCACATTTTGACCACAAAACTTGGGACAGCAAAACCTCATGAATAATTTTTTTTAAATCCTGTTTTTTTTCCCCACAAAATTGTATATTCTTCACAATATCAGAGATGTCATGGGGCATAAAATTACATGACATTACATATCCTTTAGTCTTCTTGACCATGGGTGACTCGACAACCAACCCCTGAGGGAAAAAAAAATAGCCTGTAACAGACCAAAGAGAAAGGAATAGCTCTGTGGTCAGAGCACTCGCTTTCCCCAAACTAAGATTAAGCAACATTCAGCGTGGTTACTAACTGGATGGGTGACCATTTGTACGCCTTGGCTTCAGTACAGCCTCCCAGCTGTAAGTGGGTACCTGCCTCTCTAGGGCCAGGGAATGTAAAGCAGCGAGGGAGAGGAGATGGGTGCCACCCTCAATATGCTGGGCCCTAAAAAAGCTGAGGTCTCTGATGCCTAACTCTCCTACGACCGCCTAGGTTATAGGACACCTTTACCTTTTAACAGACAAAAAAAAAAAAATCCCCAAACCATACACTACCAAATAATTTTTTCTGCATTTTCTGGGAACTGACCAAAGCAGGAAACTAAAAAAAAGGGTGTATATCTACAACAAAGCGCACATCACCCTCCTGCCCATTTTAGCACTAGCCAGCAGCCCATCAAGCCAGACCAAGGGGCTGGGGGGGGGGGGGGGGGGGGGGGGGGGGGGAGGGAGAGGAGGAAAGGAAAAAAAAAAAAAAAAAAAAAAAAAGCGAGTAGCGATGAATACTTGGCCAGCCTCGCCGAGTCCGTCTGGGCATGGTCAGAACTGAAAATGGAACACAACTCGCACATCAACCACCGCCGCAGCAGCAACCACCGATTAACGATACAACACCACCAAACAAAACACCACCACCACACCACACACAAAAAAAAAAATCAGAAAAGATGAAAAAAACACAACCCAACAAACAAAACAAAACAAAACAAAATCCCAATGGGGCAAAGCGTAGTTAACTCACCTGTGAATATGTGGGGAGATAACCAACCAACAGTAAAGGGAGATTATTTTTCAAAAGAAGTTTACTCATGGGAGGTAAATTATTTCTATGTGCATATTTTGGAAGAGGATTTCTTTTTGGAAACTATTCATTTTTCAGCTTTAATATTTTTGTGTACATATTAATGACATCGTACCACACATTCTTTGGAAATTTTTGGCTTTTTTTTTTTTTAACATATATTTGCAGACTGTGGAAGGTTAACAATTTCTTTTTTTTTTTAAATAATAAAAAATTAAAAGGCTAGTTGCTCAAAGCTTCGCCTCTTATGCTTGCTGATTTGTCTAGAACTACATTCACTTTTTTGTTGTGACTTTTTTGTGTGTGTTGTGGGTTTTTTGGGGGGCTCTTTTTACTTTTTTTCTTGCTTTTTTTAAAGCAACATCAAAGTTGAAAAATGAACGATGGCAAAATAAAAATTATTTCAGAAATAAACACAACAATAACCAAGACACACAAAAAAGCCCCAGCAAAAATGACAGAAAATTTCAATGAGAAAGTCACTGATAGAGGTTATCTCCCAACATTATATGATTACATTTTAGAGCCCTTTGCAATTGGACAAGGTTATTGCTATGGGCAAAAATATCCCTTCACATCTTGCTGGGTTCCTTAAGGAGCCACAGGAGTCCTGCAAGAAAACTGTCTGGCACAGTGTCTAGGGCAATGCAGAACCTCAAGGAGTCCATTCCTTTTCAGGCAGCAGTTTGCATGCTGGGTATGTTCTTGTCATCCATGTCAACTGCCAGAGCTGGCCTACTCTTTTATGAAAGGTGGATAGCGTTTTAACGTGTGTGGAAGCAAAAGCAAAGCACTACAGCATATCGCCTCATTTCAAAACACTGCAAGGGAAATGAGGCAATTC
>CM060336.1:35508165-35534595 GCA_030674155.1 Stramonita haemastoma | reverse complement strand
CTGCCCACAAGTTTTGGCTTAATTTAAGGAGTGCTTTGAAGAGAGCAAACCAGACCAATGTACTTACATGCATTCCTTATTTGTACCTGTACAAAATTTCCATTCACTTTATTTTTCAATGCACAGTAAATAGGGTGTGGCTGAACTGCCGACAAGTTTCGGTTTAATTTAAGATGTGCTTTGAACAGAGCAAACCAGAAGACCACACAACAGAGGAAAGGTGCAGCCAAGACCTACGTTTGTGACAGGGGGGACGTGATAGCCTTGTGGTCAGAACAGTGCGCTCGCAATTTGACCACCCGGGTTCGATTCCCGTTCGAGGATATTTTTCTCCTGGAGTTATTATCAGTGCAGACTCCACCCTTTTTCGGATGAGGCTATAAACCGAGGCCCCGTGTGCGAAAGCACGCAGAACATCTTGCACACACGTTAAATCCTTTTCTTCTTTTCGTAAGAATAGGCCATCGTGTGCTGGTGGGAACAGATGACAAAATGGACAAAACTGCATACACATGGGGACTGGATGTAAAAAAGCACATGAGTGCTTATCCCATTATCCTTGATATAAAATAATAAATTAGATAAACAAACAAACAAATAAATAAATGAATAAATAAATGAATTAAAAAAAAAACCATTCACAGCAAGGAGATGGAGACATCTATACCATTGTTATACTGGCTCACAGTATTTCATAGCTCCTTTTATACAACAATGGCGCAGACGAGTACATTACAGGGGGACATTTGTATTCCAGGAAACCTTTGTTGTAGAGTGCGAGTGTTAATTTCAAGTGCACGCAGAGGCAGTTGCACTGAAGTAATCTTTGTAGAGTGCAAGTGTAGATGGCAGTTATACTGGAGTAATCTTTGTAGAGTGCAAGTGTAGAGGACAGTTATACTGGAGTAATCTTTGTAGAGTGCAAGTGTAGAGTGTAAGTGTGCATAGAGGCAGTTGTATTGTAGAATCTTTGTAGAGTGCAAGTGTAGAGGACAGTTGTACTGGAGTAATCTTTGTAGAGTGCAAGTGTAGAGTGTAAGTGCACATAGAGGCAGTTGTACTGGAATGATCTTTGTAGAGTGCAAGTGTAGAGTGTAAGTGCACATACAGGCAGTTGTACTGGAGTAATCTTTGTAGAGTGCAAGTGCCAGAGTGCAAGTGTAGAGGGTAAGCGCACATGGGGGCAGCTGCACTGGAGTAATCTATGTAGAGTGCAAGTGTATGGTGCAAGTGTAGAGTGTAAGTGCACATTCAGGCAGTTGCACTGGTGTAATCTTTGCAGAGTGCAGGAGAAAGTGCACACAGGATTACAGCACCGGCTGAAGGGGATTTTTCCCCTGGTGTTAATGAACATCAGTGCCCACTCGACTTCTTTCCCCGGAGAGTCCTTCAGATGAGACTATAAACCAAGGTCCTGTGTGCAAATGCAAGCAGAATATCTTGTACTCATGATATAACCTGTTCCACTTTTTCTTTCTTTTTTTTTACATCAGTTCCCACCATCTGTCTCCCTCCCTGCCTGTCTGTCTGTCTGTCTGTCTGTCTGTCTATCTGTTTGTCTGTCTGTATCTGTCTCTGTCTGTCTGTCTCTGTCTCTCCCTCTGTCTGTCTGTCTGTCTGTCTGTCTGTCTGTCTGTCTGTCTGTCTGTCTGTCTGTCTGTCTCTCTCTCTCTCCTCTCTCTCTCTCTCTCTCTCTCTCTCTCTCTCTCTCTCTCTCTCTCTCTCTCTCTCTCTCCTCTCTCTCTCTCTCTCTCTCTCTCTCTCCTCTCTGAATAGCTTTTCTTGCTGTGTTACGTTACAATACAGAACAACACGAACAGCAGAGGCAGCAGTCAAACTACGGTCGTTTTTTTGCCACTGACTACGAGTACTTCCCTTCAACACCACCAGTAGTAGGCACCCATCAGTCTCGGAAGACTATGGAGTTGCGCTCTAGTCTTTAGAGCGCAAAGCCTGGGCAAGTATGTATGGAGGGCAAGCTGTTACCCATGCAGCAGACCCCCCCTCTCCACGGCACTGGAATGATCCATTGGAAGGGCATTGACCGATACGAATGGTTCCAATACCGTCGCAGGGGCCACCAGAACGTTGCCATATACCTACAGCCCCGAGCCGCTCTGGGACTCCAACTCCCCGATTTTTCCTCAGGGATGGTGTCTAAACACGACACCTGTGTGGATGCTGGTTTGTTATAATTTTGTCATCCGCTCCTACCGGCACACGATGGCCTACTCTTCCGAAAGGTGGAACGGGGTTTTAAACGTGTGCACAAGATGTTCTGCGTGCATTCGCACACGGGGCCTCGGTTTCGAGTCTCATCCGAATGACGAAAAAATCTAACTGAATGTCAACACCACCAAGTGTCTGTTATCCTGCCAACCCCCTGAAGCCACCTTCCCTTGTTCTGACTGAGTGACTGTTCCCCTTTTAGGTCATGCTCTTCCTCTGTGCCACTGTCAGGTGACAATTAACAAGGTAAAAGGTAAAGGTGTCCCATAACCTGTGTGGTCGTAGGGGAGCAAGACATCAGAGACCTCAGCTTCTCTAGGGGGCCAGCATATTGAGGGCAACGCCCATCTCCTCTCCCTCGCTGCTTTACTTTTTTCCTGTCCCTAAAGAGGGTAGGTTCCCATTTACAAGCTGGGTGGGCTGGGGAACTTTAATGAAGCCAGGGTGCGCGCAAACGGTCACCCATCCAAGCCCGATGGTGCTTAACCTTAGCTTGGGAAAAGCGAGAGTGCTCTGACCACTGAGCTATCCAAACACAAATGAACATATTGTTATGTGATACAGAGAAACAGACGGTATCAATCAGTTCTGATGTAGACACAGTCTCTGACATGGATGAGGAAAGGTTGTGTATGTGGGCAGGGAGGTCTTTGGGGATGTGGAACAGGGGAGAGGGGGAGGGGAGTGTGTCAGAGCTTGTGGGTGATAATTGTGATGTAGGTTGTGATGTAGGTTGTGATATAGATTGTGATATAGATTTTGGTGTAGATTGTGACGTGGATTGTGATGTAGATTGTGACGTAGATTGTGATGTAGATTGTGACGTGGATTGTGATGTAGATTGTCACGTAGATTGTGATGTAGATTGTGATGTAGATTGTGACGTGGATTGTGATGTAGATTGTGACGTGGATTGTGATGTAGATTGTGACGTAGATTGTGATGTAGATTGTGACGTAGATTGTGATGTAGATTGTGACGTAGATTGTGATGTAGATTGTGACGTAGATTGTGATGTAGATTGTGATGTAGATTGTGATGTAGATTGTGATGTATATTGTGACCTAGATTGTGACGTGGATTGTGACGTAGATTGTGATGTGTACATTGTGACGTACATTGTGATGTAGATTGTGATGTACATTGTGACGTAGATTGTGATGTAGATTGTGACGTAGATTGTGATGTACATTGTGACGTAGATTGTGATGTACATTGTGACGTAGATTGTGATGTACATTGTGATGTACACTGTGACGTAGATTGTGATGTAGCTTGTGATGTAGACTGGATGTATATTGTAATGTACATTGTGAAAACGATTTTAAACATTCAAAAGATGTTTCAGAGTCTAAAACCTCAGGCACAGAATCAGAACTGGGACAGGATAGCCTAGTGGTTCGAATATTGCGCTCGCACTTTGACGACCCGGGGGTTCGAATCCCGTTCGAGGGAATATTTTCCCCTGGAGTTAACATCAGTGCAGACTCCACTCTCCCCCAGAATTCTTCAGACGAGGCTACAAACCGAGGCCCCGTGTGCGAACGCACGCAGGACATCTGGCGCACACGTTAAATCCTGTTCCGCTTTTCGAAGCAGAGACGGAGGCAGCGGGAATGACGTGGGCCGAGCTGAAGAGGATCTCTCAGAACCGAGTTCGTTGGAGGAGTGTTGTTGCGGCCCTTTGTTCCCCAGGGAATTTATAGGCACAAGTCAAGTAAGCCATGAATAAGTACATCGCTTTTTTTGTTTTTGTTTTTTATTTTTTACATCCAGCCCTTGGAAAAAAGAAAACTCAAGCAAACAGACAAATATGTAAGCAAAGTGATTCAATAATCACAATAATATTTTTTTTATGTGTATAATTATAATATATAAAGCAAAACCTACACAACACAAAAGACAAAAATCCCTTCAGCATTCAGTCTTTGAAAGCAAATGCTACTACTACTACTACTACTACTACTACTACTACTACTACTACTACTACTACTACTACTACTACTGCTACTACTACTACTACTACTACTACTACTACTACTAAAGACAATAGCGACGACAGCAGCAATAACGACAACACCAACAATAACTGCATCAACAAGACCAATGACGACGATAATAACAATAACAGAAACAGCAGTAAAGGTTGTTACAACACTCACAGCGGTAAGTGCCATCATCATCATCATCATCATCATCATCATCATCATCATCATCATCATCATCATCATCATCATCATCATCATCATCATCGTCGACGAAACCATGATGATAATATATAAACGGTACGGGGCTCGAAAGAATAATAACATGAACAAATGAATTTCTTGGCATTCACACGTACCCCCCAAAAAAAAAAAAATCAATGGGCGTTTCTGAAATTAAATATCAAATCATATTGCTGAACAACATTTGCCACTAGAAGAGAGAGAGGGGGGGGGGGGGGGGGGGAGGGAGGGAGGAGAGAGAGAGAGAACACTGAATACTGAACACTGAACAATGAAAAAATTTAATGTACATTGGCCTTGGACCACAATACATTGGCTGGGCTTGGGGTGTACCAGTGGGTTCTTCCATATCACTTGTAAAGCAAATGCACAAATAAGACATGATTTGTCACTGATTGAGGAAGAAAAACACACATTTACTATTTTTCCTAATTATAAACCTAAAAAAAAAAATCCATAACCTAATCACAGAAAGACTATAATGTTTAGGAAAAATCATGTTTATTGAGTACATATCGAGAGAGACAGACAGACAGACAGAGACAGAGACAAAGAGACAGACAGACAGACAGACAGACAGACAGTCAGACAGACAGACCAAAACAGTGACAGCTACAGAGTCAGAAGAAAGACAAAGACATCCCACTCCCTCCCCTAAATAACACCTCCAAAACAACAACTCCCCCCCCCCCCCCCCCCCCCGTTCAATTAACTGAACGAAAGCCAAAAGAGACCCTGTTTGCACACTAGAGCACACGTCACCATGAGCTCAGAAATGCATTGTATATATCAATACAGCAGACAAGACCATCAATACCATCCGTTCATTACCCCTCTGCCTCACAGCAGTGTGTACGGTCGATGATGTTGTCAACACCGACTTCAGTGCTACATTTCGTTCCATATTATTTCATCCGTTTTGTTCTCTCTCTCTCTGTGCAATGATTTTATGCCCCGTTCTTGTAAAGATCTAATTAATGAAGACCTCCCTCTTTCTCTGTCTGTCTGTGTCTCTGTTTCTGTCTCTGTCTCTCTCTGTCTCTGTCTATGTCTCTGTCTCTGTCTCTCTCTGTCTCTGTCTCTTTCTCTCCCCCCCCTCTCTCTCTCTATCTATCTCTCTCTCTGTCCTTGTTTCTCTCTCTCTCTCTCTCTCCTCTCTCTCTCTCTCTCTCTCTCTCTCTCTCTCTATCTCATCTCTCTCTCTCTCTCTCTCTCTCTCTCTCTCTCTCTCTCTCTCTCTCTCTCTCTCTCTCTCTCTCTCTCTCCCTCCCTCTCTCTCTTTCTGGGGTTTTCCTTCGTTTAACAAAGCTTTTTCCTATGTTTCCTATGTTTTAAGACCTGGCTGGTCTAAAATCATGTTCTTCAAATCAAATCTTATTGATTCATCAGCAGAAAATATATCTTCAAACAAGTACTTTGGCTTTGGACTATTATTGGGTTTGCCACACTTGTGTCCAATGTGATGCTTTTGCCTATTTATGAAACCTTTAGTCAAAACTTCAATATAAAAAAGGAAGAAGCTTGAAACAGATACACAAATGAACAAAATTCTATCAACAACACGGAGCCATTGACAAGAATGAAGTCTATTTTGCACATTGCAGCTCAACGGCTGTCGTTTTCTTGTTAATAATTTTCATTGTTCAATTGAGCACACCAAAAGCTACACGCTTGTTGTTGCTATGATTCCAAAAATGCGGTTGTTTTCAGTGTTTGTTCCAAATTCTGAATGAAATATATTTAAACCAATTTATTTATTTATTTATTTTATTTTATTCTTTCATATCGAGGATAATGGGATAAGCACTTTTGTGCTTTTTTTTTTACATCCAGTCCCCGTGTGTATGCAGTTTTGTAAATGTCATCTGTTCCCACCGGCACACGATGGCCTACTCTTACGAAAAGAGGAACCGGATTTAACATGTGCGCAAGATGTTGTGCGTGCGTTCACACACGGGGCTTCGGTTTATAGTCTCATCCGAAGGGTTTTTGGGAGAGAGTGGAGTCAGCACTGATGTTAACTCCAGGAGAAAAATCTCCTCGGACGGGAATCAAACCCGGGTCGTCAAATTGCGAGTGCAATGTTCTGACCACTAAAGTATTTAGCGTGCTCACTTTGACCTCTCTAAGCATATGTATATAAAATGGACTGTACACCAATGCGTTAAGAGAAGGTCAAAATGATCCCATCAAGCAAATGTTTGCCGAAGGATAGTTTCCCGGTCCCAGGTTCTTAAACAAAGAAGCACTCTTGTAATGGGGAAGGGATAATATCCGGTCCATTCATAATTATCATTACCTGCCCATGTGGCAATAGCTATGAATACAACAAACTTCTGACAATTTGGAAACGAAAAGCACGTATATCTTTTGGGATGAACATGAAATTCCACCTTACAGCTTAGTCTTTTAGTGATCGACTTTGACTCTCTAACTAGGAGGCTTGACTTGCACAGTCCTTATGTGCTGCAGCCCTGGGAGCTAGTTGGCCTTTGGAGAACATCTCCAACGTTGTCTTGTCCAAAGCCCTCTTGGTCGAGAGGAGTATGGGTGTGCTGTGGGCAAGGCACCTCCACTATAATCAAATTTCTGTCCAGTTTCCGAAACAGCAGCTGCCTCCTCTGCTGTTTTGGAGGTCATCGTCGAACACGACGGGCAAACACATACATTCTGTACTTTCAACGCATCTTGGCGGGATGTGGAAGTACACCACATCTCTGCACAATGCGACTGTCAGCACACACACACACACACACACACACACACACACACACACACACACACACACCACACACACACACACACACACACACACACACCTCAATCCAATCCAATCCAATCCAATCCAATGATGTTGCTTAGAGCCCCGCCGACCGCACAGACAATATCGGGGCTGTCATCTCGTCATATTTTAAAACTCGTATAAAAACTGTGCGACTATATACAGTTTAAAACGGGGTATAAAACCAACTTGACTATCCTTGCTTGTATCGACGCCCTGGTTAACCCTAAGGGTCAGCCTAGGACGGAACACACACACACACACACACACACACACACACACACACACACACACACACACACACACACACACACACACACACACACACACACACACACACACACACACACACACACAAATGCCATCATTCTTCTGCACATGACTGGCCAAGGCGAAAGCCATGTTGGTCATTGATGTCGGCTTATTTTCTTTATTTTATACAAAAACATATTTCTCTGCGTGAAATTCTGGCTGCTCCCCCCGGGGAAAGCGCGTCGCCACAAGTGCAGCGCCTACCCATTATTAATGTTAGAGCCTACATCAGCATGTTGTTATGTTTCATTGAAGAATACATCAGCATGTTGTTATGCTTCATTAAAGAATACATAAACCTGGTGTTATGCTTCATGAAAGAATACATTAAAACAATGTTATACTTTATTTAAAAATACATCAACATGCTGTTACGCTTAATGAAACACTACATTTACATTTTACAATACTTTAAGTCACAGCAGATGTCCGTGTGTGAAATGAGCGCGTCGCCTCAAGAGCCTCCGATATCTTCTGTCATTGACGCAATGTGTCAAATATTTTTCATTTCAAATACCAAATATTGGTCCTAACATGTTCTGTGTGTGTGTTGTGTGTGTGTGTGTGTGTGTGTGTGTGTGTGTGTGGTGTGTGTGTGTGTGTGTGAGTGTGTGTGTGTGTGTGTGTGTGTGTGTGTGTGTGTGTGTGTGTGTGTGTGTGTGAGTGTGTGTGTGTGTGTGTGTGTGTGTGGTGTGTGTGTGTGTGTGTGTGTGTGTGGTGTATCCATCTGTATCTGCGCATGCACGCGTACGCGTGTGTGTGTGCATGTGTGTATGTGTGCGTGTAAGTGCATGCATGTATGCATGTGTGCGTGCGTGCATGCATGCATGGCTGCATGTGTGTGTCTGTATGTTGGTGTGTGCATGCACGCATACACGCCTGTGTGTGTGTGCATGCATGCGCGTGTGTGTGCGTATGTGTGCATGCGTATGTGTGCATGTGTGTGTGCCTGCACGCGCGCGCCCGTGTGTATGTGTGTGTGAGTTACATGCATGCGTGTTGTGTGTGTGTGTGTGTGTGTGTGTGTGTGTGTGTGTGTGTGTGTGTGTGTGTGTGTGTGTGTGTGTGCGTGTGTGTGTCCATTGGGGATGGTATTCTCAAGTTTGTTGTAAAAATACCAACAGAATAAATAAAAACAGAAAAAACATAAACAACAACAAAAAAATTTCATCAGATGTCAATCACGTTGTGTCATCTCATTGCATCGATTTGAGTGTGTGTGTGTGTGTGTGTGTGTGTGTGTGTGTGTGTGTGTGTGTGTGTGTGTGTGTGTGTGTGTGTGTGTATGTGTGTGTGTGTGTGTGTATGTGTGTGTGTGTGTGTGTGTGTGTGTGTGTGTGTGTGTGTGTAATTGTGTGTGTGTGTAAGTGTGTGTGTATGTATGTATGTATGTATGTATGTATGTATGTATGTATGTATGTATGTATGTATGTATGTATGTATGTATGTATGTAAGTGTGTGTGTGTGTGTAAAAGTATGTATGTGTAAGTGTGTGTATGTGTATGTGTGTGTGTCTTTGTGTGTTTGTATGTATGTATGTATGTATGTATGTATGTATGTATGTATGTATGTATGTATGTATGTATGTATGTATGTATGTATGTATGTGTGTGTGTGTGTGAGTGTGTGTGTGTGTAAAAGTATGTATGTGTAAGTGTGTGTATGTGTGTGTGTCTTTGTGTGTTTGTGTGTGTATGTGTATATTTGTGTGTGTATGTGTTCTCTCTCTCTCTCTCTCTCTCTCTCTCTCTCTCTCTCTCTCTCTCTCTCTCTCTCTCTCTCTCTCTCTCTCTCTCTCTCTCTCTCTCTCTCTCTCTCTCTCTCTCTGTCTGCGCTTTTGCTTTTTAAATCAATTAATCTATTTTCCTTTGTTCTCTTTCATTCTCTGTACTTTCGTTTGTTTGACTCTTTTGGTATTTGATTTTTGTTTGATTTTGGGGGGTAGGGGTCGGTTGCTTCTGTCTCTGTCTTTCTGTCTCTCTGTCTCTCTGTCTCTGTCTCTCTCTGTCATTCTGTCTCTCTGTCTCTGTCTCTATCTCTGTCTCTGTCTATATCTCTGTCTCTGTCTCTGTCTCTGTCTCTCTGTCTCTCTGTCTCTCTGTCTCTCTGTCTCTCTGTCTCTCTCTCTCTCTCTCTCTCTCTCTCTCTCTCTCTCTCTCTCTCTCTGTGCGTGCGTGCGTGCGTGCGTGCGTGCGTGTGTGCGTAGGTGGATAGACGTGCATTCACAGGTTTTGCTGGTAGCTGTACACTATAAAATTGGTAAAGAATAAAAGAGCTGTTAGAGACAGCAAGCAGTGCGAGCCAAAGTAACAATTTATATGTGCATTTGGATTCATGTTCTTAAAGTGAAAGTGTATCTCAGGTCTATCTATCCTTTAGTCTGGCGACCGTGGGGGCACCCCTGAAGACTTGACAACCAGTTCCCTCCATTCCTCTCTCTGTTCTGCCTTTCTCAAAATTTGGTTGAGTTCTAGGTATTTTTTCTAAATCTTATGGTAAGTGTACTTTGTCTCTTTTTCCGTTTATCCTCGTTTTTTTCTTGTATAAAGTTGTTTTTCTTTCAAGAGTTTTTGCAAGTAACACATTTAGAAAAAAAATCAACAAAATTGGTTATTTGTTTTGACGAAAGCACAGCGTGCCTGATGTTTGCCTTTTTCTCAGTGTGGTCATTTTGTTTTAATTGGGGCAGCATCGCATGAATAAAATATAAACTCCCTTTTTAAAAAAAAAATTAGTCTTTGCACTTGATCTTTTCCTTGAAACTATCATTTTCTATCTTTTTCTGTGCGGTACAGACACAGCCAATAATTCCTTCAGACTATGTAATTGTCGGTAAGATACAGGAATCAGAAATACCATTTTCATATCATACGCAGAGAAGGACAGTTCAGATAACTTTTGGCATGTTCGATTGCAAAACAAACAAGTGTTGACTTGCACGACATCGAAAAAGAAATATCCTGATCATTGAATTTCAAACCTTACCACACCTGCAGGTTTCTGTGTTACAACAACGCATTAACCCAGCACATTCTGGTCTGAGTCATGATGTTCCAAACGGCCAGGGATGAAACAGATTTCATGTGGTTGACCAGCTCTGCCAGTTACGACAGAGAAAATGGACTCAGTGCATCTGTCACGGAACACCAGCAGCAGCAGCAGCTGCCTAACTCAACAGACGGTAATGCAGACTTCATAATCAGCAACCACGATTCCAGACTGGCCTACAGAGTGATCAAATGCGGGGTAGAACCGGCACTCAGTCTGCTGGGTCTGCCAGCCAACATCATCAACATGGCGGTCTTCTATCGCCAGGGTCTGCGGGACAAGATGAACCTCTGTCTGTTCGCTCTGGCCTTTGTGGACTTCATGTATGTGTTGGGGATGTTCATGTCTACGTTCTACTGTCCGGCAGACTTTTTTCCGGGTGATGTTGTGGTGCAGACACTGAAATGGAACATCTTGACTTACACCCTCAGTTTGAGGTACGCCTTCCTGTACAGCTCTGGAGTGCTGACCGCCATCATCGCCTCAGAGAGGTGTATCTGCGTCCTCCTCCCTCTGAAATCAGCCACCATGTTGAAGACAAAAACCATGGCTTGGCTCATTTTCGCCATGCTCGTTGTCTTGAATCTTCTCTCTCTGCCCTACGTTTTGAAGCATGTTGTCAGGTTAAAGACTGATGACAGGGGACAGGTCACTGTAGTTTTAGACGACTCTGATCTTTATAAGAACAATAAATTTGCTTTTCAAGTCGTCAGGGATGGTATTCTTCCCAGCATCAGTTTTATCACTTTCTTCGTCGTCTCTTTCGTCACTGTGGTCACTGTGAGGAAGCTGAAAACTGCCATGGACTGGAGACAGAAGACCAGCAGTACTGTCATGGACAAACGACAGATGTCACTGGTGAAAATTCTCATCCTCGTGTCCTGTGTCTACATAGCGTGCAACACTCCTAACATCGTACTGGCTGTTGTGAAATTATTGGTCGACGACTTTTCCACGCTTGGGAAATATAGCAACTTCTTTTATCTGACACATCGTGCAGCCTTCGGGTTTTCAATGGTCAATAGTTCCGTGAATATCTTCATCTATTACATACAATCTTCGCGGTTTCGAAAAGAACTGCATACGTTTGTCTGTTGTTTTAAATATCACAATGAAGAAAGTCATACTTCAGCGACCTGAGGAAGAAAGTGTGGCCGACGGAGATAACCTTACAGACCAAGCTGTAAGGCAAGGCAAGGCAAGGCAAGGCAAGGCAAAGTATTTTATTCGAGGATAATAGATAAGCACTCGTGTGCTTTTTTACATCCAGTCCCCGCCCTTTTCAGGGATACACCAAGTTGAAAAGATACTAAACAATGAAACTTTACGCAGTACCAAACAACACACAAGAATAAGGACACTATATATGGTAAGGTAATAAAAATGCACTCGTTCAAAAGACAAAATCAGAAGTCACAATAAAAAGATTTTGACTATGGAAGAAAAGAAAAGTGTTAATAGGTAAGGAGCAAACAAGAGAACAAGATGAAATAAACAACTGAAAACATCAATCCACCATCATCTGTCAAAAGTTATACATGTAATATAAATCATACATTTGGATAAAAAAAAAAAGACAAGACAACCAACCACCCAGCCAGCCAGCCAACCGATCAACAAAACAATCAATTATTCTTTCAGTCAATCAATCAACCAACCAACAAATCAATCAATTGATCAACAAACCAATCAGTAAGGAATTAATCAACCAATCAGTCATTGAATCAATCAATCATCAATCAATCAATCAACCATCCAACCAAAAAAAAACAAGATGAAATAAACAACTGAAAACATCAATACACCACCATCTGTCAAAAGTTATACATGTAATATAAATCATACATTTGGATTTAAAAAAAAAGGGGGGGGGAATTTAACTAATATCCTTATTGGAGGGGGGGGGGGAGATACTACCAATAAAAACTAAAAATAAAATAAAATAAAAATTAATAAGATAAAAAGAAAGAAGAAAAAAAAAAGTTACGTAAAACATCCTAGATGTTTCAAAAAGAAGAGAGAGAGAGGAGAGAGAGAGAGAGAGAGAGAGAGAGAGAGAGAGAGAGAGAGAGAGAGAGAGAGAGAGAGAGAGAGAGAGAGAGAGAGAGAGAGAGAGAGAGAGAGAGAGGGGGGGGGGGGAGAGATCACTAACTAGTGACACACAAATCAAATTCAACACAGCTATAAAAATGAAATCTACACATTGTAGATAAAATACTCATAGTTTATATATATTGTAATGATCAATCTCTGTGAAATAGCCAATGCATTCACAAAAATGAATAACTACACAGTATATTTAAAAGACACATACTAACTAAACTTAAAACATTGAGATATTAAGACAACATTTATCAAACTCTATAATAGTTAACTTTCAGAATAAAGTTGAAAACATGAGATATGAATACAGCCTTCATCAAGAGAGAAGAGAGAGAGAGAGAGAGAGAGAGAGAGAGAGAGAGAGAGAGAGAGAGAGAGAGAGAGAGAGAGAGAGAGAGAGAGAGAGAGAGATGGTGATATATATATATATATATATATATATATATATATATATATATATATATATATATATATATATATATATATATATATATATATATATATATATATATATATCCAACAGGATGAGTCTGGTTCAGCATTTTTGATGCATCAAGTGAAATTGAAGGCGAACTTTGAAGGTTGTCAATGATTGGTGCTCTTTAATTGAATCGGGAAGGGAGTTCCACAGCACAGGGCCTGAGTATAGTAAACTAGACTTGAACAAGTCTATTCTTGGGATTGGGACACTTGGCTTTTCTGTATTTCTGGAACGATTCATTGGGAACTTATCTTTTAAGGATGTGGGGACATCACCTGCCATTATCTTAAACATCAGTATGCCTTTGTTATATTTCAGTCTTTGTTGTAGGGGGAGAATACCTAACTGAGTGTAATCCACTTCAAGTAAGGTTGTTTTCTTCAGGAGGATAAGTTTGAGAGCGCGCTTATATAGGCTTAATAACGGTTTCATAGTGTTTGCACTGGCAGAATCCCAGAGGGTTGTGAAGCATAGTCTATTGAAGATTGTATATAAGCTTGAAAAAATAATTTTTTTGAATGGTAGTCAAGAAAGTGTTTAATTTTAGTTAACTGGTATACTCTTTGGGACAAGTATTTGCATAGATGAGATATGTGGTAGAACCAGCTGAGGTTTTCATCGATTGTTATTCCTAGAACTTTGTGATGAGAGGTTTGTTCGATTGCTTCCTTTCTTATGTGGATTGGAAACTGTTTATGAGGTAGATTTTGTCGCTTTTGTCTGGTGGTGATCAGCATGCATTTTGTTTTTTGGGGGTGAATAGACATGTGGTTCAGTTCTGTCCATTTGACAAGATCATTACAACTTTGTTGTAATGTAGTTGCAAGAGAGTCAATGTCGTTATGGCTCGTATGTATGGTTGTGTCATCAGCAAATAGTTCACATTTGGATGCAATATGAAGAGGAAGGTCATTTATGTATAATGAAAAGAGAATTGGTCCTAGTATTGATCCCTGTGGTATTCCATAATGAATGGGTTTTAGATTGGATGTGGATGTAGTTGTTGAGACACACTGTTGTCTGCTTTTAAGATAAGAAGCAAGTAGTTCTAGACTATTTGATGATAGATTATACAGGTCTAGCTTTCTGATGAGAAGTGTGTGGTCAATTGTATCAAATGCTTTTTTGAAATCTACAAATAATACTCCACAAAATTTATTTTCATTAATGTTTGATAGCCAATTGTCTATGAGACTAGTCAGTGCAGTATGGCACGAGTGATTTTGTCTGAATCCTGACTGATTAGGGTGTAGTAGGTTGTTAGTGTCTATATGATGGACTAAGTGTTTATTTATATGTTTTTCCAGGGGTTTTGAAAGGAGGGATATAATGGAGATTGGCCTATAGTTTGAAGGATCTGAAGTGTCACCAGATTTGTAGATGGGGATTACTTTAGCAGTTTTGAAGGCATTGGGGAAATTTTCAAGACATTTGTTATATATATATGTTAGAGTCTCAGTGATAACTGGAGCTGACAGTTTTAGAATTCTGCTGTCTATTCCATCGAGGCCTCTTGTCCTGGATTGTTTGAGGTGAATCAGATAACTATAGACCTCAAAAATAGAAATAAATGGTATGTGGAGTTTTGAAGGAATAGGCTTTTCTTGGCAGTAGTGTTTTAGTGTGTTTAGGTTATTGGATTTTGAATCATCATTGCTAACAACGTTAGTAGAAACGTTTATGAAGTGATTGTTGAGTTGTTCAGCAGTAACATCTTTGATTACATTTGATTTGGAAGATGATTGTTTGTTTGTTATTTGATTTATGGCCTTCCAAATAATTTTTGAGTTTTGTTTTGAAGATAGTAAATCTTAGAAATATTTCTTTTTTTCTCGACGTTTCTGTGAGTTTATGGCGTTTCGTAATCTTTTTGACTCTTCATTATATTTATGCTTTTTTAAGAGGTCTCTAAGATAGCATGCCTCCTCTAGTTCTTTTGTAAGCCAAGGCGGTTTGGGGGCATGTTTGATCTTTCTGGTTTTTAGTGGAGCATGTTTATTGTATATTTCAGTGAAAGTTTTTATCCAAAAATCGATAGCCAAGTCTGGATCAGTAATGTTGAATGTTTCTGAGAGCATAGAGTTACTTAGTTCGAGAAGGAAAAGCTGTTCATTGAATTTTGCAAAAGAACGATAATTATGTTAAGGTTTTATGGCCAGGTTTGGGAATTTTTGTTCCTTTTTTTGACCAAGTAGTACAGACAGGGTAGTGATCGCTGCAGTTATAGACAGGGACACATGTTTCTATGATGTTTTTAGGATTTGATACGTAGATGTGGTCAATTATTGTGCTTGAATTTGGCGTAACTCTCGTGGGTAAACTAACAAGTTGGTGAAGGTTGAATGAATTAGTAATTTGCATCCATGCATTATTTACTTTTGTTACATCGATATTAAAATCACCTAGGAGTATCACTTCCCTGGATTCTAATAGGACTACCAATCCCACTGCTATAGGTGGTGAACCTTTCATGGAGACTTCAAGCCAGACAGATTCTACATCATAATGTTCTAGATGGATGAGACGCTTAAAGGTTATAGATTCACTAATGTATATGAGGATTCCTGTTTCTTTTTGCTTTTGTGGATCCTGTACGGCCCACGAGAGGAGCTGGAAAGGACATGCCATTATTTTTCCCCAGACACATCTGACAGTGTAAAGCGAACGAGAAAAGAAGAAGAAGAAGAATGCAAAGAAGAATGCAAAGAAGAATGCAAAGAAGAAGAAGAAGAATGCAAAGAAGAAGAAGAATGCAAAGAAGAAGAATGCAAAGAAGAAGAAGAAGAATGCAAAGAAGAAGAAGAAGAAGAAGAAGAAGAAGAAGAAGAAGAAGAATGCAAAGAAGAAGAAGAATGCAAAAGAAGAAGAAGAAGAAGAAGAAGAAGAAGAGAAGAAGAAGAAGAAGAAGAAGAAGAAGAAGAAGAAGAAGAAGAAGAAGAAGAAGAAGAAGAATGCAAAGAAGAAGAAGAAGAAGAAGAAGAAGAAGAAGAAGAAGAAGAAGAAGAAGAAGAATGCAAGAAGAAGAAGAAGAAGAAGAAGAAGAAGAAGAAAGAAGAAGAAGAAGAAGAAGAAGAAGAAGAAGAAGAAGAAGAAGAAGAAAGAAGAAGACAAGAACTAAGTGAGGGAGACTGGAAAGCAAGGACAAAATGACGGATATCTGTCTAATCAGAAGTGCACACAGAATCTTTGAAGGTTTTTTTTATGGGTTCATTCGTTCTTGCTTTCAGCGCCTGTTTGCAAAAAGCGATAGTAGACGTTCTCTGTCTCTGTCTCTCTGTCTATCTGTCTCTCTGTCTATCTGTCTCTCTGTCTCTCTGTCTCTCTGTCTCTCTGTCTCTCTCTCTCTCTCTCTCTCTCTCTCTCTCTCTCTCTCTCTCTCTCTCTCTCTCTCTCTCTGTGCAGTGCTTATTCCATTTTCCTCGATAGAAAAGAATAAATCAAATCAAATCTCTCTCTCTCTCTCTCCCTCTCTCCCTCTCTCTCTGTCTCTCTCTCTGTTTCTCTGTCTGTCTGTCTGTCTGTCTGTCTGTCTGTCTGTCTGTCTGTCTGTCTGTCTGTCTGTCTGTCTGTCTGTCTGTCTGTCTGTCTCTCTCTCTCTCTCTCTCTCTCTCTCTCTCTCTCTCTCTCTCTCTCTCTCTCTCTCTCTCTCTCTCTCTCTCTCTCTCTCTCTTTGTCGAAGGGAGTGGAGGGATGATGTTGGCAGACCAGCCAGCCAAAAGAGAATCGCAATAGTCCAGACATGAAAGACTCAGAGACATGACGAGTTTTGGATGTTGCCTCCGTGGACAGGTACAAAACACACTACAGAACGTTTCACGGCCGTTCTAGGATGTGATTGCAGGTGATGTTTGTATATGACTTGAAAAGTTGCCTGAGCATCACCTACAATCAAGCCTGATACACACACACACACACACACACACACACACACACACACACACACACACACACACACACACACACACACACACACACACACACACACACACACACACACACACACACACACACACACACACTGAATGACGTCTGTGATTTGTCAACCTGTAGACGGTGTCTTCTGTACTATTGACGCTGTAGGTTTGCTGTGAAACAGCCGTTCTTTGATCAATCCTTATGCTTTCACAATTATCTGTTTTTATGCATTTTTTTTAAAATTCTTTTATATCGAAGATAATTGAACAAACACTCATGTGCTTTTTTTTTTATCTAGTCTCCATGTGTATGTAGTTTTGTAAACCTTTTTTTTTTTTGCTGCCTCGTCTTCTGTGACGCTCCCGTGCTGCTGTTCCCACGCCGCTCATTTCAATCTCCCAGCCACAGCCATACCCAGAATCGTTATGTCTCATCCCCGGGGTCGGGAGTCCACATGGAGCCCATCAATATTAGGCCGCCGTGGGACCACCAGCCAGAGTGGCCCTGCACTTCTGCTGGGTCACTTTGGTGGTGTTCAGTGGTGCCTGTTTTGAGCTAACATACGCAGGACACCACCTACTAAGCCCCATACTAACGACAGTATTAGCTCAGTCGCGGAGCCAGACTGAGTGAGCCACCCACCTGAGGTGGCGACCACCACAACGTCCCTCCAACGACCGCCTCCCCGCGAACCCCCAACCCCAAAGTCTTTGACACAAACTCACCACAGGCACAGAAGCGAATGGGGAAACCGAATCTGAGGTCACCTCATATGAGACCAGAGCAACGGAGGCCACCGAATCAGAGGCAATTTTTATTATTGCATGATGATCAATCATGATGAGGATGATGTAATGATGCTGCTGTGGAGGTGCATCCTCTTTGAGACTACTTGACAGGGTTGTTCTCTACGCTTACTGTCATAATATATCCCAGCATCAACCAGGCCCGAGAGATACAGACACCTGCAGTGTTGGTCAGGTAATTTGAGCAACACTCTCCAATTCGCATCCGTAAAGTGAATGAAGCTCGACAGTATGGTACCAGTCTCCCCACTGAGCCCACAGCACACTCACTCTGGGTATGAGCCGGTCGGAGCCCGAAAAAATCCCTGTGACTTATGGGATTCGAACCCGCGACCTTCCAGTCCGGAATCCAAGGCGCTAACCACTGCGCCATGGCGGCTGGTCAGTTTTGTAAACCTTGTCATCTGTTCCCACCGGCACACGATGACCTACTCTTACGAAAGGCGGAACAGGATTGAACGTGTGCGCAAGATGTTCTGCGTGCGTTTACATACGGGGCCTCGGTTCATAGTCTCATCCGAAGGACTTTTGGGGAGAGTGGAGTCAGTACTGATGTTAACTCCATCAGGGAGTAGGCCATCGTGTGCCTGTGGGAACAGATGACAATATTTATACAACTGCATACACACGGGTACTGGATGAAAAAAAAGCACACGAGTGCTGCCTATCCCATTATCCTCGATATAAAAGAATAAAATAAATAAAATAAAATAAATAAATAAATAGGAACTGTGTCAACAGAGTACTTTGATAGCGGAATTGCTGAACATCTTACTACAGACAGCACCTTCCTATCAACAGTGCTTTGTCTGCAATGGCATTTCGCTTTCTCAGAGATATTCCCAGAGGAATGGTCTTTATTAGCCTTGCTGCTGCTGCTAGAAGTAGCACTGCTGCCACCTAGACCCAACAAAAGATTCATTAAAATTTGGAGGCGAATTTCTCTACTACTCCACTCTATGTCTACAGACGCTAGATTTATTCTCATTTCATTTGATTTCATTTGATTCGTTCTTTTATATCGAGGATAATGGAATAAACACTCTTGTGCTTTTTTTTTTTAAATCCAGTCCCCGTGTGTATGCAGTTTTGTAAATGTCATCTGTTCCCACCGGCACACGATGGCCTACTCTTACGAAAAACGGAACAGGATTTAACTTGTGCGCAAGATGTTCTGCGTGTGTTTACACACGGGGCCTCGGTTTATAGTCTCATCCGAAGGTCTTTTGGGGAGAGTGGAGTCAGCACTGATGTTAACTCCAGGAGAAAAATCTCCTCGAACGGGAATCGAAACCCGGTTGATGACATACCATGTGTGGGGGATTTTTCCCCTGGAATTAACATCCTTGCTGACTCTACTCTCCCCAAAAGTCTTTCGGATGAGACTGTAAACCGAGGCCCCGTGTGCGAACGCATGCAGAACATCTTGCGCACGCCTTAAATCCTGTTCCGCTTTTCGTAAGAGTAGGCCATCGTGTGCCGGTGGGAACAGATAACAATATTTACACAACTGCATACACACGGGGACTGGATGAAAAAAATCACACGAGTGCTGCTTATCCCATTATCCTCGATATAAAAGAATAAAATAAATAAAATAAATAAAATAAATAAAATAAAATAAATAAAATAAATAAATAAAATAAAATAAAATGATAAAAAAAATAAATAGGAACTGTGTCAACAGAATGCTTTGATAGCGGAATTGCTGAACATCTTACTACAGACAGCACCTCCCTATCAACAGTGTTTTTGTCTGCAATGGCATTCATTTCGCTTTCTCAGAGATATTCCCAGAGGAATGGTCTTTATTAGCCTTGCTGCTGCTGCTAGAAGTAGCACTGCTGCCACCTAGACCAACAAAAGATCCATTAAGAATTTGGAGGCGAATTTCTCTACTACTCCACTCTATGTCTACAGACGCTAGATTTATTCTGATTTGATTTGATTTCATTTGATTTATTCTTTTATATCGAGGATAATGGAATAAACACTCTTGTGCTTTTTTTTTTAATCCAGTCCCTGTGTGTATGCAGTTTTGTAAATGTCATCTGTTCCCACCGGCACACGATGGCCTACTCTTACGAAAAACGGAACAGGATTTAACGTGTGCGCAAGATGTTCTGCGTGCGTTCGCACACGGGGGCCTCGGTTTATAGTCTCATCCGAAGGACTTTTGGGGAGTGTGGAGTCAGCACTGAAGTAGGCTGAGGTGGGTTGGGGGGTTTTGAAACCCATTTCATCCACCATCTTTTGGTATTTCCTTATCTTTCTGTTCACGAAAACTGTTTCTGACTGTATGCCTTCTCCCCACCCCCACCCCCCTCCCACTTTCTGTCCCAGTTCTATTCTTTTGCATGGCTATGCTGGGTGGAATGTGTGGTTCCTGGTCTTATCCTGTGCTTGCAGTTCAACTGGGGGTCTGCCGACACATTCTGACTAAAGAGAAGCTGCAGAAAAAGGTTATGGGAAGCAAATTCGGATTTCCTTGACAAAAGGAAAGAATGGGGCTGGGTGGGCAGAAAATAGACGTGACGGGGAGGGAGGGGGAGGGAGGGAGAGAGAGAGAGAGAGAGAGAGAGAGAGAGAGAGAGAGAGAGAGAGAGAGAGAGAGAGAGAGAGAGAGAGACAGACAGACAGACAGACAGACAGACAGACAGACAGACAGACAGACAGACAGACAGACAGACACACACACACACACACACACACACACACACACACACACACACACACACACACACACAGACACACAGACACACAGACACACAGACACATAGAGTGAGAGAGAGAGGGAGAGAGAGAGAGAGAGAGAGAGAGAGAGAGAGAGAGAGAGAGAGAGAGAGAGAGAGAGAGAGAGAAGAGAGAGAGAGAGAGAGAGAGAGAGACAGACAGACAGACAGACAGACAGACAGACAGACAGACAGACAGACAGACAGACAGACAGACAGACAGACAGACAGAGTGAGAGAGAGCGTGTGTGTGAGAGAATCCATGAAGTCAGCAGGGCCAGCCCGAAAACGAGAGTAAATAAAAAAGGAGGATCATGTCATTATCAAATGAAAAAAGAGAGTCATGACATTGTCATTGGGTGTGGTGACTAACGCCGTACTGGGTGATCCCGACAGGTGAGACAGGTAAGTGATCATAGATAGAAAGTAAGTTTACAGGAATAAACACGTAAAAACAAACAAATAAACAAAGGTAAAGGTGTCCCATAACCTGTGTGGTCGTAGGGGAGCGAGGCATCAGAGACCTCAGCTTCTCTAGGGGTCAGCATATTGAGGGCGGCGCCCATCTCCTCTCCCTCGTTTCATTGTTAAAGAAACAGTCAAATACTTGATCCTGTGTAACGCCATACTTGGAAAGGCTAGGGGGAAGGCAGAAGACCAAAGTGGTATCAATCCTGACTTTGGTTCTGTTTTCTGTCAGTTTCCCCCCACTTTCAGCTCCTCTCAGCTGCTAATTAATAAATCCATTCCATCCCATCCCAGCTGGTGCTAATTATTATAGCAGGAACTGACCACACTTGGGACTAGTTATGTAGGTACAAGGAAGGGGTGCGCTAAATGTAGCACTCTTGATTGACTAAGTGATGTTGGATTTGTGTGCTGGGACAGAGATAAAGAAAACCAAACACTGAACCTGGTTATCCAAAGATAAGGAAGAAACCAGCTCAGGTATCAAGGGCTGTAGACTTAGCCAGCAGGGCAACATCAGAAGGTTGTCTGATCTCAGCTGTGGAAAAAAGGTCAGGCCAAAGGCATGGTTCTTACTCAACAATGCCTACAATGCTGCCACTGAAAAACAATATTCTCTAGAATTTATTTTCGTGTCAAATTTTTTTAAATATTGAAACTTTGATAAGTCATTTTCAAAATGATTTAGAAGTTGGTACCTGCATTTGTTTTTCCTCAATAATAGTGTGGAAAAAAAATTAGGTATAAGATTTCAAATAACGCTGATTCACTGGAACTAAAAGTGTGTATGTATTCATCAAAAATCCTCAGATCTTTTGGTGGGTTTGATGAAGTTCATCTTGTGAGAAGGAACAATTCTGTTAAGCACTTTGGAAACGAAATTACCAAAAGAGATTAGTTGAAAGTCCTGTAAACATTCGTGGTCACAGCTGTCTTTTGTATGTAAAGCGAAGAAAGACAACACCTGGTTGTAGCTTATCTTGTGCAAAACTTTAATGGGCGGTCTAAAATCAGCAAGGGAAAGTGAATCGAGTCTATTTAACACGGCCATTTACCTTGCTTTCGTCCTCCTCCTCATTGTGTGTTTTTATTTCTTATTTTGTTCTTTTATATCAAGGATAACGGAATAAGCACTAATGTGCTTTTTTCATCCAGTCCCCGTGTGTATGCAGTTTTGTATATCTTGTCATTTTGTTCCCACCGGCACACAATGGCCTACTCTTACGACAAGCGGAACAGGATTTACGGTGTGCACAAGATGTTTTAAGTACGTTCGCACACGGGGCCTCGGTTTACACTCTCATCCGAAGGACTTTTGGGGAGATTGGAGTTAGCACTGATGTTAACTCCAGGGGAAAAAATCCCCTCGAACGGGAATCGAACTCGGGTCGTCAGATTGCCAGCGGAATGTTCTAGCCACTGGGCTATCCCGTCCCCCAGGTTTAGAATACATCATGTTTCATGGAAGCTACAGACATCTGCAACAAAGCCATTCTACCGATGCTGTACCGGCTGTATGACCCACTGCACTGCTGATGCCTCTTCAAGGAAATACTGTTGTTCAGCTACAGCCAGGTCCATTCATGTACTTTACATCTTTCAGAAAAAAGCATATATCCCTCTTTCTCTTTGGCGATGTATACTAACGTAAATTTAACAGGCAGTTAACGCCCTTGCTCTAGGTAAAGGTGTCCCATAACCTGTGTGGTCGTAGGGGAGCGAGGCATTATAGACCTCAGCTTCTCTAAGAGCCAGCATATTGCGGGCGGCGCCCATCTCCTCTCCCTCGCTGCTTTACCTTCTCAGACCCTAAAGAGGGCTGGTACCCATTTACAGCTGGGTGAACTGGGGGGGGGGGGGGGGGACTGTACTGAAGCCAAGGTGCACAAACGGTCACCCATCCAACTGGCAACCAATTGGTGATGTATACTAACGTAAATTCAACAAGCAGTTAACACCCTTGCTCTAGACCTTAGGGAAATGTCTGGTAGCTGTGTGTGCAGTATGAACACTTTCCCAGTTCTCCATAGGGAAGGTTTTTACTCTTGAAGCGTAGCATCTTCCCATCATTCGTCTGCAGGCTTGACTTACTATCAATAGTTGTGGCATAGGCTGGTCACTTGTTTCGTTTTTTTTTTAAATATTTCTTATGAAAGCTATATATATATAGGACAAAAAATAGCTCTTTTCGTAAATCTGCTGTTGGATAAAGATCTACACGGTACGCATTGAAAATAGATCGAATAATGCGTGGTACACATGTGTCTGTGAAATATGGACAATAATTCTGTATCTAACAGTGTATACTGCTTAATTATTGACGTGGGGTTTTCATGCCGTGATGAAAAGGATGAAAAGGATGATGATGATGATGATGATGATGATGATGATGATGATGATGATGATGATGATGATGATGATGATGATGATGATGATGATGACGACGATGACGACGACGACTACAACGACGATGATAATGATGAAAAAAAAAGCAAGAGAAAGAGGAGAAGATAGAAGATGTTGTTGTTGTAATGGTAGACTTTGTTATGTGATGTTAAGTCTTGAAATTTTGTGCACATGTTATTTGCATTTGTTGTGTTGTGTGTACTTGTAAACGGTGTTTACAAGGGCAGCAACATGGACCTTCTTAATGGGGAGGAAGGGCTTCCATTTGTGCCCCGGCAACCCCCGTTTATGTGGATATGAGCAAGTGGTAATGTAATAGTTATCAACTTACAGGTCTGTTATCATTGCCTTTGAATAAAGAAGACAAATCAAATTTTTATTTTTATTTTATTTATTTTTTTATCTTATACCACTTTGTCTTCTTTATTCTATTTTGTATTTATGTTTTTATAAGATACAAAAATGAATATAAAATAGAATAAAGAAGACAAATTAAATTATTTTTATTTTATTTATTTTATCTTAGACCACTTTATGTCACAGCAGATTTCTCTGCATGAAATTCTCCCCGGGGAAGAGCGCGTTGCCACAAGTGCAGCGCCTACCCATTTTTTTTCTTTTTCCTGTCTGCAACTGTATGTTTCCCTATCAGAGTGGCTTTTTTCTCCAGAATTTTGCCAGGGACAACAACCCCCTTGTTGCCGTGGGTTCTTTTACATGCGCTAAATAATGATGTGTAACACACGGGACCTCGGTTTATCGTCTCATCCAAAAGACTAGCGCCCAGACCACTACTCATGGTCTAATGGATAGGGGAAAAGTTTTGGGCCCAAAGCATAGCAATATTTCATATAGGCCCCGATTTTTCATATCTGCTAGTAACTTATAAAGTAAAAAAAAAAAGTACAAACTACTTGAAACAACAGCAGCAGCAGCAACAACAACAACAACAACAACAGCAAAACAAAAGCAGTATCACTATCACAGCAGCAGCAGCAGCAGCAACTCTAAGAGCAGCAGTAGCAGCATCAAAAACAGTCACAACAAGAAACATAAATGTAAAAACCATTGCGACGTAGAAAATATTGAATTCCTAGCTAAAAGATCGTGTTTTTCCATCCCATACTAAAGTAGGGCACGGGATAGCCCAGTGGTCAGAGGGCTCGCTTTCCCCTAGCCAAGTTAAGCAGTGTTGAGCGTGGTTACCAATTGGATGGGTGACCGTTTGCGCGCCTTGGCTTCAATACAGTTCCCCCAGTTCACCCAGCTGTAAATGGATACCTGCCCTCTTTAGGGTCGGAGAAGGTAAAGCAGCGAGGGAGAGGAGATGGACGCCGCCTTCAATATGCTGGCCCCTACAGAAGCTGAGGTCTCTGACGCCTCGCTCCCCTACGACCACATAGGTAATGGGACACCTTTACCTTTTTACCTATACTAAAGTCGTAGTTTTATAGTCACATCAGGCACGACTGAACACAGCCACTGTGGCCCAGCTTAGCACAACAGAGACTTTGGGGCTAGAAGCTGCATGGAGGCTTCACATTGATAACCTGCTGTGGATTTCTGACCCAGAGGATACCACACGAAGCTCCAGGGCATGGGTAAAAAAGGTAAAAAGTGAAAGGTGCCCCATAGCCTGTGCGGCCGTAGGGGAACGAGGCGTCAGACTTTCAGAGTAGAGTCAGTACTGATGTTAATGCCAGGAGAAAATCCCCTAAAATGGATGCACGTGGAGGCTCGACCGCTAGCCTTCTGATCACGAGCGCAAGGCTCTAACCACGAGGCCAACCTGCTTCTTACATGGCTATAGTGGATCGGTGGTCTAGAGGTAGTGCGCCTGTCTAGAAAGCGAAAAGTCCGGGTCGGAGTGTGCGGTGGTTCGAATCTCGTTTGGGCCCAAAACTTTTCCCTCATCCATTAGATCATGAGTGGTGGTTTGGGTGATAGTCATTCGGATGAGACGATAAACCGAGGTCCCGTGTGTTACACATCACTATTACGCGCACATAAAAGAACCCACGGCAACAAGGAGGTTGTCCCTGGCAAAATTCTGTAGAAAAGTCACACTGATAGGGAAACAAATACAGTTGCAGACAGGTAAAAGAAATAATGGCTGACGCTGTACTTGTGGCGACGCGCTCTCCCCAGGGAGAGCAGCCTGAATTTCATGCAGAGAAATCTGCTGTGACATAGAATGGTATAAATATAAAAAAAATAAATGATACAATATCTTATCATCCTCGCGGTCGTCCTTTTGCAGCCTACACAGAATTTTGAAAAGAAATGGAAACAACAGTGTGCATAGTGCTACAAACTACTGTCTTCACTTCTTTTGAAAATTCAGTACTACTCCACATGAATTGTCTGGCAAGTAGTTGAGAGCTTATCCGGAACAAAAAAAATAATAAAGGAGAAAAAAAAAGAAAAAAAATTCCTGAACAACAAAAGCAAAAACAGCAGAAAGAGACGCCCAACCAACAAAGAATTGAATAAGGAAAAACCCCAAAACAACAACAAAGAATATGGAAAAACCCAAGCCTTATTCAAACTAAGCGTTGGACAATATTGCAGTGAAACTATTCGTGGTCAATAGTATCAAATGCTGATCGCAAGTCAAGCAAAGACAATACCAAAATATAGCATTTGTATTGTACCTGCAACAGCTTTTTGCAAACTTCAAAAATTCAGGGAGAAAATGGTTTTTTAAAAAAATCCCCACTCTTAATTCATCCGCCTCCGAAATTCGAACCCACGACTTCATGGACCCATGGAAATGAAGTCGAACGATGTTAACCACTAGGTTATTGCATCCATCAGTGGCGAATTCGAAAGTGGGTGATTTGTTTCGGGCTTGTGGTGAAGGTTTGAGTTTTCTTATACTGGTCTGACAAACAATACCTGCTGTTTTGTGTGACAACA
>CM060336.1:35493165-35503165 GCA_030674155.1 Stramonita haemastoma | reverse complement strand
CTTAAAAATGTCTTGAGTCTTTAATATTGTTTGTTTATCATTTTTTGATGAATTCTTGCTTTTCATTTCCTGTTGGCATTGATGATACTTTTGGATTTATTGCTGTAAAGTTTCTTTTCTCCTGTTGAACTTGTTTGTTATCCTCCATGCCCCAAAAGGGGTGAAAGGAATAAAATCTTGAATCTTGAAGATGAGATGGTAAATACAGCAGCATCCTAATTTACAAAAGAAAAAGACTTTGCTTTTGGCATGAAAAGCTTTTTCTTTTGTAGCTTGGTGCTATGCAGTATCTTCTTACACTGACTACAGACTAGGACAGGTAACCTTTCAGCATTGTGGGATGGCTAAAAGCTTCCTAAGCTAGTGATGGAAGCAAATGCATCTATCAAGCCTACATCAAAATGTTGCCACGTTTTAAAGTGTTATGTCCATACTGTCTTTAATCTCCATGAGGCCTTTGCACAACAGGATGTACTCTTAAATAAACAAAAACATATGAAAGAAGGAATAACAGAATGAAAGAATGAAAGAATGAATGAATGAATGAATGAATGAATGAATGAATGAATGAATGAATGAATGAATGAACTAATTAATTAATTAATTAATTAATTAGTTAATTTAAAAAATCGGAAATCTGAGTATGGCTGTCTATACGGCCACAAATCCCAGCTGTTGATGTGAGCAATTTCTCATCTGGTGTGTGCTCACAGTTTTGCCATGGTTTCCAGGTGAGATGAGTGAGACAGATTTGCTCTTGCTGTGCCCTATATTTGTCAGTGCTCTTGCTGTGCCCTATAATTATTTTGTCAGTGCTCTTGTTGTACTTGTCAGTGCTCTTGTTGTATTTGTCAGTGCTCTTGTTGTGCCCTGTATTTTTCAGTGCTCTTACTGTGCTCTGTATTTGTCAGTGCTCTTGTTGTGCCCTGTATTTGTCAGTGCTCTTACTGTGCCCTATATTTGTCAGTGCTCTTACTGTGCCCTGTAATTGTCAGTGCTCTTACTGTGCCCTATATTTGTCAGTGCTCTTGTTGTGCCCTGTAATTGTCAGTGCTCTTTTTATGCCCTATAGTTGACAATGCTCTTGTTGTGCTCTGTATTTGTCAGTGCTCTTGTTGTGCCCTATATTTGTCAGTGCTCTTGTTGTGCCCTATATTTGTCAGTGCTCTTGTTGTGCCCTATATTTGTCAGTGCTCTTGTTGTGCCCTGTAATTTCCAGTGCTCTTGTTGTACCCTGTATTTGTCATTGCTTTTGTTGTGCCCTATATTTGTCAGTGCTCTTGTTGTGCCCTATATTTGTCAGTGCTTTTGTTGTGCCCTATATTTGTCAGTGCTCTTGTTGTGCCCTGTCATTGTCAGTGCTCTTGTTGTGTTCTATATTTGTCAGTGTTCTTATTAATTTAATTTTATTTATGTATTCTCTTTTATTTCTATTCATTCTTTTTCTATCGTGGATAATGGAATAAGCACTCATGTGCTTTTTTACATCCAGTCCCCGTGTGTATGCAGTTATATAAATGTCATGTAAATTGTTGTGTCCTGTATTTGTCAGTGCTCATATCCAGTTGTTAACAACCAGCGGCAGACTTTCCTCCAATTTTTCCAGCTGGCTGCATGTAAAGATAATATTCTGAAATTCGCAGTAAAACTGACACATGCATGCGTGAAAAATTCTAAAACGGGGGCATGATAGCTCAGTGGTCAGAGCACTTGCTCTTTTCAAGGTAGAGTTAGGTATAATTGAGGGTAGGTGCCTCGTGGATTAGGTGACAGTTTGTGAGCTTTGGCCTCAGTACAGTCTCCAAGTTCACCCAGCTGTGAATGGATACCTGCCCTCTTTAGGAAAAGGGAAGGTAAAGCAGCGAGAAAGAGAGAGAGAGAGAGAGAGAGAAGAGAGAGAGAGAGAGGAGAGAGAGAGAGAGAGAGAGAGAGAGAGGAGAGAGAGAGAGAGAGAGAGAGAGAGAGAGAGAGAGAGAGAGAACACTGAACACTGAACACTGAACACTGAAATGATTTATTGTACTTCAGCCTTTGGCCACAATACAATTCAAAGGGAAGGAGAAAAAAAGAAAATGAAATAGTCTAGAACTTCACACAGTCTTCGGTAAAACGTTGCTATGATTATACACTTTGGCATGTACCCAAACTGGTCTTTGGCCTTTGGTCACAATACAATTCACAAGGGAAAAAATGATAAAATGATACATAACTTCTCGTAGTCCTGGGTAATACGTTGCCACATTAAACACCTTGGCATGTACCTAAACTGCACGCCTGAAAATGTATATTCCAAAATCCCAAATAAAGTGCTGACTTAATACAAACAGATCTTAGCTCAGAGTTACAAGGTTAAACATAGCGCAAAGCAAAACTGGATCAAACTTGATATTACAGTTATACCGCACAATGTCAACACAGGCATTCAACATATAAACATAAAATGCAGTGTACATCACAGAGAGAGAGAGAGAGAGAGAGAGAGAGAGAGAGAGAGAGAGAGAGAGAGAGAGAGAGAGAGAGAGAGAGAGAGAGAGAGAGAGAGAGAGAGAGAGAGAGAGAGAGAGAGAGAGAGAGAGAGAGAGAGAGAGAACTCAAAGATTTTAGTGTACTTTAGCCTTTGGCCTTTGGCCACAATACATCAGAATGTTGTAAAATATGAAACGGCAATTTACAACCCTCTTAGTCATGACAGTATTAATCTGCACTTCAAAGCCTACCAAAAGAGCTCAAGGCAGAGAGAGAGAGAGAGAGAGAGAGAGAGAGAGAGAGAGAGAGAGAGAGAGAGAGAGAGAGAGAAGATGGGAGCTGGCCTCTGAAGAAGCTGAGGTGTCTGACAAAGATAACCTGAACATAATGTTCCAGATCATAACAGCACAATGATATCGGTATTGACACACTGCTGGCATCAGTCACAAAGGCTTCGATCTATGCCAAACATGTGTGACGTTACCCAGCAGTAGTTAAACACAATGTGTAAAGTGAACGTCATCTAGAAGTACAAAACTGTTTCTCAGGTTCGTTGTGGTTAAAACAGTGGTTACATAACTACAACCATTATTTAAGAAAAGTAACTTTCAGATAATAACATTGGCCCATGCCTATAGTTTTGTCTTATTTATTCATTTATTTATTTATTTATTTATATATATTTATATCGAGGATACTGGAATAAGCACTCATGTGCTTTTTTACATCAGTCCCCGTGTGCATGCAGTTTTGTAAATCTTGTCATCTGTTCCCACCGGCACACAATGGCCCACTCTTACAAAACAGCGGAACAAGATTTATGTAAGGAAATTATGAAGGTCTACATTAGAGTGTTCAGCTTGCTGAATGTTATGTTGAGACTGTCCTCATCCACGACATGCCCATTAAAGAAACCTGTTTCTACATTAACAGGGAAAAAAAAACCTTCTGAAGTCTGAGTATGGCTCCCTATACAGCCAGGTATTTGAAACCAGCCACACATGCACACTGTATTTATTTTTTTTTAAATTATTTATTTATCTATTTATTTATTTATTTATTTATTCATTTATTTATTTATTTATTTATTTATTTATTCTTTTATTCTTTTCTATCGAGGATAATGGAATAAGCACCCATGTGCTTTTTTACAATCAGTCCTCGTGTGTATGCAGTTTTGTCAATTTTGTCATCTGTTTCCACAGGCACATAATGGCTTATTCTTGCGAAAAGCGGAACAGGATTGTACGTGTGCTCAAGATGTTCTGGGTACGATCGCGCACGGGAACTCGGTTTATTGTCTTATCCGAAGGACTTTTGGGGAGAGGGGAGTCAGCACTGATGTTAACTTATGTTCTGTGTGGTTTCTGGATGAGACAGAAAGCCTATCTGAGTGACCCTCACAGTGTTACGTTGCAGATTTCCCCAACAACAATAAGATACAACATAGACCGAAAAGAAAACCCAAGAAAGAAAATGATACATAGAAAGTAAAACGAAAAAAAAGGGGGACGGGATAGCATGATGATCAGAACATTGCGCTGGCAATTATGACGACCCGAGTTTGATTCCCGTTCGAGATTTTTCCCCTGGAGTTAACATCAGTGCTGACTCCACTCTCCCCAAAAGTCCTTCGATATAAAAGAATAACTAAACCCACAAGGAGAACAAGTGATCATTCTGCAGTCAAACTCATCCCTCAAAGAGCACTATTATAGTGACCAACACACACACACACACACACACACACACACACACACACACACAACACACACACACACACACACACACACACACACACACACACACACACACACACACATCCACACAGTCTCCCCCGCCCCTCCCCCCTCTCCCCCACAAGTATGTGCCAGGCATGACTGTAGGTGATGAGCAGGCAATTCCTCAAGCCATGCATGAACATCACCTGCGATCATATCCCACAACACTGGCAGCAGGTGTCCACTGCACACTGCGTCATCCTAAAAGGTAAAAAAGAAAAAGGTAAAGGTGTCCCATAACCTAAGCGGTCATAGGGGAGCGAGGCATCAGAGACCTCAGCTTTTTCTCTAGGAGCCAGCTATAATTATTGATGGCTGCGACCCATCTCCTCTCCCTCGCTGCTTTACCTTCCCTGACCCTAAGAGGGCAGGTACCCATTTACAGCTGGGTGAACTGGGGGGGGGGGAGCTGTACTGAAGCCAAGGTGTGCAAACGGTCACCCATCCAACTGGTAACCACGCTCGACGCTGCTTAACGTGACTGGGGGAAAGCGAGCGCTCTGACCACTGAGCTTTCCCGTCCCCGAGTCATCATAATACTGGTTTTCTATTCAATCTGAAGGTGTTGTGCGGACTTGAGGCCTTTCTGCAGTGTCTCGGAAAGTTGGAGTCCCCAAGGCGGCTTGGGGCTATATATATATATATATATATATATTATATAGAGGAGGTGGTAGTGGCGCTGCATTTGTGGCGACGCGCTCTCCCCGGGGAGAGTGCAACCCAAATTTTACGCAGAAAAGTCTGCTGTGATATGAAGTGGTATAAAAAAAGAAAGAAAAAAAGAATAAAATGATATAATCAAAAGTCTGTCGGAACCTGACTCTTCATTGGTAGTACAGATGTCAACACTCTAGACAATACAATGGCGTTCGTGACACTGAGAATTGAAGATTTAGGCAGTACAGTTACTGGTCTGACAAGCTGGGTGGGTCATGGGGGATAGGACAGCCTAGTGGTTAGAACATTGTGCTCGCAACCTGACGACCCGGGTTCGAATCCCGTTCAAGGGGATTTTCCCCCTGGAGCTAACATTAGTACACACTCTTCTCTCCTCAAAAGTCTTTAAGATGAGACAATAAACCGAGTCCCCGTGTGCGAACGCATGCAGCACATCTTGCGCACACGTTAAATCCTATTCCGCTTTTCGTAAGAGTAGGCCATCATGTGCCGGTGGGAACAGATAACAAGATTTACAAAAACTTCATACACACGGGGACTAGAAGTGAAAAAGCGCATGACTGCAAATTCCATTATCCTCGATATGAAAGAATAAATGAAATGAAATAAAAAATGAAAAAGAGTATGGTTGCCCCTATGGCGAGGCACGGGGACCCAGTGACACCAGCAAACTTCTCATCCGATGTGTACTGACTCTGTCACAGCCACTGTCCGATGAGAGGAGTCAGCCAGGGGGCCTCTTCTGGGTGACTGACCCCTTGTGGTCAGCGCTCTGCTCAAACCACCACCACCATCATCATCATCACACCCATCGTCGTCGTCGTCGTCGTCGTCATCATAATCACAATCATCATCATCATCATCATCATCATCATCATCATCATCATCATCATCATCATCATCATCATCATCATCATCACACCCATCATTATCATTACCACCACCATCATCATCATCATCATCATCATCATCACACCCATCATTATCATTACCACCACCACCACCACCACCACCACCACCACCACCATCATCATCATCATCATCATCATCATCATCATCATCATCATCATCATCATCATCATCATCAACACCATCATCAACACCATTGTTATCATCACCACCACCACCACCATCACCACTGCCACCACCCACCACCACAACCACTTCAACCACTACCACTACCATCATCATCACCACCACCACCATCATCATCACCACCACCACCATCATCACCATCATCATCACCACCGCCACCACCACCACCGCCACCATCATCATCATCACCACCACCACCATCATCACCATCATCATCACCACCGCCACCACCACCACCGCCACCATCATCATCATCACCACCACCACCATCATCACCATCATCATCATCACCACCATCACCACAATCATCATCTCCACTACCACCGCCACCACCACCACCATCATCATAACCACCACCGCCACCACCATCATCATCACCACCACCGCCACCACCACCATCATCATCACCACCACCACCACCACCATCATCATCACCACCACCACCGCCACCACCATCATCATCATCACCACCACCACCACCATCATCATCACCACCACCGCCACCACCACCATCATCATCACCACCACCACCACCACCATCACCATCATCATCACCACCACCGCCACCACCACCATCATCATCACCACCACCACCACCACCACCATCATCATCACCACCACCACCACACCACCGCCACCACCGCCACCACATACCACCACCACCACCACCACCATCATCATCACCACCACCACCGCCACCACCGCCACCACTACCACCATCATCATCACCACCGCCACCACCACCACCACCATCATCATCACCACCACCACCGCCACCACCACCACCACCACCACCATCATCATCACCACCACCACCGCCACCACCACCACCACCATCATCACACACCACCATCATCATCACCACCACCCCCACCACCACTACCACTATCATCACCACCACCACCACCACCACCACCATCATCATCACCATCATCATCACCACCACCTCCACTGCCACCATCACTACTACTAACAACAACAACAACAAAGAAAGCAAGCAGTTATCTAATGTTTGAACAGCAGAGCATTTTTGGTCTAAAATTTTGTCTTATCTGCTCCTATAACGTGCAAAGGGGTGCTAGTGTGACGGGGCGGTAATTAGATTACTTCCCATGCGATCCGAACCGCCAATCGCAGCAGCGTCATGTGTCTATATTTAGAATACACCTGCGAATTGTGTGACGTCCTGTATCGGGGAGGGGGGGGGGTTGAAAACCGTCTGTTGTATACACTTTACACATAGCGGTAAAATGTGGTATTTGTGCAGATTCTTTGTAGAGGCCACATTCCCACTCACTGCCTGACCGTGCTGTCGTTGCCGAGAAAATATCTGCACTGTATTTCAAAGTGGCGCTGCAAGCAGGATGGAAAGAACTTAGAGCTTCTGATTTGACGCGGCAGATCAAATATCTGCACTCTGTTTTGTCGCCTTTTGTTTGAAGTGCCAGTGGAAAAGGCGATGGTCTTAATCAAAACGAGTCTTCTACAATCGGGAACTTAACAGTCGCTTTTTGTTTTACTTTACAAAAAAAAAAGTATTCAACATCCAGACACAATCTTCCTCGTATCCAGGCTCTGAGTTGCCGTTAGGCGTTCCCCAACTTAACACCCTCGGGGTCCCCTACAGTAAACTCGTTGTCTTGGTTTCCACACCTGGTAATCACTGTCACAGGGAACAGGATAGCTCAGTGGTCAGAGCACTCGCTTTCCCCAATGTAAGGTTAAGCAGCGTCCAGCGAGGTTACCAATTGGATGGGTGACCGTTTGTGCGCCTTGGCTCCAGTACAGTTCCCCAAGTCAACCCAACTGTCAATGGGTACCTGCCCTCTTTAGGGTCAGGGAAGGTAAAAGCAGCGAGGGAGAGGAGATGGGCGCCGCCCTCAATATGCTGGACCCCTAGAGAAGCTGAGGTTTCTGATGCCTCGCTCCCATACGAACACATAGGTTAAGGAACACCGTTACCCTTTTTAATCACTGAGACATTACTGATACACAAGACAAGACGCTTTCGTGTATATGCTAGCTGCTTTCAAAGACTTCGCCACACATGCAGCCATACTCCGACTTCAGAGAATAATGTTATCCTGTCATGGGCAATACAATGGCTTCTGCAAAGGAAGGGGAAGATACTCTGTTCCACGACCGGAAAATAATGCGCGTGGACCAGACCTTTTCCTCTTCTTACATCACACAAACTGGACCCTGTGTGGCGTTCTTGTTAATAATATTAGGGACTTACAACGCAGCTTAGTCTGCAACGTGCATTTCATTTTTTTTTTTGTGCCAGTCAAATTTTTCACGTTCATATGTGACCTATTTAAATTGATTTGATTGTACAGCGCGGTGAGCCCATGTTTTGGGGAATTCGGGCTATATAAGCCTCCATTTTATTATTATTATTATTATTATTATTATTATTATTATTATTATTATTATTATTATTATTATTGTTGTTGTTGTTGTTGTTGTTATCATTATTGTTATTATTATTATTATCATCATCATCATCATCATCATCATCATCATCATCATCATTATTATTATTATTATTATTATTATTATTATTATTATTATTATTATTATTATTATTATTATTATTATTATTAATGTTGTCGCAGAAAGACACACATCCTTGAAAGAAAACCCCACATTTTATGAGTTAAAAGTTGATAAGTGGGGTGAAACCATAATTATGTACACACATTCCATTATCGATAAAGATAGGAGAAAACGGAGTTAAAACTAAGACAAAAAGCAGAATCAGGAAAAACACACTGTCTAGATGTGAACCTGCCTATACCTCTGCAGTTGTATTAAAACGAATATTATGTAAAAGGAATAATAAGAATACATTGACTCTATATGTACAGGGAGCCTTCACTAGCAGAAATGTTTATTTATTCTTTCTTTTCTTTTATATCGAGGATAATGGAATACACATTCATGTGGGGGGTTTTACATCCAGTCCCCGTGTGTATGCAGTTTTTTTTAATCTTGTCATCTGTTTCCAACTGCACACAATGGCCTACTCTTACGAAAAGTGGAACAGGATTTAACGTGTACGCAAGATGTTTTCAACAACAAAGAATTTAACAAATATTTTCACTGAGGGTTTTAGTCTGTGAACTGAAATAAAATGGTGAAAAAATGAAAATAAAAGAAATTCAGAATGAGTATGGAACTAAACTACTTGCTAAGTTTACACCTATCACACAGATTTTGTGCTGGAAGGGCATTTTGTTTCAGGCGCTTGATCTGTCTCAGCCAGCTCTTTGAAACAACAGCCGCATGCCCTGACCTCTGACCGAAACTTTGGCGACTGCCTGTAATAGATAAGCATGTTCACCGAACTGTTCACAGTCAGAAGTCCAAAGGCCACTCGATGGGTAACGAAGAATAGGTTTCTATATTTCCCCAGCGTAGAAAAGTCGTCTACAACGAATTTTACGATAGACAAGGACATATTTGGAATGCTACACGCGATGTAAACGCAGGAGACAGTGATGAGAATTTTCACCAACGTTATCTGCCGTTTGTCCATGACAGTACTGCTGGTCTTCTGTCTCCAGTCCATGGCAGTTTTCAGCTTCCTCACAGTGACCACAGTGACGAAAGAGACGACGAAGAAAGTGAGGAAGCTGATGCTGGGAAGGATGGTGTCTCTGACTATTTGGAAAGCGGCTTTGTGTCTGATGTAGAGGTCCGTGTCATCATACACGACTCTTACATGTCCAGTGCTATCAGTCTTCAACCTCACCACGTGTTTTAAAGCGTACGGCAAACAGAGAAGGTTAAGGAAAACAATAGTACCCAAAATCATCCAAGCCATGGTTCTAGTATTAAAGATGGTAGCCGCCTGCATAGGCCACACTACACAGATACATCTCTCTGTGGCAATGATGGTGGTCAGCGTTCCAGAACAGTAGGAAAAAGCATACCGAAAATTGATGATGTATTTGAGAGTCGTCCATTTCAGCACC
>CM060336.1:35475267-35477767 GCA_030674155.1 Stramonita haemastoma | reverse complement strand
TGCTGCTGCTACTGATGATGATGATATGATGATGATGATGATGATGATGATGATGATGATGATGATGATGATGATGATGATGATGATAATGGAGGTGAGGGTGGTAATTATTCACGATGATGATAATGATGATTGTTGTTGTGATGATGGCGACAGCTATGACGATGGCACTATATATTTGTTTTTCCTATGAGGGGGTGCGGGTGGGGGTGGGAATGGATTATGAACAAATGTTGCCAAATGGTATGGTGTGCCATGCTTTTTAAGATGGTGAAAATTATGTCCTTTCGATCTTGGACATAATTATCACGATCTTAAAAAACCTTGGTACACCATACCATATAGCAACATTTTTTCGATCACAAGATCAAAAGGACTTGCAAAAACAATACTGTAAGGCACTGTCCAGGGAGGAAGAAAAAGAGGCAGACCAAGGAAGAGATGGGAGGACAGCATCAGCGAATAGACAGGCCTAGATCTCAACCAAATTTTGAGAAAGGCAGAACAGAGAGAGGAATGAGAGAACTGGTTGTAAAGTCTTCAGGGGTGCCCCCACGGTCACCAGACTAAGGGATAGATAGATAGAAAGATAATTATGATTGAGCGTTATACTGTGGTTTGACATGATCTGACATGGGCATCATATGGTATATAATTATGATAGAGTGTGGTATATCATGGAATGTGGTATGATGTGATATGATGTGATGTGGTTACACTGGGATGACTACTGTGGTGGGATGCAAAATTGTGTTGCAAATTGTGGCTATGTAATACAGTCTCATGTGATCAAATGTGGTTGGTGTAATACAATGTAATGTAAAATGCGGTTGATGAAATGAAGTGTAATGTGGTAAAATGTGGTTGATCTGATGAAGTTAATGATGTGTGATGTGATGTAAAGTGATATGGTGAAGGGCAGTGCAATGTGGTGTTATCATTATGCAATGTTATGCAGTGTGTGGTGTGGTGCAATATGACGTGATGTGGTATTAGACCATGCGGTGGGATGTAAGTAATACAGTGTAATGCAGAACAGGGTGTGATGTGGTATAAGGTGCTATGTGCTCAAATGCAGTGTGACATAAAACGCTGTGGTGCAATATGGTGCGATGTGGTGTGCTGCAATGTGGTACTAGGCGATGTGGTATGATGTGATGTGGTCCAGTGCTCTGCAGCGCAGTGCAATGGGGTTTGTAGTAATGTGGGTGTGATGCAGTGTAATGTAGTGTAGTGTAGTGTAGTGTAGTGTAATGTAGTGTAATGTAGTGTAGTGTAGTGTAGTGTAGTGTAGTGTAGTGTAATGTAGTGTAATGTAGTGTAATGTAGTGTAGTGTAGTGTAGTGTAGTGTAATGTAATGTAGTGTAATGTAGTGTAATGTAGTGTAGTGTAATGTAGTGTAATGTAGTGTAATGTAGTGTAGTGTAGTGTAGTGTAAAGTAGTGTAATGTAGTGTAATGTAGTGTAGTGTAGTGTAATGTAGTGTAATGTAGTGTAATGTAGTGTTGTGTAGTGTAGTGTAATGTAGTGTAGTGTAAAGTAGTGTAATGTAGTGTAGTGTAGTGTAATGTAGTGCAGTGTAATGTAGTGTAATGTAGTGTAGTGTAGTGTAGTGTAGTGTAGTGTAGTGTAGTGTAGTGTAGTGTAGTGTAGTGTAGTGTTAGTGTAGTGTAGTGCAGTGTAGTGTAATGTAATGTAGTGTAATGTAGTGTAGTGTAGTGTGTAGTGTAGTGTAGTGTAGTGTAATGTAGTGTAGTGTAGTGTAGTGTAGTGTAAAGTAGTGTAATGTAGTGTAATGTAGTGTAGTGTAGTGTAGTGTAGTGTAGTGTAGTGTAGTGTAGTGTAGTGTAGTGTAGTGTAGTGTAATGTAGTGTAGTGTAGTGTAATGTAGTGTAATGTAGTGTAGTGTAGTGTAATGTAGTGCAGTGTAATGTAGTGTAATGTAGTGTAATGTAGTGTAGTGTAGTGTAGCGCAGTGTAGCGTAGTGTAGTGCAGTGTAGTGTAGTGTAGTGTAGTGTAGTGTAGTGTAGTGTAGTGTAGTGTAGTGTAGTGTAATGGGGTTTGATGCATTGCAGTGCGATATAATGTGGTATTGTGGAGTGCAGTGCAGTGTGGTATGGTGTAAATGCTTCATGATGTTGTGATGTGCTAGTGCAGTGCATGATGTGTGATGTGATGTGGTGTGGTGTGTTCAGTGTAATTATTTTTTCTTTTCTTTTTTCTTTTATATCGAAGATAATTGAATAAGCACCCATGTGTTTTTCACTTCTAGTCCCCTTCTGTTTGCAGTTTTGTAAATTTTGCCATCTGTTCCCACCGGCACACGATGGCCTACTCTTACGAAAACCGGAACAGTATTTAACGTGTGCGCAAGATGTTCTGCGTGCGTTCGCACACGGGGCCTCGGTTTACAGTCTCATCCGAAAGACTTTTGGGGAGAGTGGAGTCAGCACTGATGGTAACTCCAGGGGAAAAAAATCCCCTCGACCGGGAATCGA
>CM060336.1:35458497-35475167 GCA_030674155.1 Stramonita haemastoma | reverse complement strand
GAGAATACGAATGCAAGAGGGTTAAAAGAATGAAATGTCCCCCTTACCTGGTGGACAATGTCCAGGAACTGCAGGAAGACAGGGGCAAAGCCACTGGCCTGGTTGGCTGCCGTCTGGTTGGAGCGATGGGTGAATCGGTGACCAAAGGCCAGCCACTCTTTCTCCACCAAGGCCTTGAACCCTTCCAGTGTGCGGTAGTAGGGGTCCAGCAGTATTTCTGCCACACTGATCACCTGTTGAGTTGAATAATGATTCAGGTGAAAAATGGTGTCACAAGCCATCACTTGAAAAATGCTCTTCATTAGTTTGAAAATTACATATGAAATAGCACTATGAAGAAGAGAAGTTGGGAGATTTGATAAAACGGCATTAGTTTTAAAATCACAAGCAGAAGCGCAATAAAAACACCATACACACGCATGCATGCACTTACGCATGCCGCACGTATGCATGCGCATGCGCACACGCACACACACACACACACACAGAGTGATTAAAAACTGTACAAGTTAAATCGAATATATTCAGTAAACTTCACATTCTCAGTCAAATACAAACGTCTCTTACATTAGCACAGCTGAATAAAAACATCTGACATTTTATCAATGGTAAAAATTCAATATCCATTCACATCAACTGGTTTTATATGAGAAAATAAAAAGAAGTAAACGAAATTGTTACAGAGGCTTTAAGATAATTCAATTAACCACAATAACATACAAATGTTTATGAAAATTCAATAAACCAAAACAACAATAGAAATGTACATCACAATTAAATAAATCCAAAGTAACAATACAAATATTTATAACAATCAAATAAATCCAAAATAACAATACAAATGTTGATGACAATCAAATAAATCCAAATTAACAATACAAATAATTATGACAAATAAACCCAAACAATGAAAAAATATTTACGACAATCAAATAAATTCAAACTTACAATGATAATCTTTTAAAAAAAGAAAAAAAAGTTATACAAAAAAAAAATTAAATAAAAAAAAAGACAGTAAAGGGAAGCTATTGTGCCAAGTGACCTGAGCAGTGATGTCCCATCCATCCTCCAGACAGACCATGACAGAGGCTCCCTGCACGTCCAGCAAATCCACCACTGCCCCCGCTAACTGCAAGATGTTCTGAAGCTGCACACACACACAACACCCACACTATAACTTTTTTGTTTTATTTTTGTTTTTTGTTTTTCTTTAGATAGATGGCTCGATGAAAAAAAAAAAAAAATCAATGCTTATTCAATGTACCATCTGGAAATAAAACTTTGATTTGATTTGATTTGATTTCACACACGCACACACACACACACGCACACACACAACACACACACAACACATGCGAAACACACACACACACACACACACACAAAACACACACACACACAACACACACACACACACACGCACAAAACACACACACACACACACACACACACACACACACACACACACACCACACACACACACACACAACTACTGAAAACACTTCAACAATTACTCACACATGAAGAATTATATTTGAAAACAAGGACACGCATAAGAAAGAGCGTACTGCACACATTGTGTAAAAAGACATGTTTTAGACACCATCCCCAAGTTGGAAGACAACTACCTAAATGGTGGGCAAAACCACCAAAAACCTGTTGTATACGCAAAATCTGACCATCGGTGAACCTCAGAGCTCTAGCCAAGGAGGTAAAGCTAAAGGTGTCCCATAACCTGGGCGGACGTAGGGGAGCAAGGCGTCAGAGACCTCAGCTTCTCTAGGGGCCAGCATATAGAGGGCAGCGCCAATCTCCTCTCCCTCGCTGCTTTTCCCTCCCTGACCCTAAAGAGGGCAGGTATCCATTTACAGCTGGGTGAACTGGGGGGACTGTGCTGTAGCCAAGGGACGCAAATGGTCACCCATCCAACTGGTAACCACACTCAATGCTGCTTAACTTGACCGGGGGAAAGCGAGCGCTCTGACCACTGAGCTATCCCGCCCCCGAGGAACAAGGAAGGAGAAAAAAATCCTTACCTGTGGCAGCCATTCAGAGTCCTCCACAGCCTTGAGGTAGCCTGTTCAGAGCTGGAGGCAGGTCTGCTAGGGCAGCAGGCTCTCATCAGCTTCTTGAAACTGGCCTTGATGTGACGCACCTCGTAGAAATCCACAGGGATGAAGTCACACTTGGGGAAGGAATCCACCTTCACGTTCTGCGATATTTAAAGAAAATAAAATATATATATATATATATATATATAAAGGGATTGTTGTGTGCATAGTTCTGTGACATGAGAAAAAAAAAAGGGTTTGTTGAGTGAGTCATGTTTGTTATTTATATGTTCTAGTACTTACTCACAGTACAACGAGCAGTTTTATTCAAAGGTACATAATTAAACTGTGTTGTACTAGCTTTAAAGCAAAAAAAAAAAAAGATTTTTTTTAGGGGGGGGGGGGGGGGGGGGTATGAACACAATACAAAATTGCAAGGAAATCGATATAAAGGGAAACAATACAATGAGAGAGAGAGAGAGAGAGAGATAGAGAGAGAGAGAGAGAGAGAGAGAGAGGGAGACAGGCAGACAGACAGACAGACAGACAGAGACAGACAGACAGACAGAGAGAGACAGACACACAGACAGACAGAAAAGCAAAGAAGCAAGGAGACAGAGAAAGACCACATCACAGAGAACCAGACTGCAGGTCAACCAGCCACACAGCCAACAGCTTCACTATGTCAGAAGCATCACCTGCATCTGCTTTCCTACCCTAGCACACAAACACCCTAAAAGGGCCAGCAAGAACCAACCAAACCAACACATACTCAGACACAGACAAACAGCCACAAACACACAGAGACCCAAGAGGGCCCAACAAGAACAAACGAACACAGACAAACAGCACAAACACACACAGACCCAAGAGGGCCCAACAAGAACGAACACAGACAGACAGCCACAAACACACAGACCCCAAGAGGGCCCAACAAGAACGAACACAGACAGACAGCCACAAACACACAGACCCAAGAGGGCCCAACAAGAACGAACACAGACAGACAGCCACAAACACCACAGACCCCAAGAGGGCCAACAAGAACGAACACAGACAGACAGCCACAAACACACAGACCCCAAGGGGCCCAACAGAACGAACACAGACAGACAGCCACAAACACACAGACCCCAAGAGGGCCCAACAAGAACGAACACAGACAGACAGCCACAAACACACACAGACCCAAGAGGGCCCAACAAGAACGAACCAACATAGACAAACAGCCACAAACACACAATGAACAATGTTTATTTTTCAGGCTTCCAGCCCCTAGAATGGGGTCATACAAAGCATAGCAATGCAAAGGAAAGCAAAATAAAGCAAACACGAAAATTGCTGTATAACATATGTGGTGACTGCCAAGGCATGAAACCCAAGAGAACAGTCCACACCACCACCATCATCATCACCATTGGCAGCAGGACACATCGCTGACCTTCATCTGGTTCTTTTCCCCCAGCACGTAGAGGGAGACCCTGTGCAGGCCCTGTACAGAGCTGTTGATGAGGTCTCCTCGGCTGTCCAGGCTGCCGTTGTGCCGGTGACCCTCCAGGTTCGGGGACAGCGCCCCCTTGTCCCGCAGACTGCCCATCCCGCTCAGCGCTGAAAGACACACACACACACACACCTCGCTTCCAATCAAGTTGAAAAAAAGAACAGAACACCCTATCAAAAAAATTATTTTTAAATATATTACTTTGATTTCTTACATTTGAGAAATTAAGAGAGGTGACACACACTACCCCTCGTTTCTAATCTAGTTGAAAAAAGAACAGAACACCCTATCAAAAAATTCTTTTTTAAACATAGTACTTTGATTTCAGAAATTTGAGAAATTGAGAGAGGTGATACCCATGATTTTACATAAGTATCAAATATATCAATATTATCTTTTTATTTATTTGTCAGTTGTCTCTAATATAACAAATTAAGAAGAAATCATAAAAACCAGAAACTGACCATCTCAAACTTTAAAAAGAATGACTTACAAGATTTAAAAAAATTCAAAGTAGCACTATCTACACAATTCAATCTACTGGTGGTGTAATGATATCAATCTCTACAGTAAGCTGACATAGATGATAATCTTATCCACCATACACAATGATTACAGCTCTGTCAACCACAAAGGTGATATCAGAGCTGTCCCCTTTCATTAAAAAACTGAAACTCCCTAAAAACTGTGCAGCTACAAACAAATCAAAATGCGTAGATTGAAACACAAAACAAAACTTCTTTTTTTTTTTAAGCAATCATCCATTGTATTACCAACTAGGCAATATTTATTTATTTATTTTTTAAATATGGAAAAGAAACTCTTGGATGTAAGTCTTTTAATGATCATTTTCTAATTAGTCATCAAAACATTCATTACAAAGGAGTGTGTCTAAAAAGCTACCACATATTTGATATATTTCTCAATTATTTGTTGTCTCTGTTTATCTGTCTGCCTATTCTTTGACAAGCAACAAACATACTGAACAAAAGCATGATATCACATATAAAATGATTAAACACTACCATCCATGATCATGTACAATACACTTAGCACATATTGTTATCATCATGTCAACCTTCATGGAGACAAACATAATACAAATCAATTTTATCATAATCACTCACAATAACTAAGCCACATTTATGTATCATAAATCAGAATATTTCATGGAATACAATCCTTAACTTTTTTTTGTTAAACCCATCAACATCCTTAAAAGCATTTACTTTTTTTTTTCTTCAATACTGAATAACTGATAACTTTGAAATCGTACACCACACAAGAACTGACAATTTCATATATAAAATTCTTACCTTCAAACAACAGATTTTTTTAAAGTTAAATTTTCTTACAAAAATTCTTATTCTTGATATATATAAAAAAAAAGGGTTTTGGAATCCAGGCAATTTTTCTTGCAGTCAAATAACTTCACATCACCAAGTGCATCCAAAGTTCACATGCTACACAAAATAAGAGTTAGTCGCATGGGATTATAAAATTATTGAATAATTAAGTCCTGTAAATATACAGTGAATCATCATGCATCAATTCTAAATCCACTTCAGCGAATGCAGGCTGTGAGAATTGGGTCAACATAGTCAGCATATTTTTCATAATTCTACAAATGAATATATGCATAAAGTAGCAATGTCAGCCAATAACAGCATTCATATGTTGATAAAAAAAAAACCACCAAAAACATAAGCCTGAAATTTTTGTTTCATGCATAGTTAGCAGAGGCTGAATGTGTGTGGTATATCAATATAAACCCCTGTTAGATTTCAAGATGAGAGTTTATGAGAATAGTATGACTTGGGAAGTTCTACATACAAACACAGTCTACCAGTACTGAAACAATTAAATGCATCCCCTTTTTTTTCTTTTTTTTTTGGGGGGGGGGGGGGGGGGGGGGGTAGCCTTCTTCCTATTTCTATCACACAACCATTTCACTTCTCATGCCAGACTGAGACAAGACTATTTCACGAGGAATGAACTGCACACTGACAGGCAACTAAATCAACATAAAATAAAATGTTTTTGAAAACAGACAAACTGAAAACACAAGCTACGGGAAAAAAACAATCATCATTCGAAAAACTCCAGGCTTCAGTGACAACAACATTCCCAGCACTCTTGAGCACACAACAAGAACAACAATGAAAACTGATTTCTCTATGGCAGCAAACTCATCAGCATAAACCTTTTTAAAAAAAAAAAAAAGAAAGAAAAAAAAAAGGAAAAACAACTAAAAGCTGAAAGGACATGGATGGGTACCGTCCACACAACACATTTAATTAATTAAAACACAGGGGGGAGAAATAAACTGATGTCAATATTTCCAGCCATTACAAGGACACAGGCATAACCATCAACATGCAATCATCACCAAAAAAGTGTTTCAATCATCAATCAATCAATCAAATCAAAATCAAAACAAGCCCACCCTACAACAACAACAACGACGAAAGCTAAAAGAAATATAACTTAAAAGTGACACAAATCAACCAGCTTCATATGGCACAAGGCTAAGTCCACTGCCAGTAGAGAAAAAAACAACAACAACAACCGAAAAACAACCTTTAAAAAAATGTTGAGCGATCATTCCAGAGCAGAAGGAGAAGGAGCAAAGATGTAGTATGTACATGCAAAACACCCAGTTAGCACAGTGCCTGACACAGAGAGAACAGAAGAGAGAGACAGTTGCACACAGCACAGCCACACACTTCAGGCACTGGCATCCGCACATATACATACGCACACGGCTTACGGTCTGGCTTGATGGTTGGGCTGGGTAACCAAATGGGCATTTCTAATTCTATTCCTCTGGCATTTTTAGTAATATGAGCATCCCTAGATTGACTGGAAACACATTCAGAAAATCTGATATTTCTTATTAAGTTTGAGTATTTCCTGAGGGGCACACATAGAAAAGCAAAGCTTCCTGGGCATATCTTTTGTTTCTTTTGTGTTTGTCATATCGGCGGCTGAAACTCTGTAATAAAGGCAGCAGTGTGCTACAGGTCATCAAAGTTGCTATGATAGCATTTTCTTGACCACTGGGGTGAGGTTAGGCCAGATCCCTTTTTTGAAATGCCTCATATAGTGGGTAGCGCTGCAGTGATGCTTTGTGTTGGGTATATGTATCTAGTTTAGTAGAACTCCTAGTGAAAAAAAACAACAAAAAACTTTTGCAACATGTTGAAAGAATTTTCCTGTATTGTTATGGCATTTTGATGCCAGAAGGCTTGTGGCCGATTCTATGTACAAAAAAGCACTTCCAGTAAAAATGTGATGGTTTCTATTATTAATTGAACTCACTGGAGACACGCTTAGTTCATACTGAAGCTATTATCCTATAATTTAGCAAACTATTCCGGCTAATGAACATTCAGCCAATTTGATGAAAACAGGTTTTTAAAAAAAGGCATATTTCATATCAATTTTAAAAACTATTTTGTGTTTTGTTTCACATACTTTTATTTCTATTTTCATTCCTGAGCTAGAATTATGAGGTCACAAAATGGTGAGATTTTGCACATTATACTGATTTTGTCCACTATGTAGGTAGCCACATTCCAATTTTGGGATGTTTTATTAATATTTTTCAATACACCACTTGTCTGTTTTACTTTACATAAAATCAGTGAATAGCAAAAAAAGAAGAAAAAAAAGAAAAAAAAAACAAAAGATCTGACACACTCACTTGCTTTACCTTGGCAAAATATATATGTCCATTAGTTAATCCAGAAAAAAGAAAGGGGAAAAAAAAAGAACTAAACACATTTTTATACAACAAACATTTTTCTCGGCCTCAGAAATATTAAGTAAACCTCATACTTTCCACTGTTCTACCCTACCACATTTTGACCACAAAACTTGGGACAGAAAAACCTCTTAAATAATCTTTTTAATCCTCTTTTCCCCCCCACAAAATTGTATATTCTTCACAATATCAGAGATGTCATGTGGCATAATATCACATGACATTACATATCCTTTAGTCTTCTTGACCATGGTTGACTCAACAACCAACCCCTGAGGGGAAAAAAAATTAGTGTGTAACAGACCAAAGGGAACAGGACAGCTCAGTGGTTAGAGCACTCGCTTTCCCCAAGCTAAGGTTAAGCAGCATTGAGCGTGGTTACCAACTGGATGGGTGACCGTTTGTACGCCTTGGCTTCAGTACAGCCTCCCAGCTGTAAGTGGGTACCTGCCTCTCTAGGGTCAGGGAAGGTAGAGCAGCGAGGGAGAGGAGATGGGTGCCACCCTCAATATACTGGGCCCGAGAGAAGCTGAGGTCTCTGATGCCTCGCTCTCTTACGACCACATAGGTTATGGGACACCTTTACCTTCTAACAGACCAAAAAAAATCCCCTAAACCATACACCGTCTACAATTTTTTCTGCATTTTCTGGGAACTGACCAAAGCAGGAAACTAAAAGAGGGCGTATGTCTAGTCTACAATAAAGCGCACACCACCCTCCTGCCCATTTTTGTACTAGCCAGCAGCCCACCAAGCCAGACCAGGGGGGAAATGGGAGAGGAGGGAGAAAAAAAAAAAAAAAAAAAAAGCGAGTAGCGATGAATACTTGGCCAGCCTCGCCGAGTCCGTCTGGGCATGGTCAGAACTGAAAATGGAACACAACTCGCACATCAACCACCGCCGCAGCAGCAACCACCGATTAACGATACAACACCACCAAACAAAACACCACCACCACACCACACACAAAAAAAAAAATCAGAAAAGATGAAAAAAACACAACCCAACAAACAAAACAAAACAAAACAAAATCCCAATGGGGCAAAGCGTAGTTAACTCACCTGTGAATATGTGGGGAGATAACCAACCAACAGTAAAGGGAGATTATTTTTCAAAAGAAGTTTACTCATGGGAGGTAAATTATTTCTATGTGCATATTTTGGAAGAGGATTTCTTTTTGGAAACTATTCATTTTTCAGCTTTAATATTTTTGTGTACATATTAATGACATCGTACCACACATTCTTTGGAAAATTTTTGCTTTTTTTTTTTTTAAACATATATTTGCAGACTGTGGAAGGTTAACAATTTCATTTTTTTTTAAATTAATAAAAAATCAAAAGGCTAGTTGCTCATAGCTTCGTCTCTTATGCTTGCTGATTTGTCTAGAACTACATTCACTTTTTTGTTGTGACTTTTTTGTGTGTGTTGTGGGGTTTTGGGGGGGGGCTCTTTTTACTTTTTTTTCTTGCTTTTTTTAAAGCAACATCAAAGTTGAAAAATGAACGATGGCAAAATAAAAATTATTTCAGAAATAAACACAACAATAACCAAGACACACAAAAAAGCCCCAGCAAAAATGACAAAATTTCAATGAGAAAGTCACTGATAGAGGTTATCTCCCAACATTATATGATTACATTTTAGAGCCCTTTGCAATTGGACAAGGTTATTGCTATGGGCAAAAATATCCCTTCACATCTTGCTGGGCTCCTTAAGGAGCCACAGGAGTCCTGCAACAAAACTGTCTGGCAGAGTGTCTAGGGCAATGAAGAACCTGGTGGAGTCCATTCCTTTTCAGACAGCAGTTTGCATGCTGGGTATGTTCTTGTCATCCATGTCAATCGCCAGAGCTGGCCTACTCTTTTATGAAAGGTGGATAGTGTTTTAACGTGTGTGGAAGCAAAAGCAAAGCACTACTGCATATCGCCTCCTTTCAAAACACTGCAGGGGAAATGAGGCAATTCAAAGATGAATCTAATCCTGAAAATTTATCTCTTTTTTCATACATAAGTAGTTTCCATACAAAATGGGGGAAATCCTAATGTTGACACTTTATCATCCTCAACCTAAAACACCACACACACACACACACACACACACACACACACACACACACACACACACAACACACACTCACTCACTCACTCACTCACTCACTCACTCACTCACTCACTCACTCACTCACTCACTCACTCTCACTCACTCACTCACTCACTCACTCACTCACTCACTCACTCTCACTCACTCACTCACTCACTCACATCAAGATGAGAACACAGTTTTACTTTTCTAAACACAGGTGAGTCAAAAAAACCCAAAAAAAACCCACCCAAACAAAAAAAACCCCAAAACATGATGCATGACAACACAGACCAGAGAGGGAAAAAAAACCCAATCATGCTGTCCATTATATTATAAAGCTTTCTCCCATTCCCAACAACACAACCCATATGTACAAGTACGTGCGCGCGGGCACACACACACACACACACACACACACACACACACACACACACACACACACACACACACACACACACATATGCACATCAATGAAGACAACAACAACAAAACCACACCAAAAAAAAAAACAAGGTCATATACATCTTATTAAAAACCACCACCACCATATTCTTCACACATTTTTTTTTCAGCAAACACACAAAAGTGCTGAGAATTTTTTTTTTTTAAAGAAAATAGATATAATAATATTCAAAGAGGGTCCACATCATCAAAAACTGTTTTACAAAATAACAAATAGGTCTGTTTAAACTTGATCTGCTATTCGAACATGCAATTTCTGTACTGCTTTTTTTTTCAAAAAAATTGCTTTTTTTTCCCAAAACACATGCAGAAATGGGCTTTAAAATGAAAAAAAGGAAACCAAATTTATTATTTACAGATAAAAAGAAGAGCAACAACAACAAAAAACCCAAAAAATAGAAGCACATATATGTACATATATACAAATCTTTTAAAAGAAATAAACTTATTCCCCTACTTTTTTTAAACTAAAAAGAATTTTTAAAAATTTTAAGACAACCCCCCCACCACCACCCACCCCCCCCCCCTAAAAAAATAATTTAGAAATAAAAACACTCACACACACACAATCACCAAAATATCAATCATGTCAAACATTGGCTGTACTTTGTCTTCAGAAATGGACTGGGCATGGAAATGAAAAGGGACACAGAAAGGACCCAGGGCCACAGAGAGAGGCCAGGGCCACAGAGAGAGGCCAGGGCCACAGAGAGAGCCCAGACCTTGAGAAAGAGCCAGAGAAAGAGCCCAGAGAAAGAGCTCTGGGACACTGAGAGCCCAGAGACACAGAGAGCCTAGGGACACAGAGAGCCTAGGGACACAGAGTCTAGGGACACACACAGAGAGCCTAGGGACACACAGAGATCCTAGGGACACAGAGAGCCTAGGGACATAGAGAGCCCACAGACATAGAGAGCCCACATGGCATGGGACCAGGAGGATGAGTATAGAAAAAAAAATTTAAACCAGCCTCTTATCAGTACTCGGGTCAAAATAATGAAACATATACCATTAAGGTGTTACATCACCTCATAATAAAACATTGCTGTGCAAGAGGGGGAAAATGACAAACAGACAGCCAGCCAGCCAGCCAGCCAGCCAGCCAGCCAGCCAGACAAGAGAAAAGAAAGTTCATACCTACTGTTTAAGTATCTTTCATTTAAAAGATACCTTCCTTCTCAACTTAAAAAAAAAAAATCCAGAACATACATCTTTTTAAAAAATCTGTATGTACACAGACGCACGCACGCACACACACACACACACACACACACACAACACACACACACACACACACACACACACACACACACACAACACACACACATGCACACACACACACAACATAGGTAGGTAGATAGATATATCTATATAATATTAACACCAAGGCATCAACACACCACATAATAAAAACACCAATCTGAGAAAAAAACATAGCAAATCCTGTACACATACACACACATGTATCACACCAAAGCAAATGTTCCACAAAATGTTCAACACAGCCTGTGAAAAAATGACATATCATAACACTAACAATATCAAAGAAATCAGGCATGCCCAATACACACAAATGGCAAGCAATGCAGATCAGCTGAGCAAAGACTACAGTGCTACTTCTACCACCAGCACCAACAGCTAGGCTGCCACCCCAGTTCAGCAGGCACACTGAGTGAGAACTATAAGCAGTGACTGTGACTCAGTGAGTACTGTGTAACACCACAGTTTTCTGCGTCACCATCCAAACCTTTCTCCATGTAAAATCTGTTTCTGGGCTCTGGTGGCTAGTTTTTGTTTCCTTTCTCTGTTCCCCCTTCTGTCCATCTCTGTCTCTCTCTGTCTCTCTCTGTCTCTCTCTGTTTCTCTCTGTCTCTCTGTCTCTCTCTCTCTCATTCCCTGATCAGGGCAAGGGCCGGATGAAAAAAAGTATGTAATACTTACTCTGTAACCCTTGAAAAATAAAGATTATTCATTCATTACTCATTCAATCATTAGTCATTCCTCCTCTCTCTCTCTCCCTCTCTCTCTCTCTCTCTCTCTCTCTCTCTCTCTCTCTCTCCCTCCTCTCTCTCGTCTCTCTCTCTCTCTCTCTCTCTCTCTCTCTCTCTCTCTCTCTGCTCCTCCTCTCTCTCTTCTCTCTCCTCTCTTCTCTCTCTCTCTCTCTCTCTCTCTCTCTCTCTCTCCTCTCTCTCTCTCTCTCTCTCTCTCTCTCTCTCTCCTCTCTCAGACTTGAGATGAGAATATAGACTGACTTTGCCGACAATAATGATTCAATATAAATCAAAGGAGAGAACAAGAGAATTTATTTTTTCACATCAGTGACCCTTGATGCTGACTGGTAGTTATGGCATATCTATGCAACCTTTTTTTTTTTCTTTTTTTTAAAAATATCTATGCAACCTACACCAGTCCAATATCCCTGAAGCAGATTTGACATGGGGAGAGTTTTGATATGTTTCGTAATAATAATAATAATAAAAATCTCTAGACAGATTATCACACTGTCGGCATACTGTGAAAAGCTGCAAGCAAGGTACACATTTCTGCAAGCCCTTCACCAAACTTCATCACACAAGCAAAAAGCATACCATTAATCTCATACACAATATCATCAACAGTCACACACATCACCACCAGTACTTTCAAAACACACGTCACAACCAATACTGCTCTGGAGCCTGAAAATATCATTTTGAAAAACCACTGTTCACACATCATGTAGAGCAGCCGGGATAGGAAACCACCAAGAAGAACTGGCTAACTGCACATTTCTACACGGCTGGGGAGAGATGAAAAAGGTGACGGGTGCTTGTGACATGACAATATAGAACAGAACAGTTCCCAGATAGATAGATGGTCAAAACTCCTTGCTGGTTATGTCCACCATGCAGTGTGTGAGGCCCAGACCTCACACACCCTGACTGACACCCCCTATACTTACCCACAGCCCATTGGGCAGCTTTCAACAGAAACCAGGCAGCTGTTACCAGACTGGCTCTCCCAGGTCTGGGGAAATCTTATCTACTTAGCGTTTTAATACTCGAGGCCTGGCAGCTAGCGTGTCACATAACAGTTCATCACTCCAGTGTATCTGTGAAGAAGTGTAGACCTCTATCAAAGCTCACCTAAAAGACATGCTGAGTCTATCAGTGACAAAGAGAAGATTTCTGTACGAGCTGAACTAAAAGACATGGGCTTTCATCTAACTTTTTACCGTTAAGTTGAACAATGGCAAAGTGGAGATCCCTATAAAAGTTGAACTAAAAGGCATGTTGTGTTAACTAAAACTTCACATCTTCATTTCCTCAGTGACAATGAGAACATCAGTATAAAAACCTGCCGACAAAGGCTTAACTAAAATGTATGTGCAATTGCCTAACTCTTTACCACTCAAGTCAGTCAGAGAAAAAGTGGACACATGTGCCTGTATAGATTGAACCAAAAGCTATGTGCCTTTATCTCACTTTTTACAACTCACTATTTCATTGAAGAAAACTTTTTAAACCTTTCCATAGTTCTGCATAATTATGACATGTTGTATATTTGCACTGCATTGTGGTACAGTCACTTCTTTAAATAGACTCAAGCCAATTCTGTTTGTCTCTTTGCTGATTGGCTTATCAATGGTACATTTTTCCATATTGCTGGTTTACTTGAGGTTTTTTTATGTATATGTATGTATGTCTCTATGCATGTATGTAAGCACATGTATGTTATAATGTTAGCATGTTTTACTGCCTCTAAAAAATGATTTTTTTTTAAACACCATTTTTACTGCTCAAGTCTATTAGTTTAAAAGTATGTATCTCAATAAAGGCTGAACTAAAAGGCAGTTGCCATTACTTGATTTTCTATAACTGAAGTCTAACAGTCTGAATGAGAGGCATCCACATGTACTGTTACATGATTTTTTTTCACTTCTGACGTCTGCCATTGAAGAAGTAATGATCTTCACTGAAGTAAAGGCTTCACTAAAACACATGTGCTTTCACCTAACTTTTCACAGTCCAAATCTACAAATTAAAAAAAAAAAAAAGCACAGATCTCTATAATGGCTGAACTGGTGGATGGAATAACCTGGTGGTTCAAGTGTTGCTCACATGAGCTGATGGTCTGGGTTCAAGCCATCACTGTAGCACCCGTTCAAGGCAATTTTCCCCCTGGTGACAAGTTAACACCAGTGCCAACTCCATCCCCCCAAAAGTCCTTCAGATGAGACTGTAAACTAAGGTCCCCTGTGCGAATATATGCTTAACATCTTACATACACATTATAACTCATTCTACCTTTAAGAAGTGTAGGCCATTAAGTGCCGGTGGGAACAGACAAAATGTGAAAAACATATGCACACTGATGTCATGTTTAGACTCCAGTCTCAAAGTCGGAATGCGGCTACCTTGCTGGTGGGTAAAAAACGGTTGCAAATGCAAAATGTTACCATTGGTGAACCTCAGCTCTAACTGAGGAACAGAGAAGAACAAAAAGAAGGGCTGCACTAAAAAAGTCATGCTGTCACCTAACTCCTCACAGCTCAAGTTTATCACTCAGTAAATAAAGTGTAGATCTCTATACAGGCTGAACTGACAGACATGGGCTGTTACTTCACTCTCTTTAGCTCAAACCGACTCAGAAAAAAAAAAAATTGGGTAAAAAAAATTGGAGAGTTGTACGAGGGTGAAAGAGAAGGTGTGACAAGGCAAAGCTGAGGCAGGTGTGTAGTGCAGGACAGTCGCAGTGAAGACAGGTTCCTTTCTGAAGAGTGTGGAGTGATTGGCTTACTGGTGGGGTGGGTGGGTATAGAGGATGCTTAGCTAAAGAGAAGTGATATGCTGTGTGTGTGTGTGTGTGTGTGTGTGTGTGTGTGTGTGTGTGTGTGTGTGTGTGTGTGTGTTTTGTGTGTGTGTGTGTGTGTGTGTGTGCATGCGTGTGTGTGCATGCGTGTGTATGCATGCGTGCCTGTGCATGCATCATGTACATGTGTGTCTGTGTGAATTTGCGTGCGCATACATGAGTATGACAAGGAGAGAGGAGTATATAGGCATCAAAGTATCATTAAAACAAGTTTAAAAGGGAAAAAAAGCTATCTTAACTTAATTCACCCTCCCTACAAAATATCCATATTATATATACATCATCAACTTTTTATTTCCGTGAACTTTCTCATAAAACTCTTGAAAGCTTTTCCTCTCTGAGAGATTATTCTTTGTTCAAATTTAAAATAATCTGCTACAATCAATTTAAATTGATTAAAATCAAATCACAATACAATAAGAAACTGATCAATAAGATGGGACTGAGTACCTGTGTTTTTGTTATAAGGTTAAAAAACCCAGACTTTTTTTGGGATCATTTTCTTCACTTGACTTTAGTCGTTAGACACCAAAAAAAAATGTACTTTTTTATATCCTTATTTTACTTTTCTTTTTTAATCCTACTTTTTACATTGTACAGATTTTAAAAAACAAAATGCTTAATCCAGAAACACATGCAATCTTTTCTTTTCATTTAATCAGTCTATATCTGCAGCATTTAATAAAACAAGCTACGGCTGTTAAGACCTATCACCCACTCAGAAAAAGCGTTTAGCATAAACACAAGATACTGTCAACAGAATGCGACTTTAAAAGAATATCTCACTGATAGATAGGATATGATCAAAATTCAGTCCTTCATAAATATATGGAAAATTTCATCTCCAATATGATTACACATAATCTATAAAAAAAATATAAAAAAATTTAAAACACAGAGAGATACTGACAACAGATATTTGAAATAATGCCAGAATAGAGTATATCGTTACAAGTCCAGACTGCACCACTTATAATCGGATTACACCATCTCCAAGAACACACACACACACACTATATATATATACAGACTACTCTAGAGACATTAAAGTTCAGTGCTATGTTATGAAAAACAAAATCCGATTATATTCTGGTTAAATATCCAGGTGATCTTGATTAATATGAAGAGCCCCAATATGATATCCAGGAAATCTAGATAAATATTCCATAAGTCTGGGTAAATATCCAGGAATTCTTGAAAATAGTGATAAATATCCGGCTATATATATATGGAAAATATCCAGAAAATCTTCACAAACCTGGTTATGCATCCTGAAAATCTTGATAATTATCCAGAAAATCTTTTGATAAATATCCAGAAAATATTCAATAAATATCCAGAAAGCCTTTGATAAATATTCAGAAAATATTTGATAAATATCCAGAGAAAGTCTTCGATAAATATCCAGGGAATAATAAAAAAAATCCTGATAAATAAATATCCAGGAGAAACTACTTCCACCTTCGCTCCGATTACACAAGGCTCCGATAATCCACAAAAGAGACAAGAAGCCAAAAGAGAGTTAAAAAAAAAAAAAAAAAAGTTACAGGAGAGGGGTGGTGGTGGTGGGGCGTACGGCGAGGAATCAAGAGGGGGCAAAGGGTCAAGAAGAGGACAGCTCCACCTACAGGGTTTGTGGCGACCTTTGCCCATGCTAGCTCGCAGTCGGCCCACCGTGCGCGACACCGATTCCACCACAGCCGTGTGAGCGTGGCGGTGGGGGTGTGGCTGGTGGTGAGGGTGGTGTTGTTGCTGCAGTTCTGAATCTACTTCTTTTGAGGCTGAAGGAGAACAATAACACATCCAGTCAAGAGAACAACGTCTTTTCAGGACAAAGTCATGCACAGAGTAGCGCTTGCTTGGTTGCTTTGCTTTGCTTTGGTTTGCTTGGTTTGGTTTGCTTTGCTTTGCTTTGGTTTGCTTTACTTTGCTTTGCTTTGCTTGGCTTGGCTTG
>CM060336.1:35450593-35458397 GCA_030674155.1 Stramonita haemastoma | reverse complement strand
GATAAAGCACATGGCAGGCAGGCAGGTGTGCACGCGTGCGTGCGTGCATGCATGCGCGCTCGCACACACGCACACACACACACACACACACACACACACACACCCAGAATGAGAGAGAGAGAGAGAGAGAGAGAGAGAGAGAGAGAGAGAGAGAGAGAGAGAGAGAGAGAGAGAGAGAGAGAGAGAGAGAGAGAGAGAGAGAGAGCGCGCGGAGCGCGAGCGAGAGAGAGAGAGAGCGAAAGAGAGAGAGAGAGCGAGAAAGATGCCATAGGCAAACACACACACAGAAAACGCACCCCCCCCCCAAAAAAAAAACAAAAAACCCAAAGCAACAACAAAAAACCCAACCAAACAACCAACCAACCAAAAAGAAAAACCCCTACATGATTTTTTTTTTTTAAGTAGAAAAACCCAATGGTGATAATACACTCTAGCAACACACTGTCAAGGAGTTAAAAAAAAAAACACCCTGAATTACCCTAAAAACAAAAACCCATTACAATAAAAGATACAAAAAACAACCCCAAATAAACATTACAATAAAAGATATAAATCAACACAAATTACCCTAACAGCAAAAAACCCATCACAGTAAAAGATACAAAAAACAACCCCATATAAACATTACAATAAAAGATATAAATCAACACACAAATTACCCTAACAACAAAAAACCCCATCACAACAAAACACACAAAAAACAACACAAAAACCCCACTACAACAATAACACAAAACCAAAACAACCCACACCACCCCTCTCCTCCTTACCTCCGACACACAGAGTAAGTGGCGTTGACGGTCGAAAGCCGAAAGGGTTCGGATCTGGATCGTTGTCCCACTGTGGAGATGCTGCCTAGCCCCAGTCGCTGGTAATCCTGGTAGCTGGGTCTCTCCATCAGTCGGTCCACGTTCTTGGGATCGCTGGAGAGGGAAGGGACCACCATCTCCCCTTCATCTACTACTGCAACGAAAGAGTGTTGCAGGGTGTTAGTTAGCGAGTGAGGGAGGGAGGGAGGGAGGGAATGAATGAGGGAGTGAGCACAGTGGGGTGGTGGGGTGGGGTGGTGTGGAGGGGTGAGGAGGGGTGTGGTGTGGTGTGGTGTGGTGGGGTGTGGTGTGGTGTGGTGTGGTGATGAAATGTGGAATGGTGTGGTGTGGAGTGGTGCGATGAAATATGGTGTGGTGTGGTGTGGTGTGGAGTGGTGCGATGAAATGTGGTGTGGTGTGGTGTGGTGTGGTGTGGTGTGGTGTGGAGTGGAGTGAGTGGTGTGGTATGGTGTGGTGTGGTGTGGTGTGGTGCCATGGGGTGGTGTGCTAAAGTAGAGTGGTGTGGTGTGGTGTGGTGTGGTGTGGTGTGGTGTGGTGTGGTGTGGTGTGGTGCCATGGGGTGGTGTGCTAAAGTAGAGTGGTGTGGAGTGGGATGAATTGACATGGACCAAAGACAAAACCCCAAACTAACAAGAAAACAGAGACGTTTGTGAGTACACACACACACACACACACACACACACACACACACACACACACACACACACACACACACACACACACACACACACACACTGCAAATTTTGATATTGACTACACAGAAGCAAAAAAGGACACTAATCAAAACCTACTCAAAATTGAGGTTCAAAATCATATAAATTGTCAGTATTTAAACCACTTGAAAGTATACACGGACGGATCTGTATTAGAATCGGGCATGTGCGGGGCTGCATTCGTTATACCCGACTTAAAAGTAAAAAGATCTTTTTGTATTGGAAAAGGTTTTACAATATTCACTTCTGAATTGTTCGCAATTTTTATGGCACTAAATTATCTTTCAAATATTTCTCTTGCGATTTACAATCTCGTTTTTTGTGTTGATTCAAAATCAGTGTTACTGGCTTTAAAACATTGGGACTCTAAACTGAGAAATGATGTTATTTTTGAAATCAAGTTCCTTGTGCATTCTCTTGTTTCTAAAGGTATTGGGATAAAATTTTGCTGGGTACCATCACATTGCGGTCTTTACTGGAACGAATTGGCAGATTCTCTGGCAAAACGCGGTGCTTCAGAATGTACAAGTGACATAATGATTAATAGTATAGGTCTACGTTTATCTTCATTTGAGATTACTTCAATTCTTGCAAACTCTATTTATTCAAAGTTTTTTAGATTTCACTTAAATCGTTTATGTTGCCCACGAAATATAGAAATTATAATTCATAAATTACGTCTAAATGCTTGGAAAACTAAATATTTAAAAAATGTTTTCTGCACTTGTTCTGCTATTATATCAGTCCATCATATATTGTTTGATTGCCCTGTGCTTAATGCCTCGTATAAAGCAAAGGGATAGATTTAAGAAAAAAATATGGAAATATCCAAAGTGTCCTGTACGATTCCGAGTCGCATGTCCTAGTATCAGTTGCAGAAAGTATTTGCCAGTCACCAGTAGGTCAGTTACTATAAATGAAATTGTATAAACTTATCATCTTTCATTACATTCTTTATCCTTTCACCTTTTCCCCACATCCCCTTTTCAGTGCATCCTTAGGCTAACGTGAATGTGCCATTGTCTAAATCACCTTGTAGTGAACGGACATTAAACCAATGAGAAGAAGAACACACACACAAACATACACACCCAAATGCTCCACTGCACCCACACATCACTACACTTGCCCTCCCTACCCTACCCTACCCTCCCTCACACACACACAAGACACACAAACACACCCTCCACTCCCACTCCACTCCCACCCCCCTCCCCACACACATACACACACACACACTTACTAGAGAGGTCGTCAAAAACCTCACTGGAGGGCCGATCCGATTCGCTATCTGAAGAGCGAGGGGATGTATTCCTCCGAGAGGGAGGAGGGGTCGGCAGCACGTACTTCTGTTTTCGCTGGGACTGTTTCGGTCTCAACCCCACCTTCCTAGCAGTCTTCAGGAGCGTCTTCTTGTAAATGTGTCTGAAACAGCAATGTTCGGGCACGAAGATTTTTATGCGCTCTATGAATTATGCTTTTTTGCGGGATAGCTAAGAGGTCAGAGCATTCGCTTTCCCCCCCAAGTCAAAGTTAAGCAGCACTGAGCGTGGTTACCAGTTGGATTGGTGACCGTTTGCATGCCTTGGCTTCAGTACATTCCCCCCAGTTCACCCAGCTGTAAATGGGTACCTGCCCTCTTTAGGGTCAGGGAAGGTAAAGTAGCGAGGGAGAGGAGATGGGTGTGGCCCCTTAATTATGCTGGCCCTTAGAGAAGCTGAGGTCTCTGGTATCCCGCTTCCCTACGACTACAGGTTAAGGGACACCTTTACTTTTACCTCTTTTTCATAAAACTCACTTTTAACATGATGAATTTATGATGAGAAATTTATATCCCCAAAAAATGATGTTTTTTTATATACTATAATGTTTTGTAATTCTTATTTATCATTATGCTATGCACTGATAGTTAAATACATAGTTATTTCAGTAGCAGAAAAGATCATTTTGTTTAGAGCCCTGGTTTCTGTAGTCTTTTTTTTTTGTCTTTTTTTTTAACCTTTTGGGGTGGTGAGGCTAGGGGTGGGGGGGATTATGTTTTTTTGCTAACTTTAAATCACTACCAACACTATTCCAGACTTTTCTGGTATATGATATAGACAGCTGCCATTTTTTTCCCATTTCAACAATGGTACTTTATCTTGCAAACAAAAAAAACAAAAAACTACTTTATCTTGCGAACAAAAAAAAACAAACAAAAAAAAAGAACTACTTTATCTTGCGAACAAAAAAAAAAAAAAGGAACTACTTTATCTTGTGAACAAATAAAACCCCAACTTTTAAACAACTGGACTGGGGCAGGGCAGGGCAGGGCAGGGCGGAGCAGGTTAGGGCAGGGTAAGACAGGGTAGGTTAGAGCGGGAACTGACCTGAGGGTGGCATGTTTCCTCTTGTCCTTGTGCATGTGGGTGACCTGCTGTGAGGCGTGGCCGGTGAAGGCGAAGGTGGAGAAGACGGTGTGGGGGTTGCGCACCCTGTTCAGCAGCTTCCTCAGCATCTCCACGTTCTCCGAGTCCACCTCCTCGTCAAACGCCACCTTGATCATCTGCACACACACCACCATCATTTATTTATTTATTTATTTATTTATTTGTTTGTTTATTTATTTATTTATTTTATTTATTTATTCATTTATTCATTTATTCATTCATTCATTCATTCATTTATTTATTTATTATTTATTTATTTGTTTGTTTGTTTATTTATTCACTTGTTTGTTTATTTATTTATTCTTTTATATGGAGAATGAAGGAATAAGCACTCGGGTGCTTTTTTTGTACATCCAGTCCCTCGTGTTTATGCAGTTCTGTAAATCTTGTCATCTGTTCCCACCTCTGTCAACCACCATGATTATGCATATGTAGGGTGTTTGTGGGATTTGATGACAGAAGGAAAGAGAACAGGTGGGTTGGGAGTGTTGTTGGGCATTTTCTAGTTTAATACACTGGGATTCTTCTGTCTCTGCTCATTACACCTGGGAATCACTGGGGTTTTTTAATTATTATTTATTCTTTTATATCAAGGATAATTTGTTTATTTATTTAACTATTTATTCTTTTATATCGAGGATAATGGAATTGTGTTGTTGGGCATTTTTCTGCTTAACACGCTGGGATTCACACAGCATATGCATTCTGTCTCTACTTATTACATCTGGGAATCACTGTGAGATGTGAACAAACTGGATGGGAAATTTGCATGTACGGCTGTTTTATTTATTTATTTATTATTTTATTTATTCTTTTATATCCAGGATAATGGAATAAGCACTCAGGTGCTTTTTTGTACATCCAGTCCCTGTGTGTAGACACAGTTTTGTAAATCTTGTCATCTGTTCCCACCGGCACACAATGGTCTACTCATACGAGAAGTGGAACAGGATTTAACATGTGCGCATATGATTATGCATATGTAAGGTGTTAGCAGATTAAATGACGGATGGACAGAGAGTGCATGGGTGAGGAGTGGGGGATGTTTTGGGGTATTCTGCTTAACACATTGTTCACCCAGCATATGCACTCTGTCTCTACTTATTACATCTGGGAATCACTGTGAGAGGATGTGTACATACTGGATGAGAAATTTGCATGTATGGCTGTTTTCAAGTACCTTGCTATATAGGCAGCTATACTATGACCTACCATAATATTTTTTTCCTTCTCTGAGGAAGAGTTAATACAGATCTGTTGAGCTAAGCTTTCTTTTTTTTGTTGTTTTAAATCAGATTTTCAGTTTTTCTATTGTACAAATACAAATTGTAGAGCTAAAAGCTTGTCATGGCTGAGGACAGCATCAGCATAACTTTTCAAAGCAAAATACCATTATAATGCAGGCCTTAGCACTTTGCTTACATCCATGACTGACTGACATAGCTTTTGGCCTGAACTATAGATATAGAAAGGAGGAAGAGCGGGGTGTTCAGTGAGACAGAATGATTAGGTAAAGGAGTTGATGGGGGTGTGATTTTCACTTTCTGCTGCATCCAAACGTTTGTCAGTAGAAACTATTTTTTTGTTGCCTCAAACAAAATTTGCATAAATATTTACCTAAACAGCATAAATGCATTCACATACCCAAGCATGCCCACTTGTGTTCAAGGACATAAATGCATACACTGAACACACATTTCAGTACAATATCTGACTCTCTTTCTCTTTCACACACACGCACACTTGCGCTCTCTCTCTCTTCTCCTCTCTCTCTCTCTCTCTCTCTCTCAGACAGACACACGCATACACACAGACTACACACTTAAAAAACACTCAACGATAAAAATCACATCTCCATTCCATTTGTTTAACCCTCTTAGTCCCAAACCGGGATTTGCCGAGATTGAATAATTAACCCCCCTATGCCCCGAACCGGGATTTGCCAGGATTTACACACAATAGATTTCCATCATGCTGTGACCATAACTAATTGCTTCCACATGTCAAAGCTCTATCAGGCTAGAGGTAGAAACCCTGCTGAGAGTCTGGAAGTAATTATAGCTGCTGGTATGTACTTAGAAGGAGGAAAAGGCGAGCGAGCATGTGTGCCTGACCTGATTTCGTGATGGAATGCGAAATCCAGGGGCAACAGTTTGTGTTCAGAGAATCCAAATGCAAGAGGGTTAAGATACTGACGGTTACGGTCAGTTCTCACCTGGAAGATGTTGGATCTCAGCTGCAGCCCCTCATGCAGCCACTGGTCCAGATGCTGCAGGTACTGTGTGCCCATCTTCTTCTCCTTCGTCAGCGTCGACACCGGGAAACACCGCATCACCACTTGTTCACACACTGAAAAAATGAAACACCGCATCACCACTTGTTCACACACTGAAATGAAACACCGCATCACCACTTGTTCACACACTGAAATGAAACACTGCATCACCACTTGTTCACACACTGAAATGAAACATCACACCACATGCTGAAACACTGCATCATATGCTGAAACACAGCATCACCACTTGTTCACACACTGAAATGAAACACCGCATCACCACTTGTTCACACACTGAAATGAAATACTGCATCACCACTTGTTCACACACTAAAATGAAAACACCGCATCACCACTTGTTCACACACTGAAATGAAACACCGCATCACCACTTGTTCACACACTGAAATGAAACACCACACCACATGCTGAAACACTGCATCATATGCTCACACACTGAAATGAAACACCGCATCACAGGCTGAAACACCGCATCACATCCTGAAACACCACATCAATGATTGTTCACAGGCTGAAATGAAACACCACATCACAGCTTAATCAAACACTGAAATATCATTTACTCTTTTCAGGCGTTGATTAACAATTATGAATTCACTTTGATGTTTACGTTTGAATGATACCACAAAATTGTGAATGCACAATCATTAAACTTATGATTATTCTACACATAAACACAACACACCCACTACTTTACACAATAAAACACCTCATTAATGCTTATCTATCCAATGGCTAAAGGTATACATTTATTTGAGTAGATATCTAGAGATCTGCATAAATATTTACTACACACACACACATACACACACACACACACACACACACACACACACACACACACACACACACACACACACACACACACACACACACAACACACACACACACACCAACACCAACACACACACATTCTTGATATTGAGAACATCCTTTGTACTCAGTACGGCTTTCAAAAATCCAGTACTAGAAATATTGTTTCTCTAATCCACAGATTGAAATTAAATGCATTTCGGGCAAAATTTGCCAAAAATATAAAATGTATATGCGGTGAAAAACTTTCCAATGTTCATGTTTTGTATCATTGTCAACGTTTAAAAAAGTTCCTACCACCATTTCAAGATAAGTCACTGCAAGAAGTATTAATCAACCCAAAGTTATTGTGTGAGATAGCATTGTCTCTGATGCGATCCCCAGTACTCTCTTTTTTATAAAGTACTACTGTGAAGATTATGAAATTATAACACCCTACTGTGGCAATGTACTTTTTGCTTTATTCATGGCAGCCTTTACATGTAGTTTGCAATTGTTCAGCTTACAGTTTTAGATTTTAAAGTTCTCTATTGTTCGATTGTTTTTGTTATTATTTGTATTTCTCATGCCATGTTTTGCAACATTCTTGTTATATAGTTTTGTAATCAGTCTTCTTATGTACATAATTACCAACACACTTTTTTAAAACCCTTATCTCTTTATTGCCCCCCCCCCCCCTCCCCCCCTTCCTCCCTCGTCTAATATCACTTTAAGTGTACA
>CM060336.1:35440593-35445593 GCA_030674155.1 Stramonita haemastoma | reverse complement strand
TTCTCATTAACAATGACTGAAAACTGTGAGGTCCAGAAACGTTAAATTTTACCACTCACAATACCAGTAAGGACCAGAAATGCTATGTTTAATGTTTCACAATGACAGAAAAACTGTATGGACCAGAATGGTTAAATCTCATCATTCAGAAAGGCAGGAAGGAAACACCTGTGAGGATCTGACAATATGCCTAATTCCTCACCTGCTCAGCGGCAATCTCCAAGGCGCCAATCTCTCGGGCTTCAGAGGTACAGGAGTGGATTTTCTGCCATCAGAGTTGGCTGACGATGGCCGGCTCCAAGACACGGAGTTGTCCCCATTCTGAGATCAAACACCAACACAACAGGTATTTTTCATTAAGACATTGTATTATTACACAATGAAACATTCATATACAGGTATTTTTCATTATAACATCATACTATTAAACAATGAAACATTCCTATAATATGGGTGGGGGATAGGGTATTAATGATCAAACATCCACAGAACACTGTTTTTCAATACGACACAGAGTTTTTTCTTTTGTTAGACAAAACATCTATACAACAGCTGTTTTTTGTTTTTTTTAATGAAATACTGAGTTGTTCATGCTTTACAACGACACACCTGTACACCTGAATTTTCTCAAAACGAAGCAATGTTGTCCCCATTGCAAGACACCCAAACAACCATTATTCTTAACTGTGAAACTGTTGAGGAAAAGGGTCAGCTAAGGTACAATACACCCATAACACAATGCCTACCTGAAAAACTCAAAGTGTGGTACCCTCTGACTTTTTAACCCTCTTGCATTTGGATTCTCTGAACACAAACTGCCCCTAGATTTCTCATTCCATCACGAAATCATGTCAGGCACACATGCTTGCTGGCGCTTTCCTCCTTCTAAGTACGTACCAGCAGCTATAATTACTTCCAGACTCTCACCAGGCTTTGTACTTCTAGCCTGATAGAGCTTTGGCATATGGTAGCAATTAGTGATGGTCACAGCGTGATGGAAATCTACAGTGTGTAAATCCCGGTTCGGGATTCAAGGGGGGGGGGGCAATTATTCAATCCTGGCAAATCCCGATTCGGGACTAAGAGGATTAAAGAAGCTAAAACAGAAGTGAAGTCCAGCCCTACCTCCCTAGGAGACAGGGGAAATCCCGATTCGGGACTAAGAGGGTTAATTAAAGAAGCTAAAACAGAAGTGAAGTCCAGTCCTACCTCCCTAGGAGACAGGAGAAATCCCGATTCGGGACTAAGAGGGTTAAAGACGTTAAAACAGAAGTCAAGTAAAAAAATTTTTTTTTTAATTAAAAATTTTTTTTTTTAAAGCAGTCAAGTCCAGCCCTACCTTCCTAGGAGACAAGGGGAAATCCCGGTTCGGGACAAAGAGGGTTAAATTAAGAAAGCTAAACCAGAGGTGAAGTCCAGCCCTACCTCCCTAGGGGACAGGGGACTGCGGGTGCCCTCCTTGGCCTTCTCGGTCACCAGGTGTTCCTCGTACTGGGGCAGGTAGAGCTGGCGGATCTGCTTCTGCACGTCCTGGTAGAAGGCCTGCTCCCAGAAGGACAGGCTGCCCCACACCGCGTGGTCCTGGATGCACGTGTACGAGAACTGGATCACCCCTGTGCACAGTTTCTGCAACAACACCACCAGACACACACACTCATATATGTGACGCTCCACCACATAATGAGTCGCATTGCACCAGAGGTCAATTTTTAGTTACTGGCATGTTATTATTAATCTGCAATGAAATGGCTATACAGTAAAGTAAAAAAAAAAATTTTAAATAAAAAATAATAAAAAAATTTTAAAAAGCAAAACAAACAAACAACAGATTGAAAATTGAAAAGTTCTATCAAAAGTTGCCGCCACTATAGTCTAGTGGTTAGGGCGTTGGACTCGTAATCTAAAGGTTGCGGGATCAATCCCAGCTTTCGGCTATGGTGTTGTGCCCTTGGAAAAGGCACTTTACGGCTATTTTCTCACCCCACCCAGGTGTAAAAGGGGTACCAACCTTGTGTTGGGGTTAACCCTGTGATAGACTGGCGTCCTATCCAGGGGGGAGTCTATGACTCTCAGTCGCTGAACGCCACAGAAACCGGGATAAGCATCGGCCTGATGAGCCTTAGACTCGGGACAGACTTTAACTAACCACATAATGAGTCGCATTGCACCAGAGGTCAATTTTTAGTTATTGACATGTTAGTATTAATCTGCAATGAAATGGCTATACAGTACCCAAAAAAAAAACAGATTGAAAATCGAACAGTTCTATCAAAAGTTACAACAAATTGAAATGATAGACTGCAGGAAATGACAAAATGAGATGACAAGTTTAGCATCCAAATAGGTGTCAGAATAAGGGCTTGGCTATTTTCAAAACACATTTAAAGACAAAAGGAAACAAAATTATGCCTTGATATTTCACTACAAAGTAGAATAAGTGCTACAGTTTTATGATCAATTATAATCTTAAAATCAACCTCACCCCCACCTGCCTAAAATGGCTCCAAAACACACACACACACACACACACACACACACACACACACACACACACACACACACACACACACACACACACACACACACACACACAAACTAACCCGACAGAATGCTGTAGCCAGGGGAAGGATGTTGTAAGCCACACCATTCTCATCCATGTTGGATTCATTCTGAAAATATACAACAACACATGTATTTTCTCTACTGTACATTTTTCAGTTCACACAAAAGGCTGAAGACAGACCAGCCAGGATGGAGAAAACAAGAGACACACTGGTTGACAGAGACAGAGAGATAGAGATAGAAAAAGAAGGGGGGGGGGGAAAAGAGAGAGACAGAGACAGACAGAGATACAAAGAGACAGACACAGACAGAGATACAAAGACAGACACAGACAGAGAGACAGACTGAGACACAGACAGAACAGAGAGACAGACAGACAGAGACAAAAAGACAAAGAGACAGACAAAGACAGACAGACATAGACAAGACAGAGAGAGAGAGAGAGAGAGAGAGAGAGAGAGAGAGAGAGAGAGAGAGACAGAGACAGAGACAGAGACAGACAGAGACAGACAGAGACAGACAGAGACAGAGAGACAGAGACTGAGACTGAGACAGAGAGAGGGGGACAAAGACAAAGACAAAGACAGAGACAGACAAACAGAGAGACATTCAGACAGAAACACAGACACAGAGACAGAGAGAGAGGGACGGGTGTTATACCTGAAGAGCGGAGTTGAGCAGACGCACGACAAGATCAAACTGCTGCGGCTCCAACATGGCTTTGTTGGCGTGCACGTGGTGACTCAGCTCCTGGGTCAGAGCCAGACGAGCCACCCGGCTCTTCAGGGCCAGCAACACCGCTGGAAAGATCTGCACACACCACCACAGGGAGTGAAAGAGTTAAAGGTACACATATCCATCAGAATTTTTTATATATTTTTTTAACCCAAAAAAACAAAAACAAAAACGATTTTATACAGTGAAATGTCCTTAGCCTCAGGAATAATTTTTTAAAGTTAGAAAGTGGCTACATTTTAATTTAAAAAAACAAAATTTTTTACAATTTTCAACTGTAAAATATCCTCAGCCTCAGGAATAAATTTTGAAATTTATGAAGTGGCCAAATTTTAATTTTCTTTAAAATGAGAGAATTATTTTTTTGTGCTTGCTGCCCTTACGGAAAAAATCCAGTCAGAGACAGGATGCATATAACTGCTCAAATAAATCTGGCCGCAACTGGTTTGTTAACGGTGGAAGGGGATAAACTCTTGTCAAGATATGCTTGCTATACCAGCCTGAGTATTTCCCCTTTGATTGAGTGACGTTTGAAATTTTTTAACATGCCATAGCTGTGCGTGCATACGTGTCACTCTGTAACGTCAGCACTGCCAACAACACAGTTCCAAAGAGTTAAAATGACAAAACAGAGACACATCATTTTTCCTATTACTGCCTTCTCAAAACAGGAATTATTGTGTGCACTGATTCTTTCCATTTTTCTCAATACATTAAAGTCCTGGACCGTCATGTAACTGCACACTTCCATAAAAGAATTCAAGCAATTGAGGAAGGATGCTGCGAGAAAATTAATGACTATCTTTACTGGATCATGTCACAAATGAGAAAGTGTCTATCGCACAAACCACTGATTGCTATGAAGTACTCCTTACAGTAGTCAAGAAAAAAACAACTTTTATTCCTTTTATTGGCATTTTAGTTGTTACACACACTTACACACACACAACCACACACACACACACACACACACACACACACACACACACACACACACACACACACACACACACCACATCATATGATTCTTGTCACAGAGACAAAGAAAAAACAATTTAATACAATTCAAAATAATTCACACACACACACCCATCCCCCCCCCCCCCCCACCACACACACAAACCACACACACACACAAAAAAAAAACCCATACAACCACACACACACACCATCCCCCCCCTCCCCCCCGACACACACACACCAACACACACCCCCTTCACCCCAACACTCACGATTCTGGCATCAGAGATCCTGTTGTCGAAGATGAAGTTGACACAGTTGCGGAGAACCTCCAGCCTTCTAGCGTTGTTCTCCTCCATCCTCTGTCGCTCTGAGGCAGACGTGATGGGTGGGCCCATGGGAACGATGCGCATCTGGGATGGCCGAATGTTGGCCAGTCTGTGTTGTGTGGACATCATAATAATAATAATAATAATAATAATAATAATAATAATAATAATAATAATAATAATAATAATAAAAAATAATAATAATATGGGATTTATAAAGTGCTGAATCTTGTGGTGTAAACATGCGTACAGGCTTTGTATTATTAAACAATACTGAATGAAAGAATGCATGATTTATATAGGTAAAGGTAAAGGTGCCCCATATCCTAGGTGATCGTAGGGGAGTAAGGCATCAGAGACCTTAGCTTTTCTAGGAGCCAGCATATTGAGGGCGGCGCCCATCTCCTCTCCCTC
>CM060336.1:35433093-35435593 GCA_030674155.1 Stramonita haemastoma | reverse complement strand
CCATGACTTGGTCCTTGAGGGAGGCGTGAACTCCAGCGATGAAGGGGGTAGGGGTGGTGAGCACTTCCAACAGGGACGCCGGCAAGATGGGGATATATACATAGCTGTGGACCAACCACAAACACCACAGGTGAACAATATGCAGCACAGCAAACAATTGCAGTCTTCAAGCACACATTTACTTGCGAATACAAAAAAAAGAAAGAAAAAAAAAAAAGAGAAAGAAGTTTATTCATATTTGCGTGGTTACAACTATATTGTTGAAACAGTGAGAGTTCTGATAAAAATGATGATTGTGAAAGTTCCATGACTGTTGAATGGTCATGAAAATTAAAAAACACAAAACTAATACTTTGAGACAAACAGAATCTCAAAAGGTCTGTAAATTCTAAGAAATGTAGGAGAGACAGGACTGGGATTTTCTCCATAAACACACGCTCTTAAGATGCTCTTTGCTCCATGATGATATTCTTATGGAAACAACAACAGAATTAAAAACACATTTAATGAGATACTTTTCACTGTAAATTCAGATTTCACACTTAAAGACATCCTGTGTATAATACAATGGGGTATGGGTCATATCCAACTACTATATCTAAATTAGAAGTAAAGATTACAGTTTAAGACATATATGAGGTATAAGAGATACAAAAAAATTATTTTAGAAAAAAAATAGTGTGGGTGATGCACTGAAATATTCCATCCAAACAAGCGTAGTCTAAAGGTAACACACCTGCCTAGAAAGTAAAGTCTGGGCGGAAAGTGTGCCATGGTTCGATCCCCGTTTGGGCCCAAAACTTTTTCATCTATTTGACCTTGACTGGTGGTTAGAGTACAAGTCTTTCAGATGAGATGCTAATCCAAATAATTATTTAGCACACATAAGAGAAACCACGGCAACAAAATAGTTCTCCCTGGCAGAATTCTTTAGTAACAGCCACTCTGACAGGGAAACAAGTACAGTTGCAGACAGGAAAAGAAAAAGAATAATACTAATGCATCGCACTGCTCTTGTGGCAATGCACTCTCCTCGGGAGAGCTGCCTGAATCTAACACAGAGAAATTTGCCATGACTTAACCCTCTTGCATTCCGATTCTCTGAACACAAACTGCCCCATGATTTCGCATTCCATCATGAAATTGGGTCAGGCACACATGCTTGCTCGCCTTTTCCTCCTTCTAAGTATATACCAGCAGCTAAAAATTACTTCCAGACTCTCAGCAGGATTTGTACCTCTAGCCTGATAGAGCTTTGACATGTGGTAGCAATTCGTGATGGTCACAGCCTGATGGAAATCTACTGAGTGTAAATCCTGGCAAATCAGGGTTCGGATTCAGGGGTGGGGGGCAATGATTCAATCCCAGCAAATCCCAGTTCAGGACTAAGAGGGTTAAAGTGGTATGGATTGCAATGCAATGAAATGCCCACCTATACTTCAGGGGTAGTAGAGGGCGACGATGGCGCGGCAGGCAGCAGTGAGGCGGGAGTAGCTGTTGGAATAGAAGAGAATCTTGTGGTCCGTCAACGCCGCGCAGAAGATCAGGATGGCGTTGTTGATTCCTGCACACACACACACACATTCTCTTAGCGGGACGGAATAGCCTAGTGGTCAGAACATTGCACTGGCAATTTGACGACCTGGGTCCGATTCCCGTTGGAGGGGATTTTCCCCTGGAGTTAACATCAGTGCTGACTCCACTCTCCCCAAAAGTCCTTCAGATGAGACAATAAACCGAGGCCCCGTGTATGAACGCACGCAGAACATCTTGCGCACACATTAAATCCTGTTCTGCTTTTCATAAGAGTAGGAGGCCATCTTGTGCCGGTGGGAACAGATGACATTTACAAAAAACTGCATACACACAGGGACTGGATGTAAAAAAGCACATGAGTGCTTATTCCATTATCCTTGATATAAAAGAATAATTAAAATAAATTTTTTAAAAATAAATAAACTGAAGTTGGAGTATGGCTGCCTATACAGTGATGTACTTGACAAGTCGTACATGCAAACTTCTCATCCAGTGTATTTCCTATCTCACAGTGATTCCCAGGTGGGATGAGTGAGTCAAGAGTGCGTGTTCTGGGTGACCCCCAGGGTGTTAAGCTGGGAAACACACACATTTTGTCTTTTGAAAGAGAAGGCCATTTATTTATTTTTATTTTATTTTATACCACTTTATGTCACAGCAGATTTCTCTGCGCGAAATTTGGGCTGCTCTCCCCGGGGAGAGCGCGTCGCCACAAGTGCAGCGCCTACCCATTATTTTTTTTTTCCCCTCAGGGATGGTGTCTAAACATGACACCTGTGTGCATGTTGGTTTTTTAAAAATAATTTTGTCATCCGCTCCTACCAGCACATGATGGCCTGCTCTTCCAAAAGGTGGAACAGGATTTTAACGTGTGCGCAAGATGTTCTGCATGCGTTTGCACACGGGACCTCGGTTTATAGTTTCATCCGAATGACTTTGACATTCAGTTTGATTTTTTCGTCAA
>CM060336.1:35425546-35427993 GCA_030674155.1 Stramonita haemastoma | reverse complement strand
GGCGAAGGTGGAGAAGACGGTGTGGGGGTTGCGCACCCTGTTCAGCAGCTTCCTCAGCATCTCCACGTTCTCCGAGTCCACCTCCTCGTCAAACGCCACCTTGATCATCTACACACACACCACCATCAGGTAGGTAGGTAGGTAGGTAGGTAGGTAGGTAGGTAGGTAGGTAGGTAGGTAGGTAGGTAGGTAGGTAGGTAGGTAGGTAGGTGGGTGGGTGGGTGGGTGGGTGGGTGGGTGGGTAGGTAGGTAGGCAGGTAGGTAGGCAGGTAGGTAGGCAGGTAGGTAGGTAGGTAGGTAGGTAGGTAGGTAGGTAGGTAGGTAGGTAGGTAGGTAGGTAGGTATGTGTTTGTTTGTTTGTTTGTTTGTTTGTTTGTTTATTTATTCACTTGTTTATTTATTTGTTTATTCTTTTATATGGAGAATGAAGGAATAAGCACTCAGGTGCTTTTTTGTACATCCAGTCCCTCGTGTTTATGCAGTTCTGTAAATCTTGTCATCTGTTCCCACCTCTGTCAACCACCATAATTATGCATATGTAGGGTGTTTGTGGGATTTGATGACAGAAGGAAAGAGAATAGGTGGGTTGGGAGTGTTATTGGGCATTTTCTAGTTTAATACAGTGGAATTCTTCTGTCTCTGCTCATTACACCTGGGAATCACTGGGTTTTTTTATTATTATTTATTCTTTTATATCGAGGATTATTTGTTTATTTATTTAACTATTTATTCTTTTATATTGAGGATAATGGAATTGTGTTGTTGGGCATTTTTCTGCTTAACACGCTGGGATTCACACAGGATATGCATTCTGTCTCTACTTATTACATCTGGGAATCACTGTGAGATGTGAACAAACTGGATGGGAAATTTGCATGTACAGCTGTTTTATTTATTTATTTATTATTTTATTTATTCTTTTATATCCAGGATAATGGAATAAGCACTCAGGTGCTTTTTTGTACATCCAGTCCCTGTGTGCATACATAGTTTTGTAAATCTTGTCATCTGTTCCCACCGGCACACAATGGTCTACTCATACAAGAAGTGGAACAGGATTTAACATGTGCGCATATGATTATGCATATGTAGGGTGTTAGCAGATTAAATGACGGATGGACAGAGAGTGCATGGGTGAGGAGTGGGGGATGTTTTGGGGTATTCTGCTTAACACATTGTTCACCCAGAATACGCACTCTGTCTCTACTTATTACATCTGGGAATCACTGTGAGAGGATGTGTACACACTGGATGAGAAATTTGCACGTATGGCTGTTTTCAAGTACCTTGCTATATAGGCAGCTATACTCTGACCTACCATGATATTTTTTCCTTTCTCTGAGGAAGAGTTAATACAGATCTGCTGAGCTAAGTTTTTTTGTTTGTTTTTTTAAATCAGATTTTCCATTTTTCAATTGTTCAAATACAAATTGCTGAGCTAAAAGCTTGTCATGGCTGAGGACAATATCAGCATAATTTTTCAAAGCAAAACACCATTTTAATGCAGGCCTTAGCACTTTGCTTACATCCATGACTGACTGACACAGCTTTTGGCCTGGACTACAGATATAGAAAGGAGGAAGAGCGGGGTGTTCAGTGAGACAGAATGATTAGGTAAAGGAGCTGGTGGGGGTGTGATTTTCACTTTCTGCTGCATCCAAACGTTTGTCAGTAGAAACTATTTTTTTGTTGCCTCAAACAAAATTTGCATAAATATTTACCTAAACAGCATAAATGCATTCACATACCCAAGCATGCCCACTTGTGTTCAAGGACATAAATGCATACACTGAACACACATTTCAGTACAATATCTGACTCTCTTTCTCTTTCACACACACGCACACTTGCGCTTCTCTCTCTCTCTCTCTCTCTCTCTTCTCTCTCTCTCTCTCTCTCTCTCTCTCTCTCTCTCTCTCTCTCTCTCTCTCAGACAGACACACGCATACACACAGACTACACACTTAAAAGCAATAAAAATCACATCTCCATTCCATTTGTTTAACCCTCTTAGTCCGGAACCAGGATTTGCCGGGATTGAATAATTACCCCCCTAAGTCCAGAACCAGGATTTGCCAGGATTTACGCACAGTAGATTTCCATCATGCTGTGACCATCACTAATTGCTACCACATGTCAAACCTCTATCAGGCTCAAAAAGAAACCCTGTTGAGAGTCTGTAAGTAATTATAGCTGCTGGTATGTACTTAGAAGGAGGAAAACGCCAGCGAGCATGTGTGCCTGACCTGATTATGTGATGGAATGCGAAATCTAGGGGCAGTTTGCGTTCAGAGAATCCAAATGCAAGAGGGTTAAGATACTGATGGCTAAGGTCAGTGATACCTGGAAGATGTTGGATCTCAGCTGCAGCCCCTCATGCAGCCACTGGTCCAGGTGCTGCAGGTACTGTGTGCCCATCTTCTTCTCCTTCGTCAGCGTCGACACCG
>CM060336.1:35408046-35420546 GCA_030674155.1 Stramonita haemastoma | reverse complement strand
CATCATACTATTACACAATAAAACATTCATGTAATATGGGTGCGGAATAGGGTAGTAATGATCAAACATCTGCACAACATTGTTTTTCAATAAGATGCCTGAGGTGTTTCTTCTGTGGGACAGAATATCTAAACAACAGCTGTTTTTCTTCATGGAACACTCAGTTTTTCATGCTTTTTGACAACACACCTGTACACCTGTCTTATCTCAAAACAAAGCAACATTGTCCCCACTGCAAAGCACCCAAATAACTGTTATTCTTAACTGTGATATTGTTGAGGAATAGGCTCCGCCAGGCTCAACACACCTATGACATACTATCTATCTATCTATCTACCTATCAATCCCTTAGTGTGGCAACCGTGGGGGCACCGCTGAAGACTTGACAACCAGTTCCCTCTATTCCTCTCTCTGTTCTGCCTTTCTTACCTAAAAAAAAAACTCAAAGTGTGGTTGGTACCCCCCCCCCCCCCCCCCCCTCCCCTGACTCCTTATCCTGCTTAGTCCCGAACCAGGATTTCCCCTAGGATAAAATAATTGCCCCCCTTCAATCCCGAACCTGGATTTGCCGCGATTTACAGTAAATTTCCATCATTCCATCACGCACCATTTCTAAAGTAGATTTCCATCATGCTGTGACAATCACTAATTGCTACCACATGTCAAAGCTTTATCAGGCTAGAGGAGCAAGCCTTGCTGTGTATCTGGAAGTAATTTTAGCTGCTGGTATGTACTTAGGAGGAAAAGGCCAGCCAGCATGTGTGCCTGACCTGATTTTGAGATGGATGGCGAAATCTTGGGGCATTATTTTGTTTTTGTTTTGTTTTTTTTGTTTCTGATACTGTTTATTAACATGATACCACCTGTAGACAAGCAGGGACTGTCCCTCTCTCGTTCTGTCTCTGCATGTCTCTCTGACTCTTATTCATTAAATACCCCTCCCTCCCTTCTTGTCCCTCTCTGTCCCCATCTGCCCGCGTGTATCTTGGGGCAGTTTGTGTTCAGAGAATCCAAATGCAAGAGGATTAAAGAAGCTAAAACAGAAGTGAAGTCCAGCCCTACCTCCCTAGGAGACAGGGGAAATCCCGATTCAGGACTAAGAGGGTTAAATTAAGAAAGCTAAAACAGAAGTGAAGTCCAGCCCTACCTCCTTAGGAGACAGGGGAAATCCCGGTTCGGGACTAAGAGGGTTAATTAAAGAATCTAAAACACAAGTGACGTCCAGCCCTACCTCCCTAGGGGACAGGGGGCTGCGGGTGCCCTCCTTGGCTTTCTCGGTCACCAGGTGTTCCTCGTACTGGGGCAGGTAGAGCTGGCGGATCTGCTTCTGCACGTCCTGGTAGAAGGCCTGCTCCCAGAAGGACAGGCTGCCCCACACCGCGTGGTCCTGGATGCACGTGTACGAGAACTGGATCACCCCCGTGCACAGTTTCTGCAACAACATCACCACACACACACAATCACATTACCGTCCGCAACTGAATCATCTTTGAATTTGTTGGTGATACTTGGGGAAAGGGATGGGATTCTTTATCTGTAACTTACCCAAGATATTTGTAACATTCCTATGACATCTTTAGTTTGCCTGAAGCGTCTATAACTAGTCCTACATAGATTTACTTACACAAGACACCTTAATTTGCCCAAAACATCATTCACTTCCCTAAACCATCTTGCTTAATATATCTTTAACTTGCCCGAGACACAAAGCCTGAAAACTGCCCAAATGACTGACTCCTTGAGGAGTATAAGGAGAAGTCAATCACATGTGAAGAACATACATAAGACCACCATTGCTACTTTGGTAGCAAGTACGTACATGGATGCATGCATGCACACCCTCATATGTATGTGTACATATATGCTTGAACATGCATGAATAGAAACATATATAAGCAGATATGTGTACACATAACACACACACACACACACACACACACACCAAACCACACACCACAACACACACACACACACACACACACACACACACACACACACACACACACACACACACACACCACACCACACCACACCACACCAAACCACACACCACACACACCACACAACACAACACACACACACACACACAACACACACACACACACACACACACACAACACACACAACACAACACAACACACACAACACACACAACACACACATCACACACACACACACACACACACACACACACACACCACACACACACACACCACACACACACACACACACACACACACACACACACACACACACCACCACACACACACACACACACACAAACTCTCACCCGACAGAACGCTGTAGCCAGAGGAAGGATGTTATAAGCGACACCATTCTCGTCCATGTTGGATTCGTTCTGAAAACATACAACACCACATGTATTTTCTCCTCTACTGTACATTTCTCAGTTCACACTAAAGGCTAAAGACAGACCAGCCAGGATGGAGAAAACAAGAGACACATTGGTTGACAGAGACAGAGATAGAGAGAAAGAAAGAGAGAGGAAGGGGGGGGGGGAGAGAGAGACAGAGACAGAGATACACAGACAGACAGAGAGAGAAACTGAGACACAGACAGAACAGAGAGACAAAGACAGACAGAGAGAGAGAGAGAGAGAGAGAGAGAGAGAGAGAGAGAGAGAGAGAGAGACACACACACACACACACACACACACAACACACACACACACACACCCACACACAACACAACACACACACACACACACACACTCACACACAAAGACAGAGACACAGAGACATTGATTCAGACAGACAGAAACATAGAACAGGCAGAGAGAGAGATTCAGACAGGCAGAGACATAGAACAGGCAGAGAGAGAGAGAGAGAGAGAGAGAGAGAGAGAGAGAGAGAGAGAGAGAGAGAGAGAGAGAGAGAGAGAGAGAGAGAGAGAGAGAGAGAGAGAGAGAGAGAGAGAGAGAGAGAGAGAGAGGGGGGGGGGCAGAGACAGACAGACAGACACAGCACAAACAAACAGAGAGACATTCAGACACAGACACAGACAGAGAGAGGGACGGGTGTTATACCTGAAGAGCAGAGTTCAGCAGACGCACGACAAGATCAAACTGCTGCGGCTCCAGCATGGCTTTGTTGGCGTGAACGTGGTGACTCAGCTCCTGGGTCAGAGCCAGGCGAGCCACCCGGCTTTTCAGGGCCAGCAACACTGCTGGGAAGATCTGCACACACACCACAGGGAGTGAAAGAGTTAAAGGTACAAATATCCATCAGAATTGTTTTTGTTTTTTTTTAATCCAAAAAACAGAAACAAAAAAGACGATTTTATACAGTGAAATGTCCTTAGCATCAGGAATAAATTTTTAAATTTATAAAGTGGCTGAATTTTAATTAAAAAAACCAAAAGTTTAAACAATTTTAAACTGTAAAATGTCCTCAGCCTCAGGAATGAATATTGAAAGTTATAAAGTGGCCAAATTTTAATTTAAAAAACAAAATTGTTAACAATTTTAAACAGTAAAATGTTCTCAGCCTCAGGAATAAATTTTGAAATTTATAAAGTGGCCAAATTTTAATTTTCTTTAAAATGAGAGAATTATTTTTTGTGCTTGCTGCCCTTGTGGAAAAAATCCAGTCAGAGACAGATGCATATAACTGCTCAAATAAAATCTGGCCACAACTGGTTTGTTAACGGTGGAAGGGGATAAACTCTTGTCAAGAAATGCTTGCTATACCAGCCTGAGTATTTCCCCTTTGATTGAGTGCTGTTTAATTTTTTTTTTTATTTTTTTTTTACATGCCATAGCTGTGTGTGCGTACATGTCACTTTGTAACATCAGCACTGCCAATAACACAACTACAAAGAGTTAAAATGACAAAACAGAGACACATAATTTTCCCTTTTACTGCCTTCTCACAAGTGGAATTATTGTCTGCACTTGTTCTTACCATCGTTCACAACACATGAAAGTCCTGGACCGTAACGTAACAGCACACTTTCATAAAAGAATTCAAGCAATTGAAATGGGATGCCGCAATAAAAATAATGAATATCTTTACTGAATCGTGTCGCAAATGATAAAGTGTCTATCGCACAAACCACTGACTGCTATGAAGTACTCCTTACAGTAGTCAAGAAAACAATTTAATTAATTCCTATCTTTATAGGTATTTTTGCTGTTACAAACACAAACACAACTGCAAGCACACACACACACACACACACACACACACACACACACACACACACACACACACACACACACACACATCCCACACACACACACACACACACAACACACACACAACAACCACCACAACACACACACACACATCCCCCCCCCCCATCCCCCCCCCATCCCCCCCCCCCCCCACACACACACACAACCACCCCACCCCCCACCCCCACACATATACCCTTCACCCCCACACTCACGATTCTGGCATCAGAGATCCTGTTGTCGAAGATGAAGTTGACGCAGTTGCGGAGAACCTCCAGCCTTCTGGCGTTGTTCTCCTCCATCCTCTGTCGCTCTGAGGCAGACGTGATGGGTGGGCCCATGGGAACGATGCGCATCTGGGATGGTCGAATGTTGGCCAGTCTGTGTTGTGTGGACAACATACATACAGGTTTTGTATTAAAACCCGAATGAAAGAATGCATGATTTATATAGGTAAAGGTAAAGGTGTCCCATATCCTAGGTGATCGTAGGGGAGTGAGGCATCAGAGACCTCAGCTTCTCTAGAGGCCAGCATGTTGAGGACGGTGCCCATCTCCTCTCCCTCACTATTTTAGTTTCCCTTAACCTTTAAGAAGGCAGATACCCATTTACAGCTGGGTGGACAAGAGGACTGTACTGAAGCCAAGGTGTAAAAATGGTCACCCAAATGGTAACCACACTATGCTGCTTAACCTTAGCTTGGGGAAAGGGAGTGCTCTGACCACTGAGATATTCCGTCCCCAGTGATTTATATATAGAGTGCATAAAAATCATGTCATCCACGATTGCAGTACTACTACTACTACTATTACTACTACTACTACTACTACTACTACTACTACTACTACTACTACTACTACTACTACTACTATTACTACTACTAATATATGGAATTTTTACAGCGCCGAATCTTGTAAAGTGAACAAATCAAAGGGCTTGCATTTATAGCATTCATGCATGTGCAACTGTTTGCAAAATATTAACAGGTCTTGGATTCTCTCTCTCTCTCTCTCTCTCTCTCTCTCACACACACACACACACACACACACACACACACACACACACACACACACACACACACACACACACACACACACACACACACACACACACACACACATGTACAGATTTAAACTAAATGCCTTCAAGACGAAATACTCAAAGGATGTAAACTGTACTTGTGGAGATAAGATATCGAATAGTCATATTATTCTTTGTGGATATCTAAAACCACTTTTACCTGTTGTGCCTAATCTATCACTGGACCAGTTGTTGTCTGAACCGTCGCGTTTGTTGGACATTGTGTTAGCACTAATAAGAAGTCTGATAATTCAGTATTTATAGTTTGTTAAAGTTAGCTTTATATTTTAACTTTGTTATCTGGCATTGGTTTCAGCTATTGTTCAATTTTTCTTGTTCAGGTGTTGTTGTTGGTTTTTTTGTTTGTTTTGTTTTGTTTTGTCTAAAATCACTTAATGTGAATAGACATTAAACTGAAGAACACACACACTCATCCACCACCACCACCACCATCACCACCACCAATCTTTTTCTATATAAAAAAAAAAGAAACAAAACTGACTTACTTGTTCTTCAGGTTGTGCTTGATCATTCCCTCATCGATGATGTCTTGCACCAGACGCATGTTGAGGGTGGGGAAGGGGGGCTGGTGGATGCGACTGTGGGCCCCCTCTGTGGGCTTGGGGATCTTGGCCACGTAAGGTTGGGGGTTCGGGCATTCCTGTTGGAAGAGAACAAGACGGTATCAAGTTCAGTATACAGTATTTTTTTCATTTTGTGGCGTTGAAGAAAGATATGTATTAGTTTATGCAAAAAAAAGAAAAGAGAGAGAGAGACATTTATTTTGTATTTTTTGTATTTTGTATTTTGTACCACTTTATGTCACGGCAGATTTCTCTGCGTGAAATTCGGGCTGCTCTCCCCGAGGAGAGCGCGTCGCCACATGTGCAGCGCATACCCTTTTTTTTTTCTTTTTCTTTTTCCTGCATGCAAGTGTATTTGTTTCCCTATCAGAGTGGCTTCTTTCTACAGAATTTTGCCAGGGACAACCCCCTTGTTGCCGTGGGTTCTTTTACGTGCGCTAAATAGTGATGTGTAACACACGGGACCTCGGTTTATTGTCTCATCCGAAAGACTAGCGCCCAGACCACCACTCAGGGTCTAATGGATGGGGAAAAAGTTTTGGGTCCAAACGGGGTATGAACCCTGCACACTCCGACCCAGACTTTTTGCTTTCTAGGCAAGGCGCGTGACCACCTAGACCACCGATCCATATCGCTTTTAAATAAAGACATGTATTAGTTCATGTAAAACAAAAGAGACATGCATTGGCTTTAAAGAAAGACATTATATCAGTTAATGTAAAAAAAAAAGAGATATGCATCACTTTGTATTCAATCAATACAAATGATGCAAACAAACATGCATATATGATTGCCTCCCTATTTTTCCCCGTCCATGAACATGCAGGTGAGTACATGTGCACATACATACATACAGACACACTCAGACACACACACGCACGCACGCATGCACACATACACACACACACACACACACACACACACACACACACACACACACACACATACACATACACACACACACACACACACACACACACAACACCGCTACACAGGTCCATTGGCCTTTAAACAATTTCTTTAACACTTAACACAAGAGGAAAATGATTTCAGAGAAACAGTTAAAAAAGAGAAAGGATTTTTTTTGTTAAATACCAAAAAACTGAACTGATAGCAAATAAGAAAACACACACAAATAAAGGAAAAGAATACAAAGAAAAATGTAAAAACTAACCAAACAAAACATTTTTTTTTTTTTAATCTGCACTACAAAGGTAGAAAATGGTGATATTATGGTAGAGGAGGGACACACACTCTCTCACACAAACACAAACACACACACACTCACAGACACAGACACACACCACACATACACACAGACACCCCCCCCCCCCCCCCCCCCAACACACACACACACACACACACACACAGAAAAAAGAAGACATTTGCAGTGTTCCTACATTGAGGTAGAGTTGATGGGCCAGGTCCTTTATGTGCTCCGCCAGTTTCTCCGGATCTGACTGCTCCAGTCGCAGTTGCTCTGGCATTGTGGCGTACACCTGAAACAAGAACAATATCCAAGTATCACCTCTGCTTCTCTTACAGCTATGGCAAAAGGGCTACCAAAACTACAGAATTTTGTATTGTGAGTCGGGGCTAGGTAGCTTGTTTATTTAGGAAGTAAGCAATTAAGAGAGCTAGAGAGAGAGAGAGAGAGGAGAGAGAGAGAGAGAGAGAGAGAGAGAGAGAGAGAGAGAGAGAGAGAGAGAGAGAGTGTGCATGCATGTGTGCATGCATGTGCGCATGCATGCTTACACATGTTAATGTGTAAGCATGTGCGTGAACATGCTTTTGCGCGTGTGTCTGCAAATGCGCACTTGCACGTTCCTGTCTAAAATCGCTTTTTAGTGGATAGATGTGAAAACGGAGACACGCACTTATGTGCGTATAAGTGCGCAAATGTGCTAAAGGTACTACTCACCTCATCAAAGATAACAAAGACACCCACGCATGTGCATACAAGCGCGCAAGTGTGTGCATACAAGCGTGCAAAAGTGCTAAAAATACTACTCACCTCGTCGAAGATATCACAGACTCTGTAGGGGGGGCCCCTCTCCGCCACAAAGGCGCTGAACCCCATGCCCTCCAACACCCGGATCACAAACTGGTCCTCCACCATCCCCCGCTGACCCAGAAAGTGAGCCTGCAACACGCAGCACACAGCTCACATGTGTGTATAACATCCACACACATGCAGCACACATGTGTAACATCCACACACACGCAGCACACAGCTCAAGTGAATGTATATATCCACATGCAGGTATGCAGAAATGTATGTTCTGAGCATTCAATCTTCACACAGGTTTTCACCCTGGGGGTTGGTCACCTTGAATTTGAGCTCTGTCTCACCTCATCTCATCTACAAATCTGACACACACACACACACATGCATGCATGCATGCATGCATGCACGCACGCACGCACGCACGCACGCACGCACGCACGCACGCACGCACGCACCACCACACACACACACACACACACACACACACACACACACACACACACACACACACACACACACACACACACAACACACACACACACACACACACACACACACACACACACACACACACACACACACACACACACACACACACACACACAACACACCACACACACCACACCACACACACACCAACACAACACACACACACAACACAACACAACACACACACACACAAAACACACACAAACACACAACCCCCCCCCCCCACACAAAACACACCTTGTGGAAGGTGATGAAGGGTTCCGGGTGGATGCGAATGAGGGTGAGACTGGACCGGTACCCTGTGAACAACTCGGCAAACATCCGGATGAACACTGCGCGAATTTCCTTGTCCTGCAACAGGTTTGGTTTTCATTTTAAATTTCATCTTGGATTCATTGAAACTATAAAGTTTGTGTGCATACTCTCATTATGTTAGGTGTATATCAACAAGCATACACAGACATGGTCAAGCATACACACACAGACATGCACACAGTCACACACAGTCAGTCTTAGTCACTCACACACACACACACACACACACACACACACACACACACACACACACACACACACACACACACACATGCACAGACACACTCACAGTCACTTGAATGCACACACACACACACACACACACACACACACATACACACACACACACACACACACACACACACACACACACACACACACACACACACACACACGAGACTTACTATGAGACACAGAGAGAAAGGACAGACAAAAACAGATAAAAACAAAAAAAGGAAGGGTGGGTGTGGATGCACAGAGACAGAAAAACAAAGAGACAGACAGAATGAGAGAGACAGAGGGAGAAACAAAAGAGAGACTGAGAAGGGATAGAAGGGGCACAAACAACAAGAAACAAAGAGACAGAGAAAGAGAGAAAGGGGAAAAAAACTACAAAAATAACCACTGGAAAACAAAAATTCATATCAAAGAAATAAGAAACAACACAAAGAAAATAAAATAAAAAACAAAACCTATCTATAACAAAAAAAGACCAGGAGATAGAAATCAAACTCACTCTCTGAACTCCCTGCGACACCTTTCGTGGTGAAGGGGGGAAGGCGTAATCCGCTGACAGGAGGTCTGGTAACAAAATCTGTGACAACATGACACACTGTGCATCAGATTCAGTCCATCAGCCACTTCAATGGTTAACAGGCTCATTATCTGGTTCCTCAATGTCTGTCTGCCTATTTCCACTTAGCTACAGAATGTCTGCCTATTTCCACTTAGCTACAGAATGTCTGCCTATTTCCACTTAGCTACAGAATGTCTGCCTATTTCCACTTAGCTACAGAATGTCTGCCTATTTCCACTTAGCTACAGAATGTCTGCCTATTTCCACTTAGCTACAGAATGTCTGCCTATTTCCACTTAGCTACAGAATGTCTGCCTATTTCCACTTAGCTACAGAATGTCTGCCTATTTCCAACTGTATTCCATTTAAAGTGTTTAGCTGTTTCACTTACATTCACACACTGGCACTTAAATATTGAGCAAGGACACATATGTCACACAACACTCATGCTGCAAAACACTGAATTCCCAGTTACAAGTGTTGTGGCCTTTAGCAATGCATTCAAAAGATGATTGTCAAACCATGACATGACTCACTCAAGATTAAAAATGCCTAGGTTTTATCAACTTGGTTTGGGTTTTTTTTTAGATACCAAAGATACCATTAGACAGACACAAGCAGTGGTGGGCTGGCCAGATGGCCACTGACCATGTTGAGACATTTCTTGGCGCGTGTGAGGATGGGTTCTGATATGAGAGGCACGGTCACACACTCTGGAATGCGGATGTCCCCTCCATCCAGGTCCACCAGAATCACATCCAGCTGTAACACACCAACATCCACTGCCATAAACAACATCAAAATAATGCACATCTGCAACACAATTGCTGATCACACCATCCCTGAAGAAAAATCGGGGAGTTGGAGTTGGGGATCTTTGCGCCTGGTGGCAGCATGATCTGTGGCTCTGTAGGTCAAATGCAAGCGCTTTGATTTGTCTTTACAAGAGATAGCGCTATACAAATTCCATGTATTATTATTATTATTATTATATTACAGGATACGTTCACAGTACTTATTTTTTCACACGACGTCATCCTTCTCATCAATTTATATATATATATATATATAGAGAGAGAGAGAGAGAGAGAGAGAGAGAGAGAGAGAGAGAGAGAGAGAGAGAGAGAGAGAGAGAGAGAGAGAGAGAGAGAGAGAGAGATCATCCCTTTCACAAAAAAATATATATAGAGAGATCATCCATTTATCAGCACATCAGCATGAGCGGACACTCACCAAATCCATGACTTGGTCCTTGAGGGAGGCGTGAACTCCAGCGATGAAGGGGGTAGGGGTGGTGAGCACTTCCAACAGGGACGCCGGCAAGATGGGGATATATACATAGCTGTGGACCAACCACAACACCATAGGTGAGCAATACGTGCAGCAAACTGCAGTCTTCAAACACACATTTACTTGCCAATACAGAAAAGAAAAAGGAAGAGAAAGAAGTTCATACTGACTGACCTTAGAGTTATTTGTATGGTTACGACTATTGTTGAAACAGTGTAATGCCTGAGGAATTTAATCAGATCAAAAGATCATTATGTCATTTTTCAACTGAGAAGCTCAAGAGTTTTGATGAAAATATGATTGTCTGAAAGTTCCATGATTGTTGAATGTTCATGAAAATGGAAAAACACAAAACTAATACTTTGAGACAAACTGAATCTCAGAAGGTCTGTAAATTCTAAGAAATGTAGGAGAGACAGGATTGGGATTTGCTCCATACACATATGCCCTTAAGATGCTCTTTGTTCCATGATGATATTCTTATGGAAACAACAGTGGGATTGAAAAACACATTTAATGAGATACTTTTCATTGTCAATTCAGATTTCACATTTAAAGACATCCTGTGTATAATACAATGGGGTATTGGGTTATATCCAACTACTATATCTAAATTAGAAGTAAAGATTACAGTTTAAGACATATATGAGGTGTAAGAGATACAAAAAAAATTTTTTTTTTTAAATAGAATGTGGGTGATGCACTGAAATATTCCATCCAAACAAGCAGTGTACCTACTTCTGGTGGATTAGAGGTCTAAAGGTAACACACCTGCTTAGAATGTGAAGTCTGGGTGGAAAGTGTGCCATGGTTCGATCCCTATTTGGGCCCAAAACTTTTTCCTAGTCTATTAGACCATGAGTGGTGGTCTGGGGGCAAGTCTTTCAGATGAGACGCTAAACCAAGGTCCCATGTGTTATGTATAATTATTTAGCACACGTAAGAGAACCCATGGCAACAAAATAGTTCTCCCTGGCAGAATTCTTTAGAAACAGCCACTCTGATAGAGAAACAAGTACAGTTGCAGACATGAAAAGAAAAAAAAATATACTAATGCATGGCACTGCTCTTGTGGTAATGCGCTCTCCTTGGGGAAGACAGCCTGAATTTAACACAGAGAAATCTGCCATGACTTAACCCTCTTGCATTCCGATTCTCTGAACACAAACTGCCCCATGATTTTGCATTCCATTACGAAATCAGGTCAGGCACACATGCTTGCTGGCCTTTTTCCTCCTTCTAAGTACATACCAGCAGCTATAATTACTTCCAGACTCTCAGCAGGATTTGTATCTCTAGCCTGATAGAGCTTTGGCATGTGGTAGCAATTAGTGATGGTCACAGCCTGATGGAAATCTACTGAGTGTAAATCCTGGCAAATCCGGGTTTGGATTCAGGGAGGGGGTAGGAGGGGGGGCAATTATTCAATCCCAGCAAATCCCAGCTCGGGACTAAGAGGGTTAAAGTGGTATGGATTGGATTGAAATGAAATGCCCACCTATACTTCAGGGGGTAGTAGAGGGCGACGATGGCCCGACAGGCAGCAGTGAGGCGGGAGTAGCTGTTGGAATAGAAGAGAATCTTGTGGTCCGTCAACGCCGCACAGAATATCAGGATGGCGTTGTTGATTCCTGCACACACACACAAAAGTTCTACAAGTAACATTATATGTTTGCTTTTTTTTTTTTTTTTTTGGTCTAATATCACTTACGTGAACAGACATTAAACTGAAGAACAACACAC
>CM060336.1:35400546-35403046 GCA_030674155.1 Stramonita haemastoma | reverse complement strand
TTGGCGTAGGAAAGAATCGCTTTTAAGCTTTCTGGAAAAAGGCATGAGAATGGACCCAGAAGGCAGAGAATAGACGAGAAGGAGGTGATAGGAGGAAAATGCTCCCATGAAACTTACATCCATACCTAATATATGATATATAACATCAAGTCAAAATCATTACCCTCAAACCATTGATTCTGCACCAGATCAGACTTGTTAACATACGATGAATACCTTATAAATTCATTCTGGACCATGTGAAAAAAAATTTCATCCCACATGATAAATACTGCACTAAGCAAAACATCATTATATAATTTAATCTGCACACTAAAACCACCAGAGTCAGCTGAATTTTATCATCCCCACCTGATGACTTCACAACCAAACGAAATCATGATCACACCTGATAAATTCTGGGTCCAATAAAACGACCATGAACGCCCGATAAACTGTGTGAGGCCCAACATATCCACACACATACTACACTTCCACAAAGAAACCTGTTACCTCTTAGATCATAATAAGAAGTGGGCGAAGAGTAAACTCTTTGAAAAATGTCTTCTTGTTCCTTAGCTATAGAGCTCTGAGGTTTACAACTGGTGAGATTTTATGCAACAATTGTTTGCCCACCATTTAAGGTAGCCACATTCTGACTTCAGGGTTTGATGTGTAAACTAAAACATTAATGTGCATGAGCTTCTGTTGGTGCTTTTTTATAAAAAAAATTTCATTCTTCCTACCAGCAATGCTATGGCCCATTCTTTCGAAAAGCAGAACAGATTTTAACATGTGCGCAAGATATTCTGTGTGCTTCATGCCTTCCACAAACAGGACCTCAGTATAAAACTCATCCAAAGGAAATTCAGGGAGTAGAATCAGTGTAATATTAACTACCAAGTGGAAAAATTTCCCTAAATAGGTGCCTCATTGGTGGCTTGAACCCTGGCCCGTCAAATCACAAGTTGATAAAGTGGAGAAACACTAAAAAGACTTGGACAGTAGGACTCCGAAAAAAAGACATAAATTTCTGGAAAGTGCTTAAAAACAAACAACCGCCCACCCCCCCCCCCAAGTGTAATGATGAATGTTATGGTGTCTCAGAAACTGATTTAAATATCATTAGCAATATCATGTGTCCATAGGAAAACAAACACTGACCAGAATTTGAAGAAGAAACAAAAAGGGGAGGGGTGGGAGTAGAGGGGGGGAGGGGTTGAAGGGGTAGCACTGCTCTTGTGGCAATGCACTTTTGCCTGGGAAAAGTAGTCTCAGATTTCACACACACACACACAAATCTGCCATGACTGAAAGTGCACAGTATACAATACACCACAACCAGCACAAGTCTACTTACTAAAAAGTTATTACTAACAGTTAATGAGGTTCCTTTTTCCTCACCCTCTTTCCTCTAAGTACTGATCCAGCTGATAGTCAACTTCAGAGCTTTGTAGTCCTGAACAGGTTTTTTCTTTTTCTTCTTCTCTGGTCATGATAGGGATCATTAGCCACTATGTGAATGTTGATCAATGCTGTACTTGAAGCACAATGTAAGCTAACTAGCTATGCTGTTGCTATGCTGATCGTGTCTTTATATTATATATGTCCCTACTTAGTGAATGAATAAAACCCAAAAAAAAATCAAAACCAAATAGAAGTTCATGAGATTGTTTTTTACTTTTTTAGCATCGAAAACTGCAAATTACCAATTAAGTTCCAAATATCACTCTTGGCTCCAACATGAGTGTGCACCCACATTTTCATGAATCCACAAGTTCCATACAGTTACATAGTTTGACTACAAACATTATGAGCATACACTAAATGCATGCATGCACGCACACACGTCCACATACACACACACACACACCACACTACCCCCCCCCCCCCCACACACACACACACACACAGCCCTTCTCTGATGGTATGTTTTTTGCTTTTTTTTTCCCAGGGGGGGGGGGGGGGGGGTGCAGGGTTTCTTTTGTTGTGCGGGTTGTTGGGGAGGGGGTGATGTTTTGGTTTGATTCTAGAAGTATTTTTGAGTTTGTAGTTAACATCATTTTTGGTTAATATAACAATTATTAAAATAACTCAACATCACAACAACACACACACTCCTACCACCCCCCCTCCACACACCACACACACACACACACAAACACCACCCACACACACACACACACATAACACACACACCCCCCCCCAACACACACACACAAGTTCCTCACCAGTTCCAGCCCCATGGTGAAGGGACAGTCCTCCCAGTCATTCTCGGGGAAACGCTGGAGAATTTTCCCACCACAGCCGGTCCCACTCCCTGCAACACACAACACAATGACCATGTTCAATTAACACACGGTGGGTACTACAGATCTATTTATAATAGACTGTAAAATGTCCATGATTTCAGTTTTTTTTCAAATTGTGGGGAGGAGGTACGGTGGGGGTGACACTTCACTATCAATAAAATCATCATTATCGTTAAAACTGTTAATGTCACCTCCATTATTACTGTCTT
>CM060336.1:35383046-35385546 GCA_030674155.1 Stramonita haemastoma | reverse complement strand
CACACACACACAAAACCATAGTCAAATGCTCGTCAGTTGTTTGCTGTTTCCCTACGGTTTAATGTCGACGAAACTGTGATCTAGTCAATACAATCATCATTGTAGCGACTGTGGAAATGAGAGAAAGAGACCGTGTGCGAGCGTGCGTGCGAGTGAGAGTACAACATCCCGTTTAACATCAACCATTTCAAACAGAAAAGAACATATAAAAAAAAAAAAAAAGAAGAGACAAGAAAAGAACCGCCTAAAGCTATTTAACTGCACTTGAAGCGCCATCGCCGCTGTTTTGAGAAAGACCGGTTGTTACAACAGAAAAGGAGCACAACAGTCAACACAATATTATTATAATAATAGTGTGTATGCCACACTAAATTTGAAGTTTGGGCACAAACGTACCGTTAGTAGTAGCACTACCCTTACTGATACATGCTCCTTACTCTCCTCCCCCTCCCTCCCCGCCCCAATACTGAACAAGCGCCATGTGCATACTACTGAAAAATGGGAGTCATTGAAGAAAAATCGTCAGTTTGTTAGGTTAGCCTAGGATACACAGACAGTGTAGTAACGGGAGGGACGTATGGATAGGAACAGAGGAGGAAGAAAGTGGGGGGGCGGGGGAAGAGGAGTAGAGTGGAATTTGTCAGTGACAAGATGGTGAAAATGAAACAAACTTCACAAATTGTGAGGTTTATCTGTCTGCCTGTTTGCCCGATTTTTTTTTTTTTACCTTCTTCTCCTGCCCCCCCCCCCCCCCCTCTCTCTCTCTCTCTCTCTCTCTCTCCACTCACACACTCCACACACACACACACACACACACACACACACACACACACACACACACACTGCGACAAACAGACCTAGCCGATCCATTAATGCATAATCTCTTTATCTTCACTTTTTATAGCCATCATAGCTATAAACACACACACACACACACACAACACATACACTAAACTGGTCTGAACAATAGAATAGCGAATAACCATTAATGGATAATTCTTTATTTCACTTTAAGTTTAGTTCATAGTGTATAGAATTACAAAAAATAATATTAGATAGAATAGTAGATAGATAGATAGATAGATAGATAGATAGACAGACAGAAGATAGACAAATAGAAGATAGAAGAAGACAGATGTAGGCAGAGATGAGGTAGTAGTAGACAGACAGACAGAGAAGAACATAGAAGACAGTAGACAGACAACAGACAGACGGAACAGTAAAACATACAACTCTTTCTACACTGAAGTACACAGACTTCATTGTCGGATGAAGGGCAACACTTCATGTCCCACTCCCTCACTCCCTCCCCTCCCCCCCTCCTCTCTCTCTCTCTCTCTCTCTCTCTCTCTCTCTCTCTCTCTCTCTCTCTCTCTCTCTCTCTCTCGCCCACTGACCGTCATACAGCGGTCAGCTCTCAGGGTCAATAATACGTTGTCTGCAGACCAGCTACAGCCACAAGGTCGCGCCCCTAAAGTCAGCACTATACCGTATTCTTCTACACGCGCGCGCGCGCGCGCACACAACACACACACACACACACACACACACACACACACACACACACACACACACACACACACACACACACCTCACGATCTCTTTTTTCACCCCGCCATTAACTAACCACTCTCTGCCTCTCTCGTTACATACAACGCATGGTGTCATATTATCATTATTATTTCTCTTTTAGCTTACACAGCCTAAATGGTCGCTATGGGCCGTATCAACACCATAAAAAATGCCAACGCAGACAAGACCTTATCCCCTCCGCCCCCTCTCTCTCTTCTAACGCATGCTCTCTCTCTCTCTCTCTCTCTCTCTCTCTCTCTCTCTCTCTCTCTCTCTCTCTTCTCTCTCTTCTCTCTCAATATCAACACAACACACACACAACGCACGCACGCACGCACGCACGCACGCACACACACACACACACACACACGCACGCACGCAACACACACACGCACGCCCGCACACACGCACGCACGCACGCACGCGCGTGCTATTATTTTATGAAAGAATTCACAGCTAGTCATTCAATCATTTATTGAAAGATGAATTTTTTTTTTTTAATCTCCTCTCACACACACACACACACACACACACACACACACACACACACACACACACACACACACACACACACTGAAAACTTTTAAACCATAGCACTCCATACTGCCCCACAATGTCTGATCGTAACTTGTTGGCCTGAACTAGACAAGCGTTCATTGTTCCGCTGATGGGTCAACACTAAATTGCCACCTCTCTCTCTCTCTCTTCTCTCTCTCTCTCTCTCTCTCTCTCTCTCTCCGCCCACCGACCCTCACACAGCGGTCAGCTCTGGGGGTCAATAATACGTTGTCTGAATGGAGACCATCTAGGACCCAAGGTCGTTGCTACCACTCCCCCCCCCACTCCCCCCCCCCCCCCAAAAAAAAAAAAAAAGAGGAAAACTTACCATTAACCACTCTAATGCTTCTGTGGTTCCATCCCTTGGTTT
>CM060336.1:35373046-35378046 GCA_030674155.1 Stramonita haemastoma | reverse complement strand
TCGCAAAAAAAAAAATGTCAACATTGGTCAGTCTTGGAACTCTAGCTGAGGAACAAAGCAAAATGCAGATTTACTTGACCAACATTTCTTGCCTGGAACCTGCCACAAACAAACTTGTCATCTAACTATGTGTCCCTTTGTAATTTTTCTGTCAATAATTGAATCAAACTTTATTTTGTTGTGCAATCGATAACATAAATTGTCATGAACTGCTGACCTCATTGATTGACCTTCATCATTTTCCAGTATCTCTTGTTTGAAAGGTGTGACTAATGAAGTAATTTGTATTGTAATGTAACTTTCTGTTTCCCCTTATGCATTCCTCGTGCTTCTGACTGTTATGCTATTGTATTAGTTACCATCATCACGAGAGCAGGGCTTTAGAAACATGACACACACAACTATTTTAAGGTCACATGGAGGTCTTTAGTTTAATCATCAGGTCAATGACTGCATAAATAACTGCTCTGTGTGTGTGTGTGTGTGTGTGTGTGTGTGTGTGTGTGTGTGTGTGTGTGTGAGAGAGAGAGAGAGAGAGAGAGAGAGAGGAGAGAGAGAGAGAGAGAGAGAGAGAGGAGAGAGAGAGAGAGAGAGAGAGAGAGAGAGAGAGAGAGAGAGAGAGATTGTCCTACTTTGTTTCACATAGTTATTGTTCTGTAATCGTGACTGTTGTTTCTGTTTGTTCCATACAACTTTGTACGTCGCAAAAATCATAAACCAAAAAACATTGCGTTCTATTGTACTTTTTTTTTCGCGCGTGTGCGTGCGTGCGTGCGTGTGTGTATGAGAGTGAGTGAGACCTTACTATCTCACCTTGAACAGGGCCAAAGAATCAGAAGCTGGCACTCAGAATGGTCGGGTGCACTTTTAATCTTAAGGCCATTGAGTATAACGAAATAATTGTATGTGACGATGAAGTCTGTCTGTCTGTCTGTCTGTCTGTCTGTGTCTGTGTCTGTCTGTCTGTCTGTCTGTCTGTCTGTCTGTCTGTCTGTCTGTCTGTCTGTCTGTCTCTCTCTCTCTCTCTCTCTCTCTCTCTCTCTCTCTCTCTCTCTCTCTCTGTCTCTGTCTCTCTCTCTCTCGAAGGTAAGAGGTACTGTATGTAAACTGTGTACTGATGTTCTCTTTGTTGATGTAGTGACTATCTCGGTATTATATTGTCATGTCATGTGTCATGTCTGCCTGTGGTCCCTTCTGGGGCATAGGCCGCCAACTAGCTGTCTCCAGGCATCTCGGCTCTGGGCTAGGCGTTCCAGTTGTCCCCACGTCTTGCCCATCTTTTTCGCATCTGCATCCAGGTCCCGGCGCCAGGTATTTCTAGGCCGCCCTCTCTTTCTTTTCCCTTGTGGATTCCAGGTGAGAGCTTGTCTTGTGATGCTGGATACAGGTTTCCGCAGGGTGTGTCCTATCCATCGCCAACGTCTCTGTAGGATTTCTTTCTCAACAGGCTGTTGTCTGGTTCTTTGCCATAATTCTTCATTACTGATCTTGTCTGGCCAGCGTATCTTGAGGATCTTCCTGAGGCAGGTGTTGATGAAGACCTGGATTTTCTTCATGGTGGTGACGGTGTTTCTCCAGGTCTCTGCTCCATACATTAGTATTGGTTTGATGATGGTGTTGAAGAGCCTGGTCTTGGTGGCGATGCTGATGTCGCTTGATCCCCAGACGTTTCTGAGCTGCTTGAAGGCTGCCCTTGCTTTACCGATGCGGGTTCTGACGTCTGTGTCTGTTCCTCCCTGTGTGTCCACGATGCTGCCGAGGTATGTGAAGCTTTCCACCTCTTCCAGCGCTTCTCCTTTGACTGTGATGGGTGTTGCATTGGCTGCATTTGTCTTGAGTACCTTGCTCTTTCCTCTGTTGATGTTGAGGCCCAGTTTAGCTGAGTTCTCCACAACGATGTTGGTCTTTTCCTGCATCTGTTGCTGGGTGTGGGAGAGAAGGGCCAGGTCATCCGCAAAGTCAAGGTCGTCTAGCTGTTTCCAGAGTGTCCATTGGATGCCATTACGTTTCTGGTCCGCTGAGGTTTTCATGACCCAGTCGATGGCCAGCAGGAACAGGAAAGGAGATAGTAAGCATCCTTGCCTTACTCCGGTGTCTACTTCAAAGGCGTCGGTGAGCTGTCTGCCATGAACTATTCTGCAGGTCATTCCTTCATATGATTTCCTGATGATGTTGGTGATTTTCTCTGGCACTCCATAGTGTCTCAGTAGCCTCCAGAGGGTCTGTCTGTCAACGCTGTCAAAAGCCTTCTCATAGTCTATGAAGTTGATGTATAGTGGCGAATTCCACTCCAGGGACTGTTCCAGGATGATGCGCAGTGTTGCAATCTGATCCGTGCATGATCTTTCCTTTCGGAAGCCAGCTTGTTGGTCACGGAGATGTGGGTCTACTGCGTCCTTCATCCGGTTCAGCAGGATGCGGTTAAACACCTTTCCTGGGATGGACAACAGCGTTATCCCTCTGTAGTTGGAGCAGGAACTGAGGTCGCCTTTCTTGGGGAGTTTGATGAGGTAACCCTCTTTCCATTCTGTTGGTATTTCTTCTTCCTCCCAGATCTTGCCGAAGAGCGGGTAGAGGAGCTCCACACTGGTCTCGACGTCGGCTTTCAGGGCTTCTGCTGGGATGCTGTCAGGTCCTGCAGACTTACCATTCCTCAATTGCTTGATGGCACTGCGGATCTCTTCCTTTGTGGGAGCACTACACTTGATCGGCAGGTCGCTTGCGGCTGTCGGTATCTCTGGTGGGTTTGTAGGTGCTGGTCTGTTGAGTAACTCCTGGAAGTGCTCAATCCACCTGTTCTTCTGTCCTTCGTCATCAGCTATTACTCCTCCGTTCTTATCTTTTACTGGTCTCTCTGGCTTGGCAAACTTCCCTGATAACTTCTTGATGATGAAGTACAGGTCCTTGGTGCTGTTCTGGTGAGCTGCATCTTCTGCTTCTTTTGCCAATGTCTCCAAGTAGTTTTGCTTATCTGCTTTAATGCTTCGCTTTACAACCCTATTTGCTTCTGTGTATTCCTCTTGGGCTTTTGTTTTTGCTGATCGTGTCCTGCTGCTGTTGACGGCTAATTCTTTTCTCTTCTTTCTTCTATTTTCTCTAGGGTAGCTGCTGAAATCCATTCCTTGTGTGTGAATGATTTGGGGCCCAGTACTTCCTGACATGTTGAGGTCACTGTCTCTCTCACTTTCTGCCACCTCTCTTCTATCGTCTCCTCTTCAAGCAGCTCTCCTAGGACTTGGAACTTGTTGGATAGAGTGACCTTGAACTCTTCTTGCTTCCTGTTGTCCTTCAGCGCCGTGGTGTTGTAACGCTGGCGTTGACTGGATCCCCCCGTCCAATTTCTCTTCAGCTTCTGCTTCAATCGGGCAACAAGTAGATGGTGATCCGAAGCGACGTCTGCTCCTCGCTTGACGCGTACATCCTGCAGGGAGCGGCGAAACTTCTTCACGATGCAGATGTGGTCGATCTGGTTCTCCGTTGACAGGTCTGGCGACACCCAAGTTGCCTTGTGTATCCTTCTGTGCGGGAAAACACTTCCTCCGATGACCAGGTTGCTTGTGGCACACAGGTCTGCGAACCTCTCCCCGTTGTCGTTCATCTCGCCTAGCCCATGCCGCCCCATGATCTCCTCGTATCCCTGATTGTCACTACCTATCTTGGCATTGAAGTCGCCCATTACGATGATGATGTTTCTCTTTGGTCTGTCTTGTATGATGGTCTGCAATCTGTTATAAAAGTCGTCCTTCTCCTCCTCCTCGCTGTCGTTCGTTGGGGCATAGCACTGGATAATGTCCATGTTGATCCTCTTCTTCTTTGTACGGAAAGAGGCTGTCATGATCCTAGGTCCGTGTGCCTCCCACCCGATGAGCGCTCCCTGTGCTGGCTTGGAAAGCATCAGGGCGACTCCCTGGGTGTGTGCAGCATCTTCCTGCTCGTGCCCCGAGAACAGCAGCAGCTCCCCGGAAGTCAGTCGCTTCTGCCCGGAACCAGTCCATCTGACTTCGCTGATTCCTAGGATGGTGAGGTTGAATTTCCTCATCTCTGTGGCTACTTGCGCTGTCTTCCCCGTCTCGTACATGGTCCTGACGTTCCATGTACCGATGGATGTGGTGGTCCTGGTGGAGATGATGGTCTTCGGTCTGACGGCTTCCAGATGATTCTGGCTTTCACCGCCCGACTTCATACTCCTTCCAGCTGGAGGTCCATCCCTCCCCAGGTCCGCGATGTCTGTTAAATTGCTATTTGGCGTTTCTGTAGCTAGAGTTTTTTTCACAGGGTGGGGTAGCTAACCCTACGCCAAACCCTCCTCCTTTTTCAGCCGGGCTTGGGACCGTCCTAGGCAGAGTTCGGTATTATATTAATAACTATAATATACATCATAAATGTTTTCTTGAACGTCTTTTCTTCCCTAATACTACTCGTTGTGTTTGCCTTATCATACTTTTTTTTTAAATATTATATACATATTTACTAATTAAGCTCCATGTCGTACACATTTAAATCGTAGATAAATCTGTATGTTTTCTTTAATCTAATTTTCAGGAAGAAAAATTTTTTAGTGACCCTTTTTTTTTTTTTTTTTTTTTTTTTTAAACACACAATTCAGTTGATTTTTATTTTGTTTTGTTGGGGGGGGGGGGGGGGGGGGGGGGCTGCTGCACAATATTTACCTCTGGTTCCATAATTCATAGTAACACTGTTACCAAAAACTAGTCTTTATTTGGCAATATGGGAGACAGCAAGAAGAGAAAGATAGACTAGTATATATATCTAAATGGTTTCTAAATACATTTAATATTTATATTATATTTAATTATTATATTATAAATATTCAATGTATTTAGAAACCATTTAGACAATTAACACTCAATCGGCACAGGTTCAAACTGGAAGATGTTTACAGCTAAGGAGAGAGAAAAAAAACAGACTGACAAAACAGAGATCCACTACCATGTTTTCCTTTCACTGCTCCCCCAACCCCAACCCCCACCCCCACCCCT
>CM060336.1:35367463-35370446 GCA_030674155.1 Stramonita haemastoma | reverse complement strand
CACACACACACAAAAAACCCACACAAACCCACCACACACAAAACACACAAAACCATTCCGCCCTAAAAAAACAGAGTTAAAACTTTTTAAACAGTGTTGCTAAACTTTACCATAAACTGAAAAAAAAGCCTTTACAAAACCAGAGGGCCCTAAAACTATCACCCTTTTTTTTGGGAACAGTCGACCCCACTTGACAGTCTTTTTATTCAACTAGGACCCCCTGAAAGGGGGAAAAGGGGGATGGTTACTTGGGGGGCCCAATGGTGTTTGTCCCATAAAAAAAAAAGAGGGGGGGGTTTTTAAAATTCCCAGATGAAGGGGGGGTTTTTTTTTTTTTTTTTTTAATAGAAAACTCTAAACCCGGATCATGAAAGTGATCGGGGGTTAGACTGGGGGACGAGACACTAAAACCGATTTTCCCGGAAACAATGTACTCTGATGTAATCCTGCAAGACAACCTAAAAAAAAGTCCCTTAAAAATAATATGAGAAAAAAAAAACTTTACGGGAAAAAAAAAAATTTTTTTCTTTTTGATTGATGGGCTTCCTTTGTGTTTTTTTTTTTTTAAAACCCCCCCGGCCCCCAAAAATCCCCCAAAAAGTAACCCATGGGCCCCATCGACTGTAAAAGGTATAGAATACTTTTGGTTGGAATAAGAAATAAATTTTTTAAAAGGAAAAACCTAGGGGGGTCTCACAGACACTTTGGGGGTTTAAACCCGGTTTAAACCTCGGTTTTTTTGTTTCCGTTTCGTGAGGGTGTTTTGGGGGTTTTATTCTTACAACATTATGCGTTAAAAAGGGGGGGGGGGGGGGGGGGGGAAATCCCCGAGAGGGCAAAAAGTGATGTTTTAATCACCCCCAAAAATTTTTTTGAGGTTTTAAAAAAATTTAAAAAAGGGAAAGGGGCTCACTTGGGTCCTTTTTAAAGGACCCCACCGGGGAAGCAAAAATGAGTTTGATTTTAAGTATAGGAGGCACTACAGGGGGTAATGGTGGTTAGAATAGTCGGATAAGAGAGATGTTACATGAACATACGCACAACGCACGCATGCGCCGCGCGCACCCACAACCACCACACACCACGCACGCACACAACACGCACACACAACACACAACATGACACACACCAACACGTACACGCTTCTCTCTCTCTCTCTCTCTCACCCTCTCTCTCTCCTCTCTCTCCTCGCACGCAGCACACGCACCCCACGTCCTCTCTCTCTCTCTTCTCTCTCTCTTCTCTCTCTCTCTCTCTCTCTCTCTCTCTCTCTCTCTCTCTTCACACCCATCTCTCCACACACACACACACACACACACACACACACACACACACACACACACACACACACACACACACACACACACACCACACACACACACACACACACACCATCGTTTTATGGCTCATCACTGGGCAAAGAAAAAACTCCTCGAACCAGCTAACAGATACTTCAGCCCCAAGGGAAAAAGACTCACCCGAGAACCCCCCCCCCCCCCCCCCCCAAACTGAAAGGGATTTTTTTTTTGGGGGGGCGGGGGGGGGGGGGGGGGGTCCCTACCACTGTGGTGCCATTCATTCAGAAGGCACCAGCCTGAAATTCTGGGAGCCCGCTGGACAGAGGCTTTTTTTCCTGGGGTACCAGCTGGAAGTACTCATTGGTCTGGTAACCGTGGCTTGTGTATGTTACGTGGATGGTACTGCTGCTTTTATGTTTGGGGTTTTTTTGGGCTGGAGGGGGGTGTGGGTGTTGTTGGTAACCTATTTTTTCCCCTTTTTCTCCCACCCCCAATTCTCCTACCAAACTTAACTCTGTGTTGTGTAGTGTGGGTTGTAGTGTAGTGGTAGTGTAGTGTGGTGTGGTGTGGTGCGTGCGGTGCGTGCGGGGGTGCGGTGCGGTGCGGTGCGGTGCGGTGCGGTGCGTGCGTGCAGTGCAGTGCAGTGCAGTGTGTGTTGTGTGTGTGTGTGTGTGTGTGTGTGTGTGTGTGTGTGTGTGTGTGTGTGTGTCCCATAATAAAGTACTGCGCGCACAGCTTATTTTCTATATTCGATAAGAAAGTATTACACAAGTAGCTCTATCCCCCAAGTGCCATGCAACACACACACACACACACACACACACTGCTACTTCATATCAACGAATCACGCTATATAACGCAACTCTTTCCCATAAGAAAGTAATTGCGCAAGTAGCTATTTTGTATACCAGAGCAAAAGTCAACACTCATCCTTTCCCTCACCCAAGTTAATTGCGCACATGTCGATATTTCTCATTAAAACAGTAATCGTACAAGCACAGAGCTATTTTCTGCAATCACACAGTAACGCACCACACCACTAATGATTTCCAGGTGTCAAAGCAATCCTGGGGTGTCGAGGGGAAATCTAACCAGCAATCACCCGATTTCCCCTCGTTCACAGATCATGCCTTATCGCCTCGTAGCAAGTTCAGGGTTGGATTTACTTTCAAAACAATCGGAAAGCAGCCCTTACAGAGCCAGCAGGAGCCACCAGCAAGTGCCGCCACCGTCAACAAACAAGGGCTTATCAACGCCAGTCAGCAACAAGATGAGGCGGAGAGGGCTTATGAAAGCAGTGTTCAACAGGGCTAGCTAGCATCTCAGCCACCGCCTGATCTGGCGTGACTTGACGTCACAATCAACCCCGTTGTGTGGGATTTCTACCTCTTCTGATCCTTTTGAAAGGAATATATATATATATATATACATATACATATATATACATATATATACATATATATACATATATATATATATATATATATATATATATATATATATATATATCTCCTAGCTCTTGCAAAAACGCAACTTGTTCTATGTGCACTGATAAGAGTTGTGATTTGTTGCCAATGATTGTGCGCCCCCACACACACACTGATGAAGAGGACTGAGACAGAGACAAACAAAGAGACAGACAGACTGAGACAGACAGACAGACTGAGACAGACAGACAGACAGAC
>CM060336.1:35357463-35362463 GCA_030674155.1 Stramonita haemastoma | reverse complement strand
AGTTCCAAGTGCTAAGAAGCTACAATTGAGTAATCACCACAAAATACCAAAGACCCCCCCCCCCTTCCCTCAGATAAACTGTCAGGCTAAAAACAGACCATACACTAGAATTTCCTACTCTCTCCCTGTCGCACCTTCAGTCACAATCCAATAGCCACCATTACCAACGCCAAAAGCTAAGACGTTTACACTACAGCCAAGAAGTAGAGCCACTAGGCAGATGATGGAATTGGCGTTTCCAGTCCACCCTACCGCTGTTGTTATAACGTGGTCACTCGGACTGAGCCCTGATCTGTCGCTATTCTCTAGTCCTGTACGCTACAATGATTTGGGAGACAATATTTTCTGTAGCCAAGGAGGGCCTGTTCCGGTCATTGAACACTACTTGAGACGAGTTTCTTATTCGCTCTCGCGCGTCAGAAGCATAAGCGCGAGTGGCTGGGGCGAGGGTTAAAAATCATCTACAACAAAAACAATAACAGTCTCTATGAAGCCGTTATACATGGAGCAATTTTGCAGAAATGTGTACACATAACTCAAGAATATTGTGCACAGGGTAATCAGTGTGGGACACTAGCAATCAAGAGATCCTGAGAATTAATTCGATTTTTGCATTTCTGTAACACAGTTAATATAGGCCTTTTTTTTCCTGCGCTAGGGTGCTTGTTTTTTTTTTAATCATTCATTTTTAGTTGAAATAAGTGAAGATGTGGCTGACTTGAATGTGGAGTGTAGCCTTTACCTCGCATCTATATGAAGATCTTAATTAAATGCCTTCTCGCCTTAACTTACTAATACATCGCGCTACTCTAAGCGGCGAGGTCAAACAAAGAAACGCACCTTTTGAACCAACAATCACTTTTCTTGCCTACCTAGGTATAAGAAACGGCTCTCATGTCGACAACGATCATATGGATTATCACATTTTCTTCTCTTCTTCCTCAACTTCCAGAAGAGTCGTTGGGTACCTGCACTGGACAAGTTGACCCTTACACAGCCCATCCCTCTCTCGGTACAGGGTGCATGCTGGGTATGTTCCTGTTTCCGTTACCCACTTGAATGCTGTCAATATGAATTACAGGATCTTTAATGTGCATATTATATTATAATTCTGTATGATTTTCTTCAAGCGTAGTTTAATTTGACTTCTATTTCATGACGCAAATCAAAGTACTGGGAGGTCTGCACTTCAAGTCGACCTGGGAAAATCCTGAAAATCCCCACCCTCAATTCACCCACGCTGCAGCTGAGATTCAAACACTCACTAAATGGATCCAGAGGATTAAAGTCAAAACCGCTTTTACCCATTCGGCTATAGAACCTGTCATCAAATTAGCAATCGTCATTGTAACCACCACGACCACAAAGAAACAGTGAAATACCAGCTGTTGTACGGCACAGGCATGGATGGTAATGGCGGTATGGCATAGCAAGCTGTCAGTATCATGATTATGCTATGATGTAAGCACGAAAGACATGGTGTGCTTGTTTCAGTTTTAACGGTTAATCACTATGTTCCAAAGACCGGAAATTCTTACCTACTATAGCACACGGTGGTGTTTCTGTTTAAATATAACATCACAACAGTAAAGCAAAACACAAATTCATCAGGTGTTATAGTAAAATCAATGTCTGGCATAGCTACTTTTATGACTTAAGTACCGCAACAGATGCCGTCTGTTGTGTTTGCTTGGTGTGGTATAGTTCGTGTGTTTCTATCGTGGTATGGTATGGTATGGTATGGTATGGTATGGTATGGTATGGTATGGTATGGTATGGTATGGTATGGTATGGTATGGTATGTATGGTATGGTATGGTATGGTATGAAGCGGTGTATTGTGTTGTGCGCTATGGTTGTGTGGTGTAGTGAATACTGTGATGTAAGCTGTGGTGTGATATATGTTCTGCTGTGTGGTAAGAGTGATGAATGGTGTGGTATGGGCTGGTATGCTATGTGGTGTAGAAATATAGTAGCTTAAGAGATATACAATCTGAAAGTGAAACACAATACATGTAGTTTGTTGGAATTGAATTAAATTCAATTTCTAAATCTACACACACGCGCCGCGCGCGCGCGCACACACACACACACACACACACACACACACACACACACACACACACACACACACACACACACACACAACTCTATGATCATGACGTCAAACACCCTGACGACGTGTCAGCAGAACAATAGCTCGTGTTCCCTGTCTGCCCTGGGGATGACGCAAACACTGATGCATATATCTATCTTAGGATTTGGGGCTGACTTCCTAGAACTTCAAAACCGGTTGTGGGAGGAAAGGAGGGAAGGGGAGAACGAGAGAGTGGGAGGAAGAACAGGGGGTGGAGGGGGGGGGTTGAGAAAGAGACAGACATTGATACAGCAAAAGCCAGACACTGAGACAGAGAAAAAGATAGAGACAAAGACACATCAAAGAGACAGACAGACAGACAACCTGATACAGCAAAAGCCAGACAGAAAGATAGACAAAGACACAACACAGAGACAGAGAAAGTTCAGAGGAGAGAGAGAGAGAGAGAGAGAGAGAGAGAGAGAGAGAGAGAGAGAGAGAGAGAGAGACTTTGGAATCAGATATATATATTCTGATTCTATTTTGAGCGGCGGGAAAAAAAGAGAGAGAGAGAAGTGCTGAATCATATCTATAGATCTGATTCTATTTTGAGGGGCAAAAACCAGTCACTCGACTCAGTAAGCGAGTCTCGGCAATCGCTCAATGTGACACAAGGCAAACAGGCAATGGAATAATATCGACTCTTGACAGTTAATCCCTTTTCCAAATTGTTTGTCCATACTTAACGAGTGTTGCGGTGTTGTCAAAAGATTCCGCGGATTTGGAACAGGCCATACACTAGAATTGTTCACGCTTGACAAATTCTTTGTTCGGAAGCTTTTTAAATCATGATACTTCTTCACCCTTACTCGCTTACCATAGATTTGCAGGTAATCGTTTCCTTTCATATGGCTATTAGTATTACACATGATACAGCCCATGATGTTGCATGATTATGGTAATTATTCCAAACATGAAAAACACTCGATGTTGAGTTTGGAGAGGACAAACGTTTCTAGACAGCTTTTGTCATCTATATCTTGACCGTTATTTCCTCTTGATGATAAATGGATCTTTTTTCGGAAATGTCCTTTCACATGAACTTTTTAAAGGTGCTATAGATTAAAAATCTAGGGGAGGCGGTGTCTCAACGAATTGATATCATACATTTGGTCCCCAACAGCACATCATTATTTGATATTAATCGTTGTTATTGCCTTTAAAGACTTTTACATGAAAAACTCGCACATTTCAGAGATGGAAATGGTGCATTCAAATTGTAGCAAACAGCCATTAAATAGAAAGAGAAAGAGAAAAGAAAAAAGACCCACTGGCAAACATTTCATAAACAAACACTGAAAGTTCTTCTACTCAGCCCGAATTCATTATCATAAAAATTAAACTAATGATGCTAATGTTACATCTCACAAAACTTAAAGTATGACGTCATCACACTCCAACTGTCCGGACTATTCCGAAACACTCCAGTTTGCAAAGTTGTCAAATATCGGGTTTTATCATCGTCATTCTTCTAATCATCATATTATCATCACCACTCTCATCATCATCATCATCCCCCTATCAGCATAAGGACGTGCACAGAATCATCCCACTTTGTTGTGTGGTGATCAGTGCCTCATTTCCCCTGCTACAGAATGCACTGGAAAGTGACGGGCGTCAAATATCACCACAGGCTATTAATGAAATTGCCCAGCAAGCCGCCTGTGCCAATGCAGAATATGTTGGCTGCTCTGATCATTTCAAACACTATATTTTGCTAAAATATAGGCCATATATGTATAATATATATGCCAGTGCCATTAATGAAAATATGGACGGTGCAGTTTGCAGCTATAGAGAATGAAAACTTCTGGTCTGACCACACAAGTCTTCTCTCATTGTCGATTTTCGATTCTACATCCAACTCAACATGGTATGCTCACCGACTTTTCCCTTATGAGTCAGGGCAAGGGCGAGGCACAGTATAGATTTTGACATTCAAACCTTCGCATCGACTCAACATCACTTTTGTTGGTTCTCCTTCTTTATCTTGTTTCTCAGCTCGAAGGTGGTCCACCTTTGGCTTAGATAAATTATAAATCTAGGCATACTTTTGGCGTTTTCCCACTATTTAAGATCGCCACATTCTCATCTCCATGGGTGATGTCTTAAAGACAACAGTGTGCATGGTTTTAAGGCGTTTTGTGCTTTTTAATTATTTTTTTTTCTTTTTTTTAATCATAAATTTCATCACCAATCTACCTGCAAGCCATAACCTACTCCATCTTTTTTTCTCTCTCTCTTTTTTTCCCCCCCTTCCTCGACTATAGCTCCAAAGTTCACTAATGGTGTTATTTTGCGTAAATATGCCATCGATTTTGCCAACGATGAACGTAGCCTTATCCGACTTCGGGGAACCCTTCATCTAAAACTGTACAGTACAGTAAAATTTAATGAACGTGCAAGGCTGCATGTGCTCAAGCATAGGACCTCAGGATTAAAGTCTCATCCAAAAAGTTTTAAGGATTGGGGTCGACACACATTGTCGGCTCTAAATGAGAGAATTTCTTTCAACCTAACGGCTGCGAGTGAGACTGGAAACTGTGACCCTTGAATCTAGTGTTAAAACATCTAACACACTGACTGAACCAACAATGCTTCTCTGTTGGTCATCCTCTTTGCTTTGGTGATCTGAGGGATGAAGTGTTCAGAACTGTGTTTTTTGTTGTCAGTATTCAATGACAGACATACCAGTTGTGTTATAGATCTAGGTACCCGTAGCGTTAGCTAGCACAGTCACAGTGTACTGATGCCTATAAAGTTCTACACACACACACACACACGTGCATACACACAAGCACGCTAACGCGCGCGCATGCACACCACGCGCATGCGCAGAGAGAGAGAGAAACACACACACACAA
>CM060336.1:35349963-35352463 GCA_030674155.1 Stramonita haemastoma | reverse complement strand
AACCGGCAAAAAAAGAGAGAGAAAAAAAAGAGATACATGTATACATGTATTTCCTGTTAATTCTGATGATGAAGGTTACAATCTGAAACAGAAAAACTTTGGGTGTTGTAAAGTCTGTCAAACGCAAGTGTCTCGGTTATGGTTGTCATGAGACGCTCCCACCCCTCCCCCACCCCTACTCCATCCACCCTCCAGCCCCCATCCCTTTCACTTGTATACAAACTCCTGCTCCAAAACACGATACCCTACAAGCATGGGATGAAATAGCGTTTCCTTGCACGCGTAACAAAAATGTTCTTATCTGTATTGTGAAAAACTTCTTTCAGTGGTGTGTGTGTGTGTGTGTGTGTGTGTGTGTGTGTGTGTTTTGTCTGTCGGTCGGTCGGTCGGTCGGTCTCTCTCTCTCTCTCTCTCTCTCTCTCTCTCTCTCTCTCTCTCTCTCTCTCTCTCTCTCTCTCTCTCTCTCAAGATAGATAGATAGATAGATAGACAGATAGATAGATAGATAGATAGATAGATAGATAGATAGATAGATAGATAGATAGATAGATAGATAGATAGATAGATCCTGGCTAACGTCCTGAAACGGATCTGGGCAAGACAGACTAAGCCGTAAGCGGGAAGAACCTTGAACCTTAACAGAATAATTGCGTGAACGGCGCCGGGCCCCACACGTACACAAATCAACGTCATTGGCAAAGTTCTGCGTCTGTATACATGTGTACACAGAAAGCAAACCAAGCACATAATTTATAGAAAACTGGTGACGCGGTATCCGAGAGACTAGATTTGAGACTAGTCTAGAGCTCTGGCTGTATGGATCTCGATGAGCTGAAAGGGAAGGGGTGTTTGTGGACAGGGGAGTTGTGGGGGGGGGGGGGTGGTGACAGCGAGAGAGACGCTGATTGATTGCCTGGGGGGGGGGCTTCGGAGGTCAATGCCTGACGTCACTGTCTTATGGAGCGAGCACTGTCTTCTTCCTATCCTGAAGTGTATACTATGTATGTAGGATGGATGGATGGATGGTGCAGACACTTCGATCAGTTTCCGTGTTATCCGAGCCTTTGTATTGTAGTAGTTGTAGTGTGTGTGTTAGAGTGTGTGTGTGTGTGGTGTTGTGTGTGTGTGTGTGTGTGTGTGTGTGTGTGTGTGTGTGTGTGTGTGTGTGTGTGTGTGTGTGTGTGTGTGTGTTGTGTGTGTGTGTGTGTGTGTGTGTGTGTGATGTGAGTGAGTGAGTGAGTGAGTGAGGTGAGTGAGTGAGTGAGTGATGAGTGAGTGAGTGAGTGAGTTAGTTTCTATGTGTCTGTCTGTGTGTCTGTCTGTCACCTACAGATACAGTCCCCAACACAGACACGTGAAATGAATACAAACATACACACAAATGCACATGTACCATACAACACAAAACAATTATACACACACGTAGGCATACATACAAACTGGCTAACAGACAGACAGAGAGACCAACCAACAGACAGGCAAATACTACAGAGAGAGTAAAGTGTCCTAAGATCTATGATTCCCGAGTCCGCAGCCCACGTCAGGTACAGAAAACTTCAGCAGACACGCCCACTCTTCTTCCCTCTCTCTCGTCACCTAAGTGCTACATACAGAACGAGGTCACACACACACACACACACACACACACACACACACACACACACACAACACACACACACACACACACACACAGAGCACACAATACAAATAATGCATACACCCACGAACGCACGTGCACAAAGGTCCCTCACACATATCCCTCACAGACAAGACAGACAGACAGACAGACCACACACACACACACACACACACACACACACACACACACACACACACACACACACACACACACACACACATATTAAAAAAGAACCAAAGAAAGGGAGGAAGGAAGGAAGGGAGAAGGGGAAAAGGGAGGGAGGGAAGGGAAGGCAGGGATGGCCAGAGATGAAGAAGAAGAAGAAGAAGAAGAAGAGAAGAAGAAGAAGAAGAAGAAGAAGAAGAAGAAGAAGAAGAAGAACAACAACAACAACAACAACAACAACAACAACAACAACAACAAACAACAACAACAAAAGCATTGAGGAGAAAAAAACAAAGAGTAAAAAACCACCCATCAAGGCTGTAAATGACTGAGACGTGTCCAAAAACCCTTGAAAAAAATATTATACACTTAGGTCAACAAGAGAATATAACAACAAAGTAAAACAAACAAAACCACGAATTAAGGGAAGACCCCTCCCTCTCTTATCACTCAAATCCCCCCCCTCCCTAACACAACGAACCAGCAACCGATTCCACTCACCCACACTACACATGCATGGAACCAGCCAGCAACATCTCTTGTAGTGTATGGGGAGGGGAAGGAAAGAAGAAAACAAATAAAAGTGGCATGAATGACAGATAGATGTACTGCCATGCACAGACACGCGCGCACGCGCCCACACACCACACACACACACACACACACCACACACACACACACACACACACACACACA
>CM060336.1:35346391-35349863 GCA_030674155.1 Stramonita haemastoma | reverse complement strand
TATATATTTTTTTTTTTATACCACATTCAAACCATACCATACCATACCATACCATACCATACCATACCATACCATACCATACCATACCATACCATACCATACCATACCATACCATACCATACCATACTTATTCTTGTTCTTCTATATCGAGGATAATAGAATAAGCATTCATGTGCTTTTTTACATCCAGTCCCTGTGTGATTGCAGCTTTGTAAATGTCCTTTGTTTCCACCGGCACATGATGGCCTACTCTTACGAAAAGCGGAACAGGATTTAATGTGTGCGCAAGGTGTACCATACCATACTATACCATACCAATACGATACGATACCATGCCATGCCATGCCATACCATGCCACACCGTATCATGCCATGCCATTCCATGCCATGCCACTTGATGAAAGCAAAGAAGAAGGAGGGTTGAAGAAGAAAAGAAGAATATGAAGGAGGAGGAGAAAAAAGAGAAGACTTTGAAGAGGAAGAAGCTGAACCAGAGGAAGAAGAAATTGAAGAATTAGAAGCATCGTCATCATCAGCAGTAGTAGTAGTAGCACAGTAGTAGTAGTAGTAGTAGTAGTAGTAGTAGTAGTAGTAGTAGTAGTAGTAGTAGTAGTAGTAGTAGTAGTAGCAGCACCAGCACCAGCAGCAACAGCAGTTGTGTAGTAGTAGTAGTAGTAGTAGTAGTAGTAGTAGTAGTAGTAGTAGTAGTAGTAGTAGTAGTAGTAGCAGCAGCAACAGTAATAGTAGTAGTAGTAGTAGTAGTAGCAGCAGCAGCAGCAGCAGCAGCAGCAGCAGCAGCAGCAGCAGCAGCAGCAACAGTATTGGTAGTAGTAGTAGTAGTAGCAGCAGCAGCACAGAGGCGGAAGTAGTAATAGTAGTAGCATTAGTAGTAGTAGTAGTGGTAGCAGCAACAGTATTAGTAGTAGTAGCAGCAGCAGCAGCAACAGTAGTGGTAGTATTAGTAGCAGCAGCAACAGTAGTATTAGTAGTAGTAGCAGCAGCAACAGTAGTAGTAGTAGTAGTAGTAGTAGTAGTAGTAGTTAGTAGTAGTAGTAGTAGTAGTAGTAGTAGTAATAGTAGTATAGCAGCAGCAACACTAGTAGTAGTAGTAGCAGCAGCAGCAGCAATAGCAACAGCAACAGTAGTAATAGCAGCAGCAGCAGTAGTAGTAACAGGATTAGCAATAGCAGCAGCAGCATCATCAGCAGCAGCAGACAGCATCATCATCATCATCATCATCATCATCATCATCATCATCATCATCATCATCATCATCATCATCATCATCATCATCATCATCATCATCATCATCATCATCATCATCATCAACAGCAGCATAATCATTAACAGTAGCAGAAACAGCATTATTAGCAGCAGCATCATTAGCATCATCATCATCATTGTTAGAAAGCAGTAGACAACAACAGCAACAGCAGCAATAACAGGAGGGGGACTCTGAGCAGCACTGACGATTTGCAGAGCGGGGTGCAGACGGTGTGGACCAGGTGAGACTCGTCCACAGCGAAGGAGTTGTGGCAGGTGGCCTCGCAGCGCTGCTCCGTCACGTCAGAGCCCACAGTGTCCAGGATCTGCTGCACCTTCTGCTTGATGAACTGGATGTCGATCAGGTCTGCACAGCACAGCACAGGGGACACACACACACACACCGTATCAGGGTGATGAGGAGGATGAGGAGGGTGTTGAGGGTGAGGATGGTGGTGAGGATGAGGGTGGTAAGGATGATGGTGAGGGTGATGATGAGGATGATAATGAGGATGATGATGAGAAGAAGAAGGATGGTGAGGATGGTGAGGGTGATGGCGAGGATGATAGTGAGGATGATGATGATGAGAAGAAGAAGGATGGTGACGATGGTGAGGGTGATGATGAGGGTGATGGCGATGATGATAGTGAGGATGAGGGTGATGATGATGATGATGATGAGAAGAAGGATGGTGAGGATGGTGGTAAAGGTGAGAGTGATGATGAAGATGAGGATGATGGTGAGGATGAGGGTGATGATGAAGATGAGGATGATGGTGAGGATGATGGAGATGGTGGTGAAGGAGGGGGCGTGACGATGGTTCAGGTTGTAAAGATGAGATGAGTGATGAACTGAATGTAGTGGAGTCGGCACTGATGTTAACTCCACAGGGAAAAAAATCCCCTTGAACAGGATTTGAACCCGAGTCGGCAGATCGAGAAACATACACAAGGAGATATGCGTGTGTTTTGTGCACATATCTTTGGTTCATAGTCTCCTCCGAAGGATAGGTAGGGGAATAGCGTTGGATCCCATGTCCGCTGCAGAAAAAATACATCCCCTCAAACAGTTGTTGCTTAGCTAAGGATTTAAACCCAGGCGCTCAGATCAACGGATTTTTCGTTCTGACTATACGCTCTTCGGCCCCTATGATGAGACCACCATTAATAACATGTCTGTTTTCTGCCTTCTTGGTCCATTTTTCTGCCTTTTTCCCTTTTTCCAGGAAAGACTAAACAGATAACAATTCTCTCTTATACCTAATAAGTCGGATGCGCTGGGCCTAACTTGTCAGGCACTTAAAACGGTAGTGTGACGCAATTTTAGCTCATATGACAGGCAACAATAGTTGCTGTTTGAGCGTTCAACGACGAAAGAAGAAGAAGAAGAAGAAGAAGATGCAGGGTGAGATGTACAGTACAGTGCAGTGCCCTGCGTGTTAAATAACTTACGGTTGAAGCCAAAGTCGAGGAAGCGTTTCTCCACGGACATGGAGAAAGCAAAAGGCAGCAGGACCAGGAGAACCACAGCAATCTTCATGGTGATGGTAGTCTGCCCACACAACATTATCGCCGTCATCATCAACATCATCATCATCGTTGTCGTCGTCATCATCATCATCATCGTTGTCGTTATCATCATCATCATCATCATCATCATCATCATCATCATACCGAGTCATGTTAATCACCACTGCTGGTGTCAGCAGCAGCACAGCAGCAGCAGCAGCAGTCGTAGTAGTAGTGGTAATAGTAGCAGTTATGGTAGTAGTAGTAGCAGTAGTAGTAGTAGTAGTAGTAGTAGTAGTAATAGAAGTAGTAGCAGCAGCAGCAGCAGTAGCAACAGCAGTAGTAGTAGTAGAAGTAGTAGTAGTAGCAGCAGCAGCACTACTACTAGTAGTAGTAGTAGTAGTAGTAGTAGTAGTAGTAGTAGTAGCGGCGGCAGCAGAAGTAGTAGGAGCAAGCAGCAACACAAATAGTAAAATCATCATTATCATGATTGTACATTTATCATCTTGTATTGCAATGTATTGCATCGCACAATTTGCAGGTGTGTCTCGATTTAGTAACACAACGCTGCCACAGGGCTCTGATCGCACGGGAGGTAATCTACTTACCGCCCCATCACACATTGTATTGTATTGTATTGTATTGTATTGTATTGTATTGTATTGTATTGTATTGTATTGTATTGCATTGCATTGTATTG
>CM060336.1:35336391-35341391 GCA_030674155.1 Stramonita haemastoma | reverse complement strand
GTCTCCCCTCCCTCCCCCCCCTCCCCCTCCCCCCTCCCCCCTCTCTTCTCCCCTCCCCCCTCTGTCTCCCCTCCCCCCCCCTCTGTCTCCCCCCTCCCCCCCCTCTGTCTCCCCTCCCCCCTCCCCCCTCTGTCTCCCTTCCCCCTCCATTTACCCCTCTCCCTCTCCCCCCTCCCTCCCCTTCCACCTCCCACCCTTACCCCTCCTCTTGTCTTTCTGCTCCATTTCTTCCCTCCCCCTATCCTTTTCCCCCCTTCCCTATGCTTCTCCCTGGCACAAACATGGGAAGATAGACAACACATCTCCTCCAAACAGGAGGTTTAGAAGTTAGGGGCAGATCCACCTACAGATCTGCAGTTCCTAACTCAAAGCTTCACTTGTTGTCTTCAGACTTTTAAAACCTATATATTAGACTAACAAGTCCAAAATTTAAAGGTGTCCTTTTCTATATCTATTCACAATTTGAAAATAAAAGCTTACTTTCAAACATTTTGGTCCACCACACCTTGTTTCAGATAGCTAAACAGCACAGTCTACAATTTTACGTAAGAAGTGATGCTTCATTTCCATTACATATAGATTTTTCTCTGGAATTCTCAGTGACTTTAAACAATAAAAAGGAATCTCACTCTTTATAATAGCCTTGAAAGGGGAGGTAATATTGCCCTAAAAATCTTTTATCAGGCACTAGAATGTGTCAAAAACTCTAAATACAGTTGAGCAACGTTCATCTGCAGTATAACTTTCTCTTTTCATTCAAAAATTAAAATGCCATAAGATTTCCAACCAAGCATTAAGATTTTACACCCATTTCTCAGTAATCATCAACAGCTTGTTGAAACTGGGCCTAGGAGATCCACCTTATTACCTGTGAAATATAGATTACCACAAGGATCAAAACTAGGACACCTCTTTTCTCTATCTATAATAATAACAACCTACCTCTGCTGCATATTCATCGTTTATATCAAATATTTGTTGATGGTACATCAATTCAATGTAACAGCAGTGGTCCAAACCAGCTTGTGAGTGATATGCAGGCAGATATTGATAAGCTTATTGAATAGACAGAACTCAATCATATGTCTCTTATTTCAAACAAAAGAAAGTGTATGTTTATAACCACTTGGCAAAAAAGACAGAAATTGCATCCTCCAATGGTGCCACCACAAAATGAGTTCATCACAAAATGACAAACAAATAGCATTAAAACATCAAAACATTTTCAAAACTATATCAATTTCTTTAAAATACACAATGTATACATGTGACTGACAACAAATGAATTTTCAAGAAATACCTGCACATCTTATGAATTTTGAGAGACAGGAGAACTTTTCGAGATTTACATATTATCAGCCATCAAAATTTATAACTGGACAAGGGTTGAAAATGCTGAGGATTAAAATCTTGTCGTAAATTTATAAAGTGGGGAAAATCCATCATAAAATAAAATTAATCCCCTAGAACAGATATATTGTATTTTGAACACATCTTTTATTCCTGTGGTATGTTATGGAAATGTCCATCCTCAATTGGAAGCTTGTTACAACTACAACAATTTTTTATGTAAAAGCGTAAACATATTTGGTAGACAAGTTATATATTTTTTCTTACCAAAATCGATCTTCAAATTTCTATAATAACAGTGTCTTCTATCATCCCACGGCTCACTTCTCCATTCATTAACAAAATTTTCTGTTAAGAAGGCTTTGATATGTGAACTTTTAAATACTTGAAGAAAACTAATACTTGAACATAATTGTGTCTTCCACAAAGTCAAATCCACATTGTACTAAGATATTTTTAAAAATCATATTTAGCCATGATGATTGAATCAAGTATTTGTCAAGTAAATCTTTCACTATGTGGTAAACACTTGATGGCAGCTTTTCATACTGGAAATGGAGCAGCTGCATCCAGAAATGCACCACCATTCCAACAGAGACCAAACTCGACAAGGGATATCTGCTCGTTTCTCCATATACTAAACCTCTTAGTCTGAACCTGGATTTGCTGGGATTGAATAATTGCCCCCTCTGAATCCGGATTTGCTGGGATTTACACACAATAGATTTCCATCTGTCTGTGACCATCACTAATTGCTACCACATGTCAAAGCTCTATCAGGCTAGAAGTAGAAGCCCTGCTGAGAATCTGGAAGTAATTGTAGCTGCTGGTATGTACTTAAAAGGAGGAAAAGGCTAGCAAGCATGTGTGCCTGACCTGATTTGTGATGGAATGCGAAATCTAGGGGCAGATTGTGTTCAGAGAATCTGAATGCAAGAGGGCTAAAGGAAAACTATATTTTAACACCTTTAACTGAAACTTATGAACTTATTGCTATATTTTCATATCCCCAAATGTCACATCCCTACAACAAAACAAGTACAACAATTAAATGGAATTAATCAAGTGCCACGTGTGTACGTAGTTCTATTTGCTGTGCAGTCCTTATCAAGTTAAACATGACTTTAGCAGCTTTATCATAAGCAGTTGATTCCTAAATATTTAAAACTGTTAAGAACTTCAAGGGCTTTTCTGCTATTTTACATAATTATTACACTTTTCTGCTATTTTACATAATTATTACCCTTTTGTGTTATTTACATAATTATTACGAGATCTATTGTGACTGAATGTCATGATTTTGATTTATAAGTTTCTAATAAGAACAGTAAATATCCAAAATGTCTCAAGCATCTTTTAACCCTTCTTTGTAGTGGAGAATAAAACGGTATCATGAGCATAAAGTAAAAGTTGAACATAACTGGTTAACATTTTGCCATGAAATGAAAGTTGAATATGCAGTGTTAAGCAATTAGTGATAAATATTGTTGCAAATCATTGAGAAAGTGTATGTGTGTGGTACTTGATATGAATATTACTTCCCCTTGACAGGCTACATATCCTTTTAAAGAGTTGCATCCCTTTGAATTGTTTGCAGTTGCTTTGTAGTCCAGATGAAAGGTTTCATGTGATGGAAATGAAGCATTAGTTTTGATAAGAAATTGTTGACTTTGTGTTGAAGTGTGTGAAAGAAGTACAAGGCGAAAGTAAATGATTGTAGACATATAGTTTTTCGATTTGTGAAGATATAGTAAAAGACACCTTTGGAATTTGAAGTTATAGTTTAATGATAAGTTGTATAAATGTGAATGGCAAAAATGAAGGTGTGAGTTAGGAATTGCAGATCCTTAAGGGGGATCTGCCCCTAACTTGAAATGCTCCAAGCTTTGGAGTGATGTGTTGTCTATCTTCCCATGTTTGTGCTGGGGAGAGGCATAAGGGAAGGGGGGGATGGGGGAGGGAGGTGGGGGGAGGGGCAGGGAGGGGGGAGGGGGGAGGGGAGGGGAGGGGGCGAGGGGAGGGGGGGGAGGGGAGGGGGGGGAGGGGGGCGGGGGGGGAGGGGGGTGGGGGGGTGCAGGGGGTGGGGGAGGAGAGGGGGGGGTGCAGGGGGTGGGGGAGGGGGGAGGGGGGGGGGGAGGGGAGGGGGTACAGGGGGTGGGGAGGGGAGGGGAGGGGGAGTATAAATGTTTCAGTTAAGAAATGTGATTTATACAAGCCTGTTTCAATTAAATGTACAAATTCCTGACTGGACAGCCAGAACAGCTTGCAAAGCAGCAGAAATGGGAAATACCCTTTCAGCTCAGCTGCTTCGATGTGATTCTCATTAGTTAGATAAAGAAGAGCTACACACACACGCACACGCACACACACGCACGCACACACACACACACAATTTGATGGCGTTTATTTGATCTGAATCAACGACACATAATCGGTATCCAGGATCATGAGTTTTTGCTCCGTTGTTGACAGAAAGGTGAGATAAACTCGGCCATTGGGCTGCCACACTACGTCAGTCGAGTAGACGTTTGCCAATGGCTTGATAGGGCCTAGTTAGCATTCAGTCAAAACCCACCTTATTGTTCTTGGTATCTGTAGAAAAGAAATTAACATTGATGATTATAATAGATGATGAAGATGACGATGATGATGGTGATGATGATAGTGATGATGATGGTGATGGTGATGATCATGGGGATGGTGATTATGATGGTGATAGTTATGAGGATGGTGATTGTGATTGTGATGATGATGGTGATAGTGATGGTAGTGATGATGATGGTGATGATGATGATGGTGATGATGACGGTGACGATAGTGATGATGGTGACAGTTATGATGACGGTGATTATTACGGGGATGACGGCGATGGGAATGATGATGATGGTGATGATGATAGTGATGATGATGGTACTGGCAACAGCGATGACAAGGACAAGATAAAAATCCATTTTCTTTCATGAGAGAGAGAGAGTCGGGTGAGAGTAGGCATTGTGCAGCAAGGCAATGGTAGCATCATTTGTGCTTTGCTTTTGTTGGCTTTGTATGCAAATTGAAGAGGGTCAAAGGTAAGAGAAAATGGAGAGGAGAAGCCGTTTCAGAATGATTCGTTCAAAGCATTTCATTACTATTGGAGTGAGAGCTACAGGTCTGTAATCAGAGAATTAGAGATTTAGAAAAAAACTTTGTGAAACTGTTTAAGTATCTTTTAGTTTCTGGAAAGAAAATTTCAGATTGTTCAAGTGGTTTTTTTTTTTCTTGAAAAGAAAAGTTAAAAATTGTTTAAGAAACTGTTATTTGCTGAAACAAAAACTTCTCAAATTGGTCAAATATCGTTTATTTGTTGAAAGGAAATATTCTCAAATCCTTTAAGCATCGTTTTTTATTCACTGAAAAGAAAAAAAGTTCTCAGTTTGTTTAAGAATGTCTTACATGCTGAAGATAAAATAAAAATCTGACATTGTTCAAAAAGCCTTTCCTCCTGAAAAGAAATAATTTCAAGTTGTTCAAATTTTTGGGGGTATAAAAACCACATTGTTGAAGTATTTTTACCAAAAAATTAAAGAAAATTTGTATAGTCTAAGTCTCCTTTATTTGAGTAGTTTACAGAGCCTAAAAAGTCGAAGAAAATGATAATGTAACAGTCACTA
>CM060336.1:35313891-35323891 GCA_030674155.1 Stramonita haemastoma | reverse complement strand
CTCTCGCTCGCTCGCTCGCTGGCTCGCGCGCACATACACACACACACACATGCACACACACAAATGTATATATATATATATATATATATATATATATATATATATAATATATATATATATATATATATATATAATATATTATATATATACATACATATATATATATATACACATATATATAATAGGAACAATATCGAGCGTTCGATCTCGTTTTAATTCTCTAGTTTCAACAAATGCATTTTGTTCAATATACTTAACAAAAACGCACTTTATAAAAAATAAACTTAATGTCAATCATTACAATCAACGGAAACTCTGGCTGAATGTAAACGAAATACCCGATTTACGACAACTGCATTTACTAGCTTCCATTGCAAAACAGACGATGATTCACCGGTAGCTTATTTCCCCCCCCCCCCCCCCCCCAGTGTGACACATCGACATTGATACTAAACTACACATACACATGTATGCAAATGAGCTCTCTGCACAATATAAAAACACACAAAAACGTAAGGCTATCCCATAAATAAATATCTGGATTGGAAGATTAAAGCCTAGTCAAAAATTTAACACACATATGGGGGTGTGTGTGTGTGCTCCTAAATTTATTCATCTATTCAATAAAACTGCTTTATCATGTACTATATTGTATGTGTTATGGCATAACATGTCATGATAGCCCTGGAGTGTGTGTGTGTGTGTGTGTGTGTGTGTGTGTGTGTGTGTGTGTGTGTGTGTGTGTGTGTGTGTGTGTGTGTAGTATGTGTGTGTGTGTGTGTGTGTGTGTGTGTGTGTTAGTATGTGTGTTAGTGTTAGTATGTGTGTATTTGTGTGCATGTGTGTGTATGTGTGTGTGTGTTGTGTGTATTTGTGTGTGTGTGTGTGTGTGTGTGTGTGTGTGTGTGTGTGTGTGTGTGTGTGTGTGTGTGTGTGTGTGTGTGTGTGTGTGTGTGTGTTGTGGGCACGCATGCATGGCGCTGGCGTAGTTTTATGTATGAGTGCCCGAGCGCAAATAAAAAACAAACAAACCAAAACAAAGGGCTCAGGGTGTGGAAAATGGTTGCCTAGGTCTGTGATATTGATTTGCGTCATTTTGTGTTTGCTTGTTGGTTGTTGTAGAGAGAGAGAGAGAGAGAGAGAGAGAGAGAGAGAGAGAGAGAGAGAGAGAGAGAGAAGAGAGAGAGAGAGAGAGAGAGAGAGAGAGAGAGAGAGAGAGAGAGAGAGAGAGAGAGAAGACAGACAGACAGACAGACAGACAGACAGACAGACAGACAGACAGACAGACAGACAGACAGACAGACAGACAGACAGACAGACAGACAGACAGACAGACAGACAGACAGAGAGCTGAGCAGGGCGTGGTGTATGGGATGCTTTTAGCAAAATCGGACGTTTCTCTAAGTGCAATGTGTTTTGTCTTGCTTTTATAAATTTATCTATTTATCTTTTTTTTGTTGGTAACATAGTAATCTTACAAATAACAGTGCTCTTATTGTAAGACAGGTTAGAATAATTTGTGCTTTGGCATGTGTATATGCGTGCTTTGCGCGCGCACGCGCTCGTGTGTGTGTGTGTGTGTGTGTGTGTGTGTGTGTGTGTGTGTGTGTGTGTATGCGTGCGTGCGTGCGTGCGTGCATATGTGTGCATGTGTTTTTGCGTGTGTCGTGCGTGTGTGTAATTTTTAGATGGAATTTTTTTTTTTATTACTTTCTGTGATAAATGTTTCCGCTTATTATTTTTTATGTATATATATATATATATATATATATATATATATATAATATATATATATATATATATATATATATATATATATATATATATATATATATATATATGGCTTGTGACTACTTCTTTTTATTGAGATGATAAAGTGCTAGTATTGGTAAAAGTATTATCTTATAATGTGTGTAAGGTGATGATCGCATACTGTGCTGAGTTATTCTTCTGAAATAAATGCTTTTACTGTTCACTTTCTTATATACGGCTTATAGCCCACAAAAATGTCTCAGTTCGTGAGATAATAAAGTGTTTGAATTGATTTGAACTGACTTGAATGTTAGCTCAAAACAGGCACCACTGAACACCACCAAAAAGACCCCCCAGCAGCACTGCAGGGTCCCTCTGGCTGGGGTCCCCAAAGCGGCCTGATACTGATACTGATGGGCTCCTTTTTGTGGACTTCTGACCCTGAGGACGAGACATAACGAATCTGGGTATGGTAGACGCGCGCGCGAGAAGATTGAAATGAGCGGTGTGGGAACAGCATACAGGACAGGGACGTCAAGAAAAAAAACGAAGCAGGACACTAAAAAAAAAGATGAACACTACGATGTACAGTGAGATGAAGAGGAAGATGTCCTGTGTTTTACTTACTGCGTTTCTCCACAGACACGGAGAGAGCAAGAGGCAGCAGGGCAAGGAGCACCACCACAGCAATCTTCATGGTGATGGTAGTCTGCCCATACATATCGTCATCATCGTCATCGTCATCATTGTCATCGTCGTCATAGTTACTGTCGTCGTCATCTCATCATCAGCATCGTCGTCGTCGCCGTCGTCGTCGTCGTCGTCGTCGTCATCATCATCATCATCATCATCATCATCATCATCATCATCATCATCATCATCATCATCATCATCATCATCACCACCACCACCACCACCACCACCACCACCACCACCACCACCACCACCACCACCACCACCATCATCATCATCATCATCATCTTTAACATCATTGTCATCATCGTTATAGTTATCTTCGTCATCTCATCATCAACATAATCGTCGTCTTTGTCGTCGTCGTCATCATTATCAACACGAGTCATCTTCATCACTACTGTCGATACTAGAATAAGCAGCAGCAGCAGCAGCAGCAGCAGCAGCAGCAGCAGCAGCACCACCACCACCACCACCACCACCACCACCACCACCACCACCACCACCACCACCACGTCCCCGTGTGCATGCAGTTTTATACATTTTGTCATTCGTTCCGATGGCACAAATGACCCACTCTTCCGAAAAGTAAGAACAGGCTTGTGCGTTTACTAGTGGGACCTCGGTTTGTAGGTTTATAGTCTCATTCGAAGGAGGACTTTGGGGCAGCAGAGAAGGCACTAATGTTAACTTTGAATGAAAAAAAAACCTCGGCTGGAGAGAACAATGAGCAACGCTCAAACCACCAGGCTATCCACTCCCACCCCTCGTCCTCCTCTTTACAGAGATACCACCGGTAGTTTGACCAACACCAATGGAAAAATGACCAACACCAATGAAAAAGACCAACCAAAATGACCAACACCGATAAAAATGACCTATGAAAAATGACCAACACCAATGGAAAAATGACCAACACCAATAAAAATGACCAACACCAGTGAAAAATGACCAACACCGATAAAAATGACGAACACCAATGAAAAAGACCAACACCAATAAAAATGACCTATGAAAAATGACCAACACCAGTGGAAAAATGACCAATGAAAAATGACCGACACCAGTGAAAAATGACCAACACCAATGGAAAAATGATCAACACCAATGGAAAAATTTCTAACACCAATGAAAAAGACCAACGAAAAATGATCAACACCAATGAAAATGACCAATGAAAAATTACCAACACCAATGGAAAAATGACCAATGAAAAATGACCAACACCAGTGAAAAATGACCAACACCAATAAGAAAATCACCTGTGAAAAATGACCAACACCAGTGGAAAAATGACGGATGAAAAATGACTAGCACCAATGGAAAAATGACCAACACCAATAAGGAAATCACCAGTGAAAAATGACCAACACCAGTGGAAAAATGACCGATGAAAAATGACCACACGAGTGGACAAATGACCAACTCACTCACTCACTCACTCAGTCCCATGTCCCAAAGGACGTAGGGGGGACATGAGAGAAGACGCAACGGAGATCTTTTTCCATGCTTCACGATCCTGTGTGGCTAGTAGGAGGCGTTGCAGGGGTTGGGCAGTCCAGTCTTTGATGTTGTCAACCCATGATTTCTTTTGGCGGCCTCTTCTTCTTTTGCCCTCGACTGTTCCTTGCAAGATGGTTTTTGCTAGGGTGTTGTGTCTTGTGGTGTGACCAAACCACATCAGCTTTCTCCTCTTTATGGTGGAGAGCAAAGGCTCTTGGGGGCCCACACGCTTTTTGATTTCCTCTTTCACATAGTTATTGGTCTTGTGTTCTTTGTATGATATTTTGAGGAGTCTTCTGTGGCACTTGTTCACCAACCCCAGTGAACAAATCAGAATCAGTGAGATCACTAAGGGTTTGAAAGTACTGGATCAGAAGAATGGAAATTAAAACCAAACAATGTACTGAACTTAGTCATTGTTTACTCAAGCCTTGAAGAGGTGTCAAGTTGGAGACATTTCAACCACTGCCTGACTGATTCTCACCTCATGGCACCTATCCCAGTCTAGTAGACTGTTGGGGCATCACTGAAGATTTTGCAACCAGCTTCCTCCTCTCCTCGTGGTTTTCAGCTTCCTGTGGAAAGTCGTTTCACTCAAGGTCAGTGCACTCTCTGATGTTTTCTTCTCATCGTTTCCTCTGTCTGCCTCTCCGTCTCTCTCCTTTTACTGTTCCCTGTAAGACAGTCTTGGCTTGTCCAGGTGCTCGTGTCATGTGCCTTTGCCACTTCAATTTGCATTAAAAAAAAAGATCAATGTTATTTTGGTTTTTACTGAAGTCAGGGGGTCTTCATATGGTCCATGGCGTTTTCAAATCTGGTTCTCACTTCCTCACAATAACACTTTGATAAAATGAATAGGTAAATAACAATAAAGGAGGAAGTAAATAGAGAAATGAATAAACAAATCAATTAATCAACAAAAAAGTAAATAAATGATGAAGAAATCAACAAACTAAACGTTTATTTTATTTGTTTATTTATTTATTTTATTTTATTTAGAGAATAATAGATTGAAATACATATATCGATAAATAATAAACCCATTTTCCAAAAAAAAGAGTAAAAAAAAAAAGATCTGCTAAAAAAAAAAAAAAACACACATGTCACATAACAATAAAAAGTATAAAGAAAAAGAAAAAAGAAAAAAGTATAAAAACAAAGAAATAATCACACCAGAGCCGGAAAAGAAACTAAGCAGAACAAAAATACAAAAAAAAACAACAACACCAGGACTACCTCCCCCCCCCCTTCCCCCAACCCCCGAACAAACTATGACAACAACATCTAAACTAAATGAAAATAAACCAAATCGAAATAAAGCACAGGAACAATTCATTAAGATGAATGAAAACAAAACAAAACAAAGCAAACAAGAAACTCACTGAGAAGCCACAACAGTACGGTGTTCCTTCAGTTAAACAGCTACAAGCCAATCTCTCACTTCAGGTAAAATAGAGAGGGGAGTGAAAAAAGGGAACGAGATTTTATACTGTGCCCCCCAGGGAGGAGAGGGGGAGGGAGAAGGTATGGTGTGGGGTGGGGGTGAAAATTAAATAAATGAGCATGTGAGCGAGAGAGTGTTGCCCTTGTGATTTTAGGTCCAGATTCGAGCCATTCATCGAGACCCCCCCCCCCCCCACCGCTCAAAGGGTTGTTTTTTTTTCCTCCATGGAGTGTACATCAATACCGACTCCACTCCCCCCCCCAATCCATCAGACGAGACTATAAAGTGAGGTCCCTTGTGCGAACGCACGCAGAACACTGTTGCACATAATTATGTCACAACCTGTTCTGCCTTTCGGAAGAGTAGGCCATTTCGTGCCTGTAGGAAGGGATGACATAATGGTAACCAGAAACAATCAGATGCATGCATACTGGGGGGTCGTGTTTTAGTCACTGTTCCCGGAAGTCGGACTGGGGCTGCCTTAATATATCTATCTTTTTATTCTATTTGTTTATTCTTTTATTCCTAGGACAATGCAATAAACACTCATAAGCTTTTTTTTTTTTTTTTTTTTTTTTTTACATCCAGTCCCCATGTGTATACAATTTAGCAAATTTTGTCATCCGTTCCCACCAGCACACAATGGCCTACTCTTCGGAAAAAGCAGAACGGCTTTTAACGTGGGCGCAGATGTTCTGCGTGCGTTCGCACACGGTACTTCTGTTTACAGTCTCATCAAAAGGACTTTTGGGGGGAGTGGAGTCGCCACTGATAATAACTCTAGAGGAAAAACCCTCTGGAACGAGATTCGAACCCTTGTCAGCAGATCACGAAAGAAACACTGACGACACGGCTACCCCGCCCCCCTTAAGCAGCGTTGAGGGTGGTTAGGCCTACTTTGTGAATGGGGGACCCTTTGCTCGCATTGACGTCATTACAGTCCCCCAGTTCACCCAGCCCTGCCCTCTGTTAAGGACAGAGGACACCTGCCCTCTTTTAGGGACAGGGAAGATCAAACAGTGAGGGAGAGGAGATGGATGACACCCTCAGTATTAGACTAGAGTATATATATATTATATATGTATGTATGTATGTATGTATGTATGTATGTATGTATGTATGTATGTATGTATGTATGTATGTATGTATGTATGTATGTATGTATGTATGTATGTATGTATGTAAGTATGTATGTATGTATGTATGTATGTATGTATGTATGTATGTATGTATGTATGTATGTATGGATGTATGTATGGATGTATGGATGTATGTACCTACCTACCTACCTACCTACTACCTACCTACCTACCTACCTACCTACCTACCTACCTACCTACCTACCTACCTACCTACCTACCTACCTAACTTCTACCTACCTACCTACCCTACCTATCTATCTATCTATTTATCTATCTATCTATCTATCTATCTATCTATCTATCTATCTATCTATCTATCTATCTATCTATCTATCTATCTATCTATCTATCTATCTATCTATCTATCTATCTATCTATCTATCTATCTATCTATCTATCTGGGGGACGGATAGCCTAGTGGTCAGAACATTGCGCTGGCAATTTGAAGACCCGGGTTCGAATCTGGTCGAGGAGATTTTTCTCCTGGAGTTAACATCAGTGCTGACTCCACTCTCCCCACAAGTCCTTCGGATGAGACTATAAACCGAGGCCCCGTGTGCGAACGCACGCAGAACATCTTGCGCACACGTTAAATCCTGTTCCGTTTTTCGTAAGAGTAGGCCATCGTGTGCCGGTGGGAACAGATGACATTTACAAAACTGCATACACACGGGACTGGATGTAAAAAAGCACAAGAGTGCTTATCCCATTATCCTTGATATAAAAGAATAAATCAAATCTATCTATCTATGTGTTTGTATATGTATGTATATGTATGTATATATATGTATCTATATATATACATATACATATATATATGTATATATGCATATATATCTAAGGAGAGAGAGAGAGAGAGAGAGAGAGAGAGAGAGAGAGAGAGAGAGAGAGAGAGAGAGAGAGAGAGAGAGAGAGAGAGAGAGAGAGCACATAAAGCTGTAATGTCCGGAGAATGAAATGAGCGAAACTTGATATTGTTTTTTAATCTAACTTTCATCCATACTCTTTCTGTCTCTGTCTCTCATCGCTTTCTCTCAGTCTCTCTCTCTCTCTCTCACACACATGCGTACGCACACGCACGAACGCACACACACATACGCAGGCACACACGTACGCGTATATAAATGATAAGCGCTATGCACATTTACAGAAATAATGGACAGAATTAGAAAAGATAGGATAATGATACACATAACATACATGCACAAAGATTGATATACTGATACAGTATTTGACATCATAGATACATGTTACAGTAATTGTTTTATGTTGTTTACTACAAAAAGATTGCTATTCAAAAAGGAAACGCATCGCAAACAACAAACAAACAAACAGCCCCGGAAAACAACAAGAACAAAACCCCAATACAAAACAAACGAAAAACTGGGGGAGGATGTAAATAAAATAGGAGGGAGGGGGTGGGGGTGGGGTAAGGAAGTGCTCCATGAAAAGAGAGATACAACAATATTACAAATCAATAAATATATATATATCGCCTTTCCTTCAACTTAGCACGCGTGCGAGCACGCACGCACGCACGCACGCACACCACCACCACACACACACACACACACACACACACACACACACACACACACACACACACACACACACACACACACACACACGGGCGCGCGGGCGCCCTTCTGCGCGTATGTAGCCTATATTAGCATGCGCGCTCGCGCGTGTGTGTTTGCTTGTGTTCTTGTAGATGCCTTTGCATTGTACTTGATATGCTGAGAGAGAGAGAGAGAGAGAGAGAGAGAGAGAGAGAGAGAGAGAGAGAGACAGAGAGACAGAGAGACAGAGAGACAGAGAGACAGAGAGACAGAGAGACGAGAGAGAGAGAGAGAGAGAGAGAGAGAGAGGAGAGAGGAGAGAGAGCATTTTATTGTCTATAGTATTATAGCCCTTTAGACAAGGGGGATAATCAAAAGTACAATAATAGAATCACCAATTATTTCACACATGCACACACAACACACAACACATACACATACACATACACACACACACACCACACACACACACACACACACACACACACACACACACACACACACACACACACACACACCACACACACACAACACACACACACCACACATGCACGCACACACGCGCGCTCACTCTTCTCTTCTCTCTCTCTCTCTATATAATCTCACACACACACACACACACACACACACACACACACACACACACACACCACACACACACACACACACACACACACACACACACACCCCACACACACACACACACACACACACACACACACACACACACACACACACACACACACACACACATACACACACCTGTAGACAACCACGCTTGCATGCACACATATGGTGCTCGCGCACAAGTGGCATCTCAACGCAAGCGGGCAATTGTCAGTATTTTATTTATGTATTATGTATTATTTATTTATTTCATTTATTTATTTATTCATTTACCTATTTTTTTATACCAAGGATAATGGAATAAGCACTCATGTGCTTTTTTTCATCCAGTCCCCGTGTGTATGCAGTTATGCAAATATTGTCATCTGTTCCCATCGGCACACAATGGCCTACTCTTACGAAAAGCGGAACAGGATTTAACGTGTGCGCAAGATGTTCTGCGTGCGTTCGCACACGGCCTCGGTTTACAATCTCATCCGAAAGACTTTTGGGGAGAGTGGAGTCAGCACTAATGTTAACTCCAGGGGAAAAATCCTCTCCAACGGGAGTCGAATTCAGGTCGTCAAATTGCGAGCGCAATGTTCTGACCACTAGGCTATCCCGTCCCCAGTGTACCTGCACGTGCACCTGTGTCGTGCTGGGCAACATTTAAAGTCCTATTTTTATTGACAGAATTAATGTAGGAAGAATAAAGGATCACTTTGAATGTCATTGATTCTACAAGCAGTTATATCGATCTTGCGAGATTTCTTGTTTCCTTATCTTTAGTGCTAAAACTATGGATTTTGAAAGACAGAATTGTATTTTCATCAGTGTGAGATAAACATCATTGCAACTCAGTTTTGATCAGGCATACCAGAGAAGGATTGCAGTAGGGCACGTTATTCCGAATATCTTTATACGCTATGCAGTGGAATAAGAAGTGGGTTTCATCTTCCCGTACATTTTTCACAGAATGGGCAATTTGCATCCACATGATCATTTGATACAGACTTAAATTTTTTTTTTTAGACCACAAACCCTGAGCCGAAACTTTGCAAAACAGTCTCTGTCTCAGAAGACTATGGAGTTGCGCTCTAGTCTTTAGGGCGCAAAGCCTGGGTAAGTATGGAGGGCAAGCTGTTACCCATGCAGCAGACCCTCCCCTCTCCACGCCACTGGAATGATCCATCGGAAAGGCAATGACCAATACGAATGGTTCCAGTACCGTCGCAGGAGCCGCCAGAATGTTGCCATATACAGCCACGAGCCGCCCTGGGGACTCCAACTCCCTGATTTTT
>CM060336.1:35301391-35306391 GCA_030674155.1 Stramonita haemastoma | reverse complement strand
CTATCTATCTACTATCTATCTATCTATCTATCTATCTATCTATCTATCTATCTATCTATCTATCTTCATCTATCTATCTATCTATCTATTCTATCTATCTATCTCATCTCTATCTATCTACTATCTATCTATCTATCTTATCTATCTATCTATCTATTTTATCTATTAACCATGTCTCTGTCTGTTGTCTGTATGTGTTATCATATTACATCAGAGATCATTATTTGCTAAGTTGAAGAAGAAAACAATAAAAGAAGAATGCCTGAGTAAAGAAAGCAGAAGAAATAGAAAAAAAAGACAAGAAAAACAAAAACATTTCCGAAGTTGGAACGCGGCTACCTTTGGGGAAAAAACATATCAGCATCGGTAAACCTCGGAGCTCTAGCCAAGGAACGAAAACAAAAAGTCAGTTTTCTATATTGTTCTCCTTATCTATCTGCTCTGTGCATTTTTGGGGTCAGGTTTGGTATAATGTGTCTGAAATATTCTGCATATTGATTCTACTGTTTTGGGCCAGATAAAAGTTGACCCTGAACTTGAAAAAGCCACCCCCAAAACACTTTCTGTTCTAACGTTATTTTTTTCTTACTGAAAATATGTTCTGGCATCTTACAGTGTCGCAATTACACAAAATGGGTGAAATATTTTATGAGGTTTACAGATTATAGATACATTCCTTCTTTGTAGAAACTTTTTTTTATATTTTTTTTTTTTTTTTTTTTTACTAGTCAAACCAAGTAAAAATCAAAAGATATAATTATTTTTGTTCTGCAAGTGAGTGAAGAATATCCCGTGAACCTGATTCAAATCAAGTGGAACCCCCCCATTATTTCCTTCCTCAATCTCCCTATCCCTCTCTCCCAAACCCATGTGTACTGTCTACTGACTGCTGGGGAACATAGGCAACAAAATATTTGGGTGGGTAGAAAGAGAAGCCAGGGGAACTTAGTACAAGATGACTAGACAACGATGTATGCTGTGTGAAAGAGAGAGAGAGAAAGGTGCATGTGTGTGCGTACATGTGTGCATGTGCGTGCATGCGTGTGTGTGTGTGAGTCTGTGTCTGTCACTCTGTGTGTGTGTGTGTGTGTGTGTGTGTGTGTGTGTGTGTGTGTGTGTGTGTGTGTTGTGTGTGTGTGTGTGTGTGTCTGTCTGTCTGTCTGTCTGTCTGTCTGTCTGTCTGTCTGTCTGTCTGTCTGTCTGTCTGTCTGTATCCCTGTCTGACTGTATCTCTGTCTGTCAGTGTTTTTTTCTTCTACCCAACAGCAGCAAGCAAGTGAAAAATAAACACGCAATAATAGTCCAAGAAAGAGAGGGACTGAGAAAAAAAGAAGAGCACATTCTATGTAAGTTTGTAAATTTGTGCAAACTCAAACAAGTGCAAATGTGCAAAGATTCTATGCACGTGCACGTGCACATGCACATGCACTGAGTGCATGCAGAGTACCCATATCGTGCATGTTGGTAAGTGTGAGAGAACAAATAACTTAGTACAGATCTGAAGTTTTGAATCAGAACCCCCCCTCCCCCCCCCCCCCCCCCCCCCCCCCCATGCACCCCTTCCATAAAATTAAATTGATTTTTTTTTAAATTACCATTCCTGTTTCTTTTAAAACTATTTTACTATTATTCATTGTATCCTGTGTTTTAGGCAGGGCATACTGCCCTAGACAACAGGTAAAGAAGAAGAAAGTATGGGGTAACACAAGAAATAACTACTGTAGTGTGTGTGTGTGTGTGTGTGTGTGTGTGTGGTGTGTGTGTGTGTGTGTGTGTGTGTGTGTGTGTGTGTGTGTGTGTGTGTGTGTGTGTGCACGCGCTCTGTGTGTGTACTCTGTGTGTGTGATCTGTGTGTGTGCTCTGTGTATGTGTTCCATGCATGCCTGTGCACACACATTGCATGTGTACCTCCACGAATGAGGTGTGCATACATCACATGTCATGTAATACATTGTTCGCAAAATCTTGCATGAGATGAGATATAATATGACAAGATGTATGAATCATACTATATTTGACATACAATGATACATGTACATGTATGCAAGTCACTCACAAACCAAGAAGTTTAGAAAGAAAGAAGAGAGAGAGAGAGAGAGAGAGAGAGAGAGAGAGAGAGGAGAGAGAGAGAGAGAGAGAGAGTGGAGAGAGAGAGAGAGAGAGAGAGAGAGAGAGAGAGAGAGAGAGAGAGAGAGAGAGAGAGAGAGAGAGAGAGAGCAGCTCTAGACAAGAGCCTAGATGAGGCCTGGCAATGAATGTGAAAGACAAACTCCCCCTCCCCCCACCACTCCTTGTCGCTGTGTTTCTAAAAATAATTTCTGGGCGAGAACAAGTGGAACACACACATAGTATACAGGGTCCACACACACACACACACACACACACACACACACACACACACACACACACACACACACACACACACACACACACACACAACACACACACCACAAACACACACACACACACACACACACACACACACACACACACACACACACACACACACAACACACAACACACACACACACACACACACACACACACAACACACACACACACACACACACATCAATACACACAGTGACACACACACACACACAGAGAATGTGACCTCTTTTTTTCTAAGTGGCCACATTTGTTTTGTTCCCTCTATGAGCAAGCATGGGCTGGCTGACAAGAGGCAGAGACGTGATCAGTCTTTGGCAAATAGTTTTCTTTGCCCAGAAAACAATAGCCACCATGATTACTTCATCAACTTTTATGGAACTGTTATGGTTATGAATTAAAGTATACTACTTTACTAGACAAAAAAGGAAAGTTGTTCTCTTAAACTGGACAGTGGATATGGTTATTTCAAGAATATATTATTACTCAAAAGTCTTGACAGAAGAAAGAGATACAAAAGAGAGGGTACAGAGAGTGAGAGAGCAAGAGACAGACCTACAGACACTGAGACAGACAGACAGAGACACAGAGATAGTCAGAGACAGACCCAGACAGACAGAGAGAAAGACACTGACAGACAGACACAGACAGACAGACACAGACAGACAGACACAGACACAGACAGAGAGACAGAGAGAGAGAGAGGAGAGAGAGAGAGAGAGAGAGAGAGAGAGGGAAGGAGGGAGGGAGGGAGGGAGAGGGAGAGGGAGAGGGAGAGAGAGAGAGAGAGAGAGAGAGAGAGAGAGAGAGAGAGAGAGAGAGAGAGAGAGAGAGAGAGAGAGAAATGTGCAAACATAGCACATGAAAAAAAATTGTAAAACAACACCAATCTCTGGATATGAAATACTGGACACAATCAACCATCATCATTAAACATCTAATAATAATATAGTAATAAAATATTCAGTATGTTCTCTAGATACACATGTAATTTAACTAAAAGACTAATGTATTTTATTTACAGTGTGTCAAAGATGAAACTGGAAAAAGAAATCTTCAGAACACACACACAGGTGTGTGCACACTCACGCACATGTATGCATTTGCACTGTACACACACACACTTTCTTACACACAGACACAGACACACAGACACACACACCACGCACACAACACACACACACACACAACAACACACACACACACACACACACACACACACACACATACACACACACACACACACACACACAACACACACACACACACACACACACACACACACCACACACTGACACAGAGTTTTACACTGACAAACAGAAACAGAAATGGACAGAAAGAATGCAAAATATCTCCCTGAAGCAAAAAAAAAAAAAAAAAAAAAAACTACCATACCACATCCCATGCCAGAAACTAACTCCAGCAAAAGAATCGAGTATAGTAGCCTAGTACTAGCAGGGACCAACCAACCAACCAGCAGACAACTTCTTAAAGCCTCCCACTACCTATACCTACCCATGAGGCTAGCAATTATTCTGGCCCTGCTGCTGCTGGTGGTAGTAAAACAGACAGCTCCCCTCCCCTCCCCTCCTCCTTCCAATCTCCTACTCCCCCCCCCCCTCCCCCCAACCCCACTTTTTTTTTTTTCCAAGCAGACAGGTGAGAGTGAGTGAAGGTTTTCCTTTCATCCAGATAACACACCGCCACGCCTGACATTTTCATTCACCTTGCAACAAACTGAGAACTTAAAACTGCATTCTGGCTCCTCTTCCCGCTACACCCACCTCTTCCTCTCCCCCCTCACTTTTCCCATGAGGAGGAAATTATAAAAAGGCGTGAGCTAAAAAATGGTTGGATTGAGGAATAAAGGGAGAAAGGGATGAGGAAAGGAGGTACAGGAGAAGGAGGAGGAGGCTGGTGGGATGGAGAGAGAGATAGTCAGTGTGTGTGCCTCTGTGTGTGTGTGGTGTGTGTGTGTGTGTGTGTGTGTGTGTGTGTGTGTGTGTGTGTGTGTGTGTGTGTGTGTGTGTGTACACATACACATGCACACACACAGTGAAAGCATGTACATACATACACATGTGTATAATTATAATTTATACTGAGAGGGTGATTTTTTTTCTTCTTTGGGAAGGATAAGGAGACAATGGGATGAAGAGTGCAAGCTAGGGTTCTTCCTTTTTGGTTTGCTTTGGGCTTTTCCCCCTTTTTTGGGAGAGGGGGAGGGGAAGGGTGGAGTGGTAGGTTAGGGCTCTATGGGTAGGTCACTGTGTTTGTTATGTACATGAATGGGGGAGGGGTGTAGATCTATTTATAAACTTACAAGTATACAATTTAAGTCCAGACACAGGTTCTGGATGAAGTCAGTATCAAGAGAGTTCAAGGAGAAGCAAATTCCCTAGGATAATATGTTCCAAACTGTGAGATCTTACATAGGTTGTCTTCTGCTGTTCTTTGTATGGATCTGGGATTTCTTGGAAGTCAACATCCCCCCCCCCCCCCCCTCTTTGTGCTCTCTTATCCATCAATCCACTTCTCCAGGGCTGCCCCCCCCCCCCCCCATCTGTCTGTCTGTCTGTCTGTCTCTGTCTGTCTGTCTGTCTGTCTGTCTG
>CM060336.1:35291391-35296391 GCA_030674155.1 Stramonita haemastoma | reverse complement strand
TGGCCCAGGCCAAAAGCCATGTTGGTTATTGATGTCACATTGCCAGTTAATTGCCAAGGCCTACACTAAAATGTGTTAATACATTTATGAAATACTGATATTTCTCAAGAATGTTCATTGTTGTCTGTAAAATTTTACAATTCTCACAAAAACTGCTTAGGAAAACACAAGCAGGTATTATTTTCTATCTTTGGATTTTATGCAAACTTGTAATTTAAGTGTAATGCTCAGAATTACAACATTCAGTTTTTGCTATTTCAACCTAATTTACTTATCTACTAATCTAGTCAAAAAAAAAATTCAAATAGTAATATTGCATGAATTTATTTTACACTGGTTTAGTAGAACTATATAATAATATATACTTTTATACTGAATATTTTTTCAATTCAGTTGTGTTTATCATTGTATCAACATCACTTAACTGCTGACAAGTCTACACTGCATCAGCATAAAGCATCCTTAAACCTTATGTTCTGTGTCAAGCTTGATAAGTTGATTAGGCAATTAAAACCATTGGCATTACTATAAATCTTATGCCTCACTTCAGAACTATACAACTGATTAATTCACATAATATTTCCTTACAGTGAATTTTAAAGTACTAATTAGTAATAAAAGCAGGGAACTCCAACTAACTTTTAATGATACTTGATCGACTACTTTAGACTTTAATAATTCACTTATTACTTGAATTTCTGATTGTAGGTGACATATTGATCATGGATAATGAAACCATCCTAGCTTATAAGCTTCTGTACAACTAAATAATTAAGTACAATCGCACTGTGGATGCATGATGCGCGCACCCGTCTCGACTGCAACCTTGGAGACGGACACGCGTGTATACTGCCGATAAAATCACGAGCGGGTAAATTCTCGTCTGCAACTCCGAATGAGGAAATGCTGACGAGACGACCACATCTATTATCCTCCCATTCCAACGATACATTCCACTATTCCGAAAATAATCGTCAGAAGCAACGGATCCATTTCGGCCTAAAATACTGGAAATGGTGCCTCTACTAGTTCTAGCGTTAGCGCTAGATCCTCGCAGAGTAAACGACCTGTCAGATTATCAGCACCGCTTCGCAACTGAAACAAGTGGAACTGGGAAGCCCGCAAGAGGCGGCGGCTGCATCGGAAACAAAATCACATCACAAACAACAGTGCACACGTATAAAATAGAATCATAGTACTCACGTTTTTTCTCATGGTCGTATCCAACCACAACGAAGTAGTCCGCCAAGCGAGACATCACAAAATTTCCCCGTAAAGTACTCCAAATCGTGCTTTTCCTTTACGTAGTCGCCATTTTGAATCATTCCCATCAGGGCAATGCAATGATTGGCGACTTCGCTTCTGTGTTTGGGAGCTGCAAGTTTCCGGAAAATGGAATCCAAGGGAGACAAAAATGCTTTTATTTTTTTTTTAAGGTAGTTTTAGAAGAATTATGTCCCATGGAAGAGTTTTGTGTGCTTTGTTGTATTTTTTTAAGTCTGTTCACGTTTAGTGATATTAGAAGAGAGGGAATTGCAAGAAAGGATAAAGAGGGGGATGAAAATCATTGATATGAGATTGAGAAACAACCCTATGTCTGATAAGTCTGATTTATAAAGAAACATGCTGACAGATCCGTTTTCCCAAATTCCAATGCCATATTTTTCAGAAATAGAATTTAAAATTTCACTAACGTTGAAAACGAGAGAGCAGTTGCAAGCAAGCATATTCGACATTCTGGAAGCGTGTAGTAGGCTATTCTAAGAATTTAAAATGAAATTTGGAGAAAATAATTGGAAATGTGTCTCGGACAGAAAAGACCACTTTCATTTCATCTGGATAAAAGGTTGTGCATGGGAGTTTCCAATAACGTATTTTGTCGTATTGTCCCTTATTTTGCTAGCCTAATTTATCTGCAATTTTGTTCCCGTACTGCAGTGAGAAAGAAACCAGCAGAAAGTCATTTTATTACCTTTGGTCGCACGACATATTGAATCAAATTGTTCTTTTTTTTATTACAAAAAAAATTAAAAACAGATTCTCTCTGACTTTTGAATCGCAATCTCTTAAGCTGTGCAGTAGTACAGAGTTGACTCAAAACACTATATCAAGTCAAACACAATACTATCAATTAGAAGATCAACACCATACTTATGGCATATAATTCAGCTGTAAAATATTTTTTAAATCTTTCCCAAGGCAATAAGAGTGTTTTCTTTTTCGAAACACGAATGACAATTTTGGATCCCACATTAGATTCAAAGACTCATCCATCTATGAACACTTTTAAGTATACAGGCTTATTTTGTGCATCTGTGTTTATTTTTGACAGGATTTTAAATAGATCAGGGAGTTGTTTGTGTATAATTATTTGTTGAACTGGTTGATTACACTGGAATGTAAGGAAGAAAAGAGAGACAGCACATAATTGAATTGAACTGAATAAAGAGAGAGAGAATAAATGAATGAATGAATAAACTTTATTTTCCAAGGGTGACAGAGTAAGCATTCACATGCTTTTTTTCATCTGGCCCTTGCCCTGATTAGGAAACACCCACCCCCCCCCCCCCCCCATCCCCCCACCCCCCTTCCCCCCAAAAAAAAAACCCCAACCAACAACAAAATAAAACAAAACAAAATCACCATCACCAACAATAAAAGTTCAGCCTATAATCTTAAAAAAAAGGGATAGATATACATTCAACAAAAGCACAATCCCACTAAATACATTGATAATCATTTAAACAAAAGAGATAGATATATATTCAACAAACACATAATCCCTAACTGACCTGAACATTATAGTAAGTAAATCAGAGAGAGAGAGAGAGAGGAGAGAGAGAGAGAGAGAGAGAGAGAGAGAGAGAGAGAGAGAGAGAGAGAGAGAGCTACAAATAATGGTGTATAGACAACCCAGATCTAATGCACATACTCTACACTTGTCAACAAGCAGTTAGTCATCCAAGAATGGAACTCTGAACAAAGTTCCTGGTCAAATGGTTTATTCATCGTCTTCTGATTTTTGCACTTATTTCTCCTACTTTGCTTCGAGTTTTGACAATGTTTTAAAAGTCATTCTGAAGCTTCCTTGTCAACGTTTTTTTGGTTGTTTTATTACAACTGCAAGCCCTCTACCCAACCTTACTCCAGTGTCATACCCTCTTATTTAAGGCCCAACTGATACCTCTCCAAACAAGGAAGGTGGCAGGACGGTTGAGACGTTCACCTGCCTAACGAGTAAACTGTGAGGTTCTGGGTTCGATTACCAGCCTTGCCCTTTCATCCCAGTTTGACAGAAAAATCGAACTTTTTGCCAAGTCTTTCAGAGGAAGACTCTAAACCGCTCAGACCCGTGTATTTATGGACTTGTGTACATCAAAAGAATCCACGACAATTAAAAATGAGAAAGAGCAGTGAGGTACTGGGGACTATCCTGGCAAAAACTGGTAGGTTCAGTTCCCAACTGTATCCCCGAAGATGAAATGCAGATACCAGATACCTTAACGGTGGGGAAAAACGGTTGCATACTAAAATAATTTCTCACCATTGGTGAACCTCGGAGCTCTAGCCGAGGAGCGAAAATATAAGTTTCCATGCACCAGCAGTTTCTTCTGGTATTACACATCTTCAGCATATTGCCTGTGATCTATGGGTTGGGGTTTTGATTGGTATATCCGTTGAATATTTGTTTATCTTAACAAAGTCATAGTCCAGGCCAAAAGATTTGTCAGTTATTGATATAAGCAAAGTGCCAATGCCTACATTAAAATGTTGTTGTTGTTTGAAATGTTGATAATAGTCTTCTCCATGACAAACTCTTAGCATAGGCCTAATGACCTGTATTCTTCATTAAAGAAGAAAAAGTTAAGCCGGAGTATGACTACGTCTATGGTAAGGCACTTGTTGTTGTTGTTGTTGTTGTTGTTGTTGTTGTTGTTGTTGTTGTTGTTCTTCTTCTTCTTCTTCTTCTTCTTCTTCTTCTTCTTCTTCTTCTTCTTCTTCTTCTTCTTCTTCTTTCTTCTTCTTCTTCTTCGTTCCCTGGCTATACTAACTCTTTTTTTAAAAATCCAGTCTGGATGGCAAAGTCTGTAATCTGTCGGAATGACCCCACCAGTCACCACAATTTTCCATGGAGCTCTACTGGGCTGGGCCATGTCTCATATCAGTGGGACAGGACTGCGGGATATGAGAGAGAGAAATCAAATCAAATCAAATCAATTTCTTTTATTTCGAGGATAATGAATAAGCACTCATGTGCTTTTTTATATCCAGTCCCCGCCCTAATCAGGGATTACATCAGTTTAAGAACACCTCCGACTATCAACAATAATAAACCAAACAAGAAGGCCAAAACAGCAAGACAGTAAAACAGAAGACAAGATGTAAGGACAAAGATGAGAGAGAGAGAGAGAGAGAGAGAGAGAGAGAGAGAGAGGAGAGAGAGAGAGAGAGAGAGAGAGAGAGAGAGAGAGAGAGGGGGGGGGGCACAGGGGGAGGGGATATTTTAAGGCGGTGGAGATGGGATAGGAGCTAACAATGTCATGTTAGCAGTTTAAAGATGGCAACTTGAACAGCTCTACCTAGCTGAAGAATGTCATCTTTTTCATAGTCTGGCCTGACTCCGAGCTGTGGGCGCCATGTTTTTCGGAATATGTGTCTCAGGATACGTCAGGCGCTTGAAACAGCCACACTAACAAAGTATGTACTTTTACGGCCTCGCAATGATGAGTGAGTGTGCAAGTCTTGGGTGACCCTCCCGCCAAGGTGTTCAGGTGGGGAACGCCTGACAGCAACAATGAGATCACCAACAACAAAAACTAACTACAACTGAGTTATCTCTTTAAAAAAAGGTTTCGGTGTTGCTTTCAAGGGTTTTCCTTGATCAGCCCAAAAGCTTTCAACTGTCCTTGTATCTCTTACTCTTTCTCTATTTCTGTGTGTCTCTGTTTTTCTTTCACTGTGTTCCAAGTGTGTGTGTGTGTGTGTGTGTGTGTGTGTGT
>CM060336.1:35273891-35283891 GCA_030674155.1 Stramonita haemastoma | reverse complement strand
TGGTGGCCCAAGTTAGCAGACCGCCGAATCTGCCGCATTTTCTACATGTTAACCACCTCAGGAACCAGATTCAACACCTGGGCAGCCTCCAACAGCCACCTATCGTCCCGAGCGAAGCACTCAGCCACTTCCATGAGGAGGGGGGCAGAGCGAACGCACCTGGTTGTCAACACCATCTTCTCCACAAAGCTGAGGCACTTGTCGTACAGGGCTTGCTGAGTTAACTCTTCCAGCTTGTACACAGGCACTGGGTACCCCTGGTCCAGTAGCGTGTTGAGCAGATGCCATTCCTTGTCTGATTCTATCAAAGGAAGAAGGCGTTCCCAATCTTCAGGATTCAGCTCAAAGCGGTTGGGCTGCCCACTTAACATGAAACTCACCAGGTCCCATTGCCCAGCTTTCGCATGTTCTAGCAGGTCTTCCGAGTTTAGGATTATGACGAAGATGCGTTGAGAGCCCCCCTTCTGCCATTGCTGCACTGCACTGGACTGGATACATCGCAGTTGGTGCTGCAACTGATGGGGGGTTTTTTTGGGTTTTTTTTTTGGGGGGGGGGGTTGTTTTGAAGTGTGTAGATGTTTTTTCTTTAGCACCTTCGCTGAAACCTTACTTAAGTCAGAAGAAGTAGGGTGAAAGGGCTCCCACAATGCCACAGTCTGCCATTGTGTGCTGATGGGAACAGATGACAAAATTGACAAAACTGTACATGCAGGGATTGGATATAAGAAAAGTGCATGAGTGCGTATTCCATTATTGTTCAAATAAAAAATAAAATGAAAATAAAAATAAAATGACAAATTGAAATTTATAATACTACACCTGGGAATCATTATGACAATGTAAAAATGTATGCACTGGATGAGAAGTTCAGGTGTGTGGCTGTTTTCAAGTAAATTGCCATACAGGCACCCATACTCCAACTCCAGAGAGTTTCTTTTTTTTAACACATCTAACCCTAAAGGGAGAGTACAGATTATTATGCTACGAGCTTGTTGTTATGGCTGAACATGAAGGCAATAATCAACATCTCAAAAAGTGTGTTTTGATGTAGGCCTTGGCATTTTGCTGACATCAATAACTGACAAAGCATTACAGGCTTCGTTCGGCTAGATTCTTAAGAACAAGTTGATGTAATAGGAAGACTGATAAAACTCGTCATATTATTGACGTCGTTGAATGTTGACTTCTCATTCACACTGTCAAATGTCATTGTTATATTCGCTGGAATGAAATGGGATTTTTTGTCTAAAAAAAAAAATCAACTTGACACATACAGGGAACAGACTTGTGTACCCTCTGTATTCTTCTTGTATTTGTTCTGGAAAAAATGGGGAAAATATGGAAATATGATTTCAGTTTTCAAAATCTGATTTTTGTCTTACAATAAAAAAAATCGAATACAACAATATGGCGGAACATGATGGTGATTTTTGCAGAAAAACTAAGCATTTTGCCAATATTTTCACAAGCTGGTAGGCTTTCTTGCTGTTGTTTTTTTGCAGGTTTTCTTTGATGCCATTGCATTGTTCTTCAATCTGTGTCTCCTTTACATTTCTCATACCCTTTTTTTTTCAACTTGATTGGCTTCTATATAGTTTATTTATTTATCTATTGATTTTTTTATTTTGAGGATAATGGAATAAACACTCAAGTGCCTTTTTTTATATCCAATTCCCGCTCAAGAGCACAGAGCCTGGGTAAGTAAGTATGGAGGGTAAGCTATTACCCATGCAGTAAACCCCCAACCCCCCTCTCCTGGTCGCTGGAATGGTCCATTGGAAAGGCAATCGCTGATACAAATAGTTCCAGTGCCGTAGCAGGAGCCATCAGAACGTTGGCATATACAGTTCTGAATCACCTCCAACTCCAACTCCCTGATTTTTCCTCAGGAATGGTGTCTAAACATAACACCTGTGTGCATGCTGATTTTTGTTATTGTTGTCATCCCTTCCTACCGGCACACAATGGCCTGCTCTTCCAAAAAGTGGGTTTTAAATGTGTGCGCAAGATGTTCTGCATGCGTTCACACATGGGGTGGCGGCTTATAGTCTTATTTCAACGACTTTGATATTCAGTTAGATTTTTTCGTCAAATTGGGAAGAAGGGGTGAGGCAGGGAATTGAACCCAGAACCTCATGGTTTACTTGTTGGCAGGCGAATGTCTTAAATCGTCCTGCCATCTTCCTTCCTTCCTAAGTTTGTCTGATGGTGATATTAAAATGACAAAGTCTGATTTTTTGTACTTTTTAGTTGTTGTTACTGCAATTTTCCCCACGTTTTTTTTTTGTCAAGGCATGTATGTGTTCGACGTGTTTCCTATTGCCTGAGCATATATATTCTTCATCTTTGTCAAAAACTCAGACAGCAACTATTGTTGTCAGTCACATGAGTGAAAATGTGTTACTCTGCCGTTAAAGCGCCTGACAAGTCGGGCCCAGCACATCCAATTTTGCAGTGAAGAGCACAATATCAGCTGTAAACTTCTTTCTTGATGCTCTGTGTGTCATGCTTTGTTTTTTTCAGTTCTGTTATAAATGAATTTTACAAAAAAGATTTTTGTGAAAAAGAAAAAAGATTTCAAGTTGAGTTATAGCTTCGTTCTCACAGCCCAAGGTGGTGATCAGTGCTAACTGTGGAGTAGAGCCAACACGAGTGGTGCCTTACAAACCCATGCTGGATGGCGCCTTAGACCTCTGCGAACACCAACCTCCAGCCTGCATCATCTTCAACAGACCAGAGGTAAGTAAGCTTTTATATAGAGCTGGCCAGAAACTCATGGTTGGAGTTTTGGGTTGGTAGTACATTTTTTGTTGGTTGTTTTTGCGGAATGAAGATAATTGTTCAGTATCATGCAAAGTCATATTTTAATTCAGATTAAAAAAAGAACCCCTCACCCTCTTCTGTTGATCGTTTAGGAAGTTACAGGGTTCATTCATGGCTCATTTATTGCTGTGTATATTTATTCCAAGAATAGGTATAGATTGGTAAGGTATACAGGCATTTTGCATAAATCAAAAATTCAACTGAAGCTGAATATGCAGGCATTCACATTTGCATAAATACATACAAACATGCATGCACCATTCAAGCATTCCATGTGCACATAAGCGCACGCGCGCGCACACACACACACACACACACACACACACACACACACCACACACACACACACACACACACACACACACACACACACACACACACACTTACACACACACACACACACACACACACACACACACACACACACACACACACACACACACTGTATTGATGTCTGATATCCCTTATTGTGAATAGGCATTAAACTGAAGAACACACTGTATAGCATGTTTTTTTTTTTGTTTTAAAAAAAAAATGTTTTGTCATTTTATTCATGTTATTGTTGATGCTGCTGTTGTTGTTATAACAGCTTGTTCTTACAGGTGGGGCTTTTTATCATTTCTGCCTATTCTTTTTATTGACTTTTTCAGATACAAAGGGTGTGTTACGTTATACAGGTTTTATAATTAACAGCCATAGAAACAGAATGTTTTTTGTTTTTTTTTGTGCAGAATCTTTATATTGATTATTACCAGATGCCATACATTTGGACTCCTCTGCATTCATCAATGAGAACTGATTATATGGTGATGTGTCATGTTGAATCGACTGACTCCTGTCATAAATGTGACCCAATTATGTGGTGATGTGTCATGCTTAATTGTCCTGTATATCATTTTCAGTCCCAGCAGATTTCTTTGTGTGAGATTCCGGCTGCTCTCTCTGTGGAGAGAGTGCATAGCCACAAGAACATCACCACACACTTTTTTTTCTTTATTTTAATGTCTGTAGTTTTTTTTTTCTTTTCTTTATTTTAATGTCTGTAGTTATTTTTTCATATCTATATGAATTTGTTTGTTTCCCCATGAGTGTGGGGTTTTTTGCCCCCCAGGATTTTACTTTGGACAACTGTCTTGTTGCCTTGGGATCTCTTACATGTGCTGAATGCGTTTTGGACATGAGACCCTAGTTCATCATTTCATCCAAAAGATTGAGTTGAGTTGAACAGACTGGAGTGTTACTTCCTAACAGACAGTTGAACAGACTTGTGCATTACTTCCAAACAGTTTTTTTTTTGTTCCTTGCCTAGAGCCCTGAGGTTTACCAATGGTGAGATTTTGCGTATGCAACTATATTCTTTCCACCATTACGGTGTCTGCATTCAAACTTTGGGGATGTATCCAAACAGTTTATTTATTTTTTTATTTTTTTTATTCTTTTATATAGAGGATAATGGAATAAGCACTCATGTGCTTTTTATACATCCAGTCCCCATGTGTATGCAGTTTTGTAAATCTTGTCATCTGTTCCCCCCAACACACAATGGCCTGCTCTTACGAAAAGCGTAACAGGATTTAACGTGTGCACAATATTTCTGCATGTGTTTGCACACGGGGTCTCGGTTTATAGTCTCATCCAAAAGATTTTTGGGGAGAGTGGAGTCAGCACTGATGTTAACTCCATGAGAAAAATCCCCTCGAACGGGAATCAAACCCCGGTCGTCAAATTGCACGCGCAGTGTTCTGACCACTAGGCTATCCGTCCCCCAGAGTTAAACAGACAAGTGTGTTGCTAAAAACAACAACCCACCTGAACCAAAATTTCTTTTTATGTACTTGGTGGAAGGATAGAGAGCCTGGGTTACATTTCCGAACAGACAGTTGAGTTAAACAGACAGGTGAGGCGCGTTACTTCCAAACCTACCAGTACACCACGGTGTGGGTCTGGGTTGCAGTTTGACCTGTCACCCCTGAAGCCGGGGTCGAGATATCTGCTGGCAGGACGAGGTGATACAGCACCACTGACCCTGTCTACCTCCTGTACACCTCGAAGGCTTTCTTCATTAACATCTATAAAAGCGACGTGCAGCTTTTTACCGTTCTTTGACATACATTTTTGGACCACTTGCATTGTGGTGTGGGTCTCGTCTGGGTTGCAGTTTGAGCCGTCACCCCTGAGGCAAGGTGATACAGCACCACTGACCCTGTCTACCCCCTGTACACCTCAAAGGCTTTCTTCATTAAAATCTATAAAAGCAACGTACAGCTTTTTACCTTTCTTTGACATACATTTTTGGACTGCTGCATAGTGGTGTAGCCGCTGCTGTAGTCTAGTGGTTAGGGCGTTGGACTCGTAATCTAAAAGTTGTGGGTTCGATCCCAGCTTTCGACTTTGGCGTTGTGCCCTTGGAAAAGGCACTTTACGCTATTTTCTCACCCCACCCAGGTGTAAAAGGGGTACCAACCTTGTGTTGGGGGTTAACCCTGTGATAGACTGGCGTCCTATCCAGGGGGGGAGCCTATGACTCTCAGTCACTTAACGCCTCAGAAACCGGGATAAGCACCGGCCTAATGAGCCTTAGGCTTGGGACAGACTTTAACTAACTTTAACTAACAACATATAGCTTTTTACCTTTCTTTGACATACATTTTTGGACCACTGCATCGTGGTGTGGGTCTGGGTTGCAGTTTGACCCATCACCCCTGAAGCCGGGGCGAGACTTCTGCTGGCAGGACGAGGTGACGGGCAGCTCTTCTGTGGACTGTGTGCCGGTCAGTGCCACTGACCCCGTCTACCTGCTGTACACCTCCGGCACCACCGGTCTGCCTAAGGTGAGAGAGAGAGAGAGAGAGAGAGAGAGAGAGACAGAGAGACAGAGAGACAGAGAGAGACAGAGAGAGACAGAGAGAGAGAGAAGGCAAGGCAAGGCAAGGCAAAATCTTTTATTCGAGGATGATAGATAAGCACTCATGTGCTTTTTACATCCAGTCCCCGCCCTTTTCAGGGATAACATCAAGATAAAAAGATGCTAAACAGTAAGACTATACGCAGTACCAAACAACATAAAGGAATGACACTAGAGAGAGAGAGAGAGAGAGAGAGAGAGAGAGAGAGAGAGAGAGAGAGAGAGAGAGAGGAGAGAGAGGAGAGCTGGGATGATGATGATGTCTGTGTGCACAGGTAGAGAGAGAGAGGGTGGGGGAGTGGGTGGGGGTGGGTGGGATGAGAGGGTGAGGGAGAGGGGTGAGAGAGAGGGAGGGATGGTGGGTGGGATGAGGGTGAGATAGAGCTGGGATGACAATGTCTGTGTGTACAGAGACAGAGAGAGAGGGTGAGGGTGGGGTAGGTGGGGGTGTGATGAGAGAGAGAGAGGAGTGGGTGGAGGGAGGTGAGAGAGAGTGAGAGAGAGATTTGATTTGATTAGATTTATTTATTTATTTATTTATTTATTTATTCTTTTATATCAAGGATAACAGAATAAGCAATCATGTGCTTTTTTTCATCCGGTCCCCGTGTGTATGCAGTTTTGTAAATATTGTCATCTGTTCCCACCGGCACACGATGGCCTACTCTTACGAAAAGCAGAACAGGATTTAACGTGTGCGCAAGATGTTCTGCGTGCGTTCGCACACGGGGCCTCGGTTTAAAGTCTCATCCGAAGGACTTTTGGGGAGAGTGGAGTCAGCACTGATGTTAACTCCAGGAAGAAAATCTCCTCGACCGGACTCGAACCCGGGTCTTCAAATTGCCAGCGCAATGTTCTGACCACTAGGCTATCCGCCTATTTGAGAGAGAGAGAGAGAGAGGAGGGGGGGGGGGGGGGGGGGGGGGGGGTGAGAGGGGGAAGGGGAGAGGGGGGGGGGAGTGGGGGGATGGAGAGAGGGAGGGGTGGAGAGAGAGGAGGTGGGGGGGGGGGGGGGAGAGGGGGGGGGGAGGGAGGAGGGAGGAGGGGGAGGAGGAGGGGGGAGAGGGAGGGAGGGGAGGGGGAGGGGGGGGGGGGGAGGGGGGAGAGGAGAGGGAGAGAGAGAGAGGAGGAGGAGGAGGGGAGGAGAGGAGGAGGAGAGAGGGGGGGGGGTGGGGATAGAGGAGAGAGGAGTGAGGGAGAGGAGAGAGGGGGGGAGAGAGGGAAGAGAGAGAGAGGAGAGGGTGAGGAAGGAGGTGGATGGAGAGAGGGAGGGAGGGGGATGAGGAGGAGGGGGAGGGGAGGGAGGGGAAGAGATTTAATTAGTATTATTCAGTTCTTTGTATACGAGGATAATGGAAATAAGCAAGTCATAGTGCTGTTTCTAACATCCGAGGGGTGCCCCATGTGTAAGCAGTTTTGTAAATCTTGATTTTCTGTTCAACTGACACAGAATGGTCCTAACTCATTGATTGAAAAGTGCAAGCATATCCACACACAACCACATAAAGTCACACACACACACACACACACACACACAACACACACACACACACACACACACACCACACACTACACACTACACATACACATTCACCCCCTCACATACACACACACACACACACACAACACACACACACACACACACACACACACACACACACACACACACACACACACACACTACACATTCACACACACCCAAACACACACACACATACACACACACACACAACACACACACACACACACACACACCACACACACCACCACACACACACACACCACACACACACACACCACACACAACACACACAACCACCACCACTATCCCCAAACCTCACCCAAACCTCACCACCATCCACACCTCACCCCACTCCACTACCAAGACTCGAACTCTAAACTTCAGGCAGTGGTACGACCCAGTGGGGGTCACGCAGTGGTGCTTCACTGGTCCATGTACAACGTGTACGGCATGAAGCCAGGTGACGTCTGGTGGGCGGCCTCTGACCTCGGCTGGGTCGTAGGTCATTCCTACATCGCTTATGCCCCTCTCCTTCACGGCAACACCACCATCATTTTTGAGGTAACGGTTTTCTTGTTGTTGTTCAGTTTAACGTCTCTTCACTCATTAGTGACATTAGACGATATTGTGGGTGTGGGTGTGGGTATGGGTCTTTGTGTGTGAGTGTGTGTGTGTGTGTGTGTGTGTGTGTGTGTGTGTGTGTGTTTAATTTTTATTTTATTCTTTTATTTCGAGTATAATGGAATAAGCACTCATGTGCTTTTTTTCATCCAGTCCCTGTATGTATGAAGTTTTGTAAATATTGTCATCTGTTCCCACCGGCACATGATAGCCTACTCTTACAAAAAGTGGAACAGGATTTAATGTGTGCGCAAGATGTTTTGTGTGCATTTGCACACAGGTTCTCGGTGTTATGTCTCATCCAAAGGACTTTTGGGGGGAGTGGAGTCAGCACTGATGTTAACCCCAGAGACAAAAAATCTCCTCAAAGAGGAACCAAACCTGGGTCGTCAAATTGCGAGCACAATGTTCTGACCACTAGGCTATGCCATCCCGTAATGGTTGTGTATGTGTGTGTGTGTGTGTGTGTGTGTGTGTGTGTGTGTGTGTGTGTGTGTGTGTGTGTGTGTGTGTGTGTGTGTGTATTTTTGTGTTTTTTTGTTGTTGTTTTATAATAAGAAAATATATTGCTTGTCCTTTTCTTTCCATTTTCATCAGGTAACCTACTAGATTTTTGTGTGGGTTTTTTGTTGTTGTTTTTTTCAACAAAGAACCTTAGTGCTCTTTTATTTTGTACTTTTTTCCCTTTTTTATGTCATTCTTTTATTTTTTTAATTTTAGAAATGTACGGAATTTTTCCTTGCTTGCTATTTTTTCTTTTTCTTTTGATGCATGAACCGTCCTTTCTCTCCTCTCTTACCTTCTGTCTGGAGCACTGACTGCCCCAGTGTGGGAACTGCTGCCTGTGTTCTTATTGATTTTCAGCGGCAGTGAACATTCACCAGGGTTTATAGTTGCTCTAGTGTGTGCTGTTGCCTGCGTTTCTGAACGTGTCAACGAGTGATTTATGTCTGTCGGTGTTTTTATTTTTTTTGCTCTAGTGTACGTGTGGTGATGTTATGTTTTCATTTTTTCATCCTTTTTTTTTTTTCCCCAGGGGAAGCCTGTGAACACGCCAGACACGGGCACTTTTTTCCGCGTGCTGCGTGACCACAATGTCAAGGGCATGTTCACCGCCCCCACCGCCATCCGTGCCATCAGAGCAGAGGTAGGTCAAGGTCATCTTTTTTTAGGTCAAGGTCATCTACTTAAAATTTTTTTTTTAATGCGTGATCTTTTGTGTGTGTGTGTGTGTGTGTGTACGTGTGTGTGTGTGTGTGTGTGTGTGTGTGTGTGTGTGTGTGTGTGTGTGTTGTGTGTGTGTGTGTTTTGTGTGTGTGTGTGTTTTGTGTATGTGTGTATGTATGTGAGTGTGTGTGTGTTTATGTGTGTGTGTATGTGAGTTGTGTGTGTGTGTGTGTATGTGTGTGTGTGTGTGTGTGTGCGTGCATACATGTACATGTGTGTGTTAGCTTGTAGAAATGTGTGTCTCTGTATGCACTTGCATGCAATATGTATCTCAGTAGATAGATGTAGAGGTTGATGTATATAAACCCTTGAATGCTTATGCATGCATCATTATCTTCATTTCATTTTGAAGACAGAAAAACATTTTCGTTATTGTTACTTTTTTTCCCTGTCATTCCTCAGCTAGAGCTTCTAGGGTTTTTTTTTTTTTTTTTTTTTTTGGGGGGGGGGGGGGGGTACGTGACTGTTTTTATTATTTTTATTATTTTTCTTTTTGTATTGAGGATAATGGAATAAGCACTCATGTGCGTTTTTACATCCAGTCCCCGTGTGTATGCAGTTTTGTAAATTTTGTCATCTCTTCCCACCAGCATACGATGGCCTACTCTTATGAAAAGCGGAACAGGATTAAATGTGTGCGCAAGATGTTCTGCATGGGTCTGCACACAGGGCCTCGGTTTATAGTCTCATCCGAATGACTTATGGGGAGAGTGGAGCCAGCACTGATGTTAACTCCAGAAGAAAAAATCCCTTTGACTGGGAATCGAACCCAGGGTCATCAAATTGCAAGCACAATGTTCTGACCACTGTGTGTGTGTGTGTGTGTGTGTGGTGTGTGTGTGTGTGTGTGTGTCAAAGTCAAAGTCAAAGTCAAACTTTTATTTCCAGATGGTACATTGAGT
>CM060336.1:35238891-35266391 GCA_030674155.1 Stramonita haemastoma | reverse complement strand
CACACAGGCACTTGCATACATGCCTGTGCAACACACATGCACACAGGCACATGCATACATGCCTGTGCAACACACAGGCATATAGGCACATACAAACATGCATATGCAGCACTCATGCACACAGGCACTTGCATACATGCACATAAATGTACTCACGAGTGCATGCACACACACACACACACACACACACACACACACACACACACACACACACACACACACACACACACACACACATGTAGTGGATCAGTGGTTTAGAGGTAACACATCTGCCTAGAAAGCAAAAAGTCCGGATTCAATCCTTGTTTTTGCCCAGAACTTTCCCCTATCCACTAGACCATGAGTGGTTGTCTGGGTGCTAGTCTTTCAGAGGAGATGATAAACTGAATTTCCATGTGCAACACATATTTAGTGCATGTAAAAGAACCTGTAGCAACAAGAGAGTTGTCCCTGGCAACATTCTGTAGAAAAATGCCGCCCTGATAGGGAAGCAAATACATATACAGACAGGAAAAAGAAGGAAAAAAAAAAGATGCTGCTGCTCTTGCAGCGACACACTCTCCCCAGGAAGATCAACCCAAATTTCATGCAGATAAATTTGTTGTGGCTTAAAGTGGTATGCAGAATACATGTACCAACACATACACGCACTCTTGCACAAGTACATAGATGCATGCATGCATGCACACATATTCATGCACACATGTGTACACCTACACACAAGCAGCCACAAACATGAATGCACTCACGTGTTTGTCCACACTTGCACAAATACATGCATGCATGCACACTCACTTGTACTCAAACACAGGCACACAGTCGTATTTAGAGCTTGTCATGGCTGAAGACAATCTCAACACAATATTTGATGCCATAACAACATTCTAATGTGGGCCTTGGCACTTATCTAACATCAATAATCAACAAAGTTTTTGGCCTCGGCCAAAGTCATGTATATAATATATACCCCCCTATGTCAGGTGATAGTTTCATGCACTGGTTCCTTCCCCCCTTCCCTCAAAGAAGAAGAAGAATGCAAAGAAGAATGTGAAGAAGAATGTGAAGAAGAAGAATGTGAAGAAGAAGAATGCGAAGAAGAATGTGAAGAAGAAGAATGCAAAGAGGAATGTGAAGAATGCGAAGAAGAATGCGAAGAAGAAGAATGTGAAGAATGCAAAGAAGAATGTGAAGAATGCAAAGAAGAATGTGAAGAAGAAGAATGTGAAGAATGCGAAGAATATGAAGAAGAAGAAACAGAAGAAGAAGAAGACAGACTTGTTAATTAATTTTTTTATTTTATTCTTTGATATCGAGGATAACAGAATAAGCACTCGCGTGCTTTTTTTTTGTTTTTTTACATCCGGTCCCTGAGTGTGTATGCAGTTTTGTGAATCATGTCTTGTTGGTGATGTATGTGAGGCATGTGGGTGCAGGCAATTCTGGAGTTTGAGGAGGTGGTGGAGGCAGCGGTGATAGGGGTGCCTGACAAGATGAAGGGGGAGGTGCCGGTCGGCCTCTGCGTTGTCAAACACGGTGAGGTGGTGGTGGTGGTGAAGATGATGATGATGATGATGATGATGATGGTAATAATAGTAGTAAGAATAATAACAATAATAATGTTGATGATGATGATGATGGTAATAATAATAGTAAGAATAATAACAATAATAATAATAATAATAATAATGATGGTGTTGATGATGATGATGATGATGATGATGATGGTGGTGATGGTGGTGGTGGTGGTGGTGGTGGTGGTGATGATGATGATGATGACGATGATGGTGATGGCGATGGCAGTAACGATAACGACGATGATGATGGTTATGGTGGTGGTGGTGGTGGTGGTGATGGTGGTGGTGGTGGTGGTGGTGGTGGTGGTGGTGGTGGTGGTGGTGGTGGTGGTGGTGATGATGATGATGATGATGATGATGATGATGATGATGATGATGATGATGATGATGAGCGGTGATAGGGGTGCCTGACAAGATGAAGGGGAAGATGCCTGTTGGCCTGTGTGTCATCAGACATGGTGAGATGATGGTGGTGGGGGTGGGGATGGGGGTGGTTTTTTTTTTTTAATGACACACCTGTTCATTCATTTTTCTATGCTCAGTGAAAGACACACCTGTTTTTTTGTTGTTGATTTTTTTGGAGTGGTAGTGGGGGTGGTTTTTTTTTTTTTTAATGACCCACCTGTTCATTCACTTTTGTACACTCAAAGAACAACACACCTGTTCATTCACTTTTACACACTCAACGAAGGACACGCCTGTTCGTTCACTTTTACACACTCAGTGAAGGACACACCTGTTCATTCATTTTTTTTACGCTTAATGAATGACACACCTGTTCATTGACTTTTGTACACTCAAAGAACGACACACCTGTACATTCATTTTTCTGAACTCAATGAATGACACACCTGTTTGTTTTTTTGGTGTGTGTGTGTGTGTGTGTGTGTGTGTGTGTGTGTGTGTGTGTGTGTGTGTGTGTGTGTGTGTGTGTGTGTGTGTGTGTGGTTTAATGACACACCTGTTCATTCACTTTTCTATACACTCAAAGAACGATACACCTGTTCATTCACTTTTACACACTAAATGAATGACACACCTGTTGTTTTTTTTTGTTTTTTTTTTGGAGGGGTGTTTTTTAGTGACACACCTGTTCATTCACTTTTCTACACACTCAAAACAACAACAACAACACACCTGGTTAATTCATTCACTCACCCCAAAAAGCTTGACGGTTTTCAGGCTCGGTGATGACACCTGAACAGATCGTGGAGGGGGTGGTGGAGGCGGTGAGGAGGATGATTGGGCCGGTGGCGGCCTTCAAGAAAGCCGTTGTTGTGCCCAAGCTGCCCAAAACCCGGTCGGGCAAGGTGGCCCGAAACACACTGGCTGCCATGGCTGCTGGAAAGCCCTACACGGTCGGTGGAGAGAGGTTTTTTTTGTTTTTTTGTTTGTGTGTGTTGTGTTGTGTTTGTGGAGTGGGGTGTGTGTGGGGGGGGGGGAGGGGGGGGTGTTTGTCAGGGGTGGGGGGGGGCTGGGGTGGTGGTGGGGGGGGTAGGGTGTGTAGGGTGGGTGGGTGTGGGGGAAGGGTGTGTGTGTTGTCTGTGTCTGTGTGTGTGAGATTGTGTGTGTTGGGGGGGGGGGGGGAGGGCGGTGGGGGGTAGGGTGTGTGTGTGGGGGGAGGGGGCGGTGGGGAGTAGGGTGTGGTGTTTGTGTGTGTGTGTCTGTGTGAGGGTGGGTGGGTAGGGTGTGGTGTTTGTGTGTGTGTGTGTGCGCATGGGGTAAGGAGGGGTAGGGGGGTGTTTGTGTATGTGTGTGTGTGTGTGTTTGTGTGTGTGTGTGTGTTTGTGTGTGTGTTTGTTTGTGTGTGTTTATGTGTTGTATGTTGTATGTGTGTGTGTGTGTGTGGGGGGGGGGGGGGGTAGGGTGTGTATGTGTGTGTTGTGTTGTTTTGTGTGTGTGTGGTGTGTGTGTATGTGTGCATTTGTGTGAATATGTGTGTGCATGTGCGCATGTGTGTGAGCGAGTTTGTGCTCATTTAAGCTCATGTGTGTTCAGATATGTGTGTTTGTGTGTATGAGTGTTTGTATGAGTGTTTGTGTATGTTTGTGTTTGTGTGCTGACATACATATGTGTGTATATGTGTACATGCATACACTCATGTGTGTGTGCATGCATGTGTGTGCGTGCGTGCGTGATTGTGTGTGTGTGTGCTTGCGTGCATTCATGCGTGTCTGTATGTGTGTGTTTGTGTGTGTGTGTGGATTCATGCATGTGTGTATGCGTCTTTGTGTATGTGCATATGTGTGTGTAGGTGTGTACTCATGTGTGTGTGTGTGTGAGTGTGTGTGAGTGCATACATTCAAGTGTGTGTGCATGTGCGTGTTTACCACATCCAGTAACTCCTCACCAACTTAATGATGGTGGCTGTAAGAAAAGAATACCAGTGCCTGTGTGTGTGCTTTGCACATGCATGCCCAAGTGTGCGTGTACGCGTGCGTGTGTGAGTTAACCCTGTTGAGTGACGTCCCCTCCTAGGTGCCGGTGACAATAGAGGACGCCAGCGTCTATCCAGCCATCAAAGAGGCGCTTCAGGCCATAGGACTAGCACCCTGACTCCGCAGTAATTATGGGTGTTGTCGTTCTCCTTCTTTGTCGGGTGCATGCTAACCTCTTTTCTGACAACCTGTACTCTTCTGGCTTTTTCGTCTTCGGTGCCGTAGCTAACCACTTTAGATATGGGGCTGTTCACAGTTATTGTCGTTGTTTTTTTGTTATGTTGTTGCTATCACTTTAGATATGAGACTGTTCACAGTTATTGTTGTTGTTTTTTTGCTATGTTGTTGCTATCACTTTACATATGGGGCTGTTCACAGTTATTGTCGTTGTTTTTTTTGGGATGTAGCTAATCTTTATAGACCTGGGGTTGTTCACAGTTATTTTATTATTTTTTTTGTGATGTACCTAATCTTTATAGGCATGGGGATGTTCATAGTTATTGTCGTTTTTTTCATGTAGCTAATCTTTATAGACCAGGGCATGTTCAAAGTTATTATCGTTTTTTTTATGTAACAAATCAGTTTATACATGGGGCTGTTCGCAGTTATTGTTGCTGGTTTTTTATGTACCTAATCACTTTAAACATGTGGTTGTTCACAGGGGTTTTTTTTTTTGTCGCCAATCAGTTTAGATGTGTCTCTAGTTCTGCTGTTTACCAGTAGTTGGTGCCATAGCCAATCACTTAAGAACTAACGCTGGTTATGATTGTCAGTAGTTTAGAGTAGTAGCTACCTGTTTTAGGCTTACAGCTGCTGACACTAGTTTTCTTTTGTTTTCATTGTCGTGACCACTTGTACTTACGGTCAAGCAGGGGGCTTTGTGTTGGAACTTTTAAAAACTATTTGATTTCACAGATCTTGAAGTCTTTGCATGTTGTGTTGTATAGTGTTATAGATGCTTGCTGTATTTTGTCAGACTGATTTTGATCATTTTCGTGTAGGAAGACTGGGATCATTTGTACTTTGTTCACATTGTTTATTGCACATTGAATTAATATTTGATGTGCACTGGACATTTTCTCTGATTTACACATGGTACTTGATGCACAGAAAAACTGGAGAGAGAGAGAGAGAGAGAGAGAGAGAGAGAGGAGGAGAGAGAGAGAGATGAGAGAGAGAGGAGAGAGAGAGAGAGAGAGAGAGAGGGGGGGGGGGGGGAGAGCAAAGAATGTTCATTTGTGAAAAACAAAATTTCAAGCAGTTTGGAAAATGAAATTCTTCTAGTTTGAGCATTCTTCTTTGGGCTTTTTTTTTGGGGGGGGGGGGGGGGGGGGGGGGGGGGGGAGGTGTCTATCTCTCTTTGTCTTGTGTAGACAGTTAGTCAGTGGAGAGGTTTTAATGTCTGTTTTGCAATCAGTTTTGCCAATGAGTTCTCAGGGGGTTTTTTGCAGTTGGGTTTAGCCAGAGTGTTTATTTTGTTGCAAGTTTACTCTTGGACACATTGTTATTTTTCTTTTTGTTTTTGTTTTTCTTTGGTTTGTTGTGTATTATGGTTAAAGCAAAGAAACGTCTCAAAAATTGTCTCTTTTTTTTTTTGGGGGGGGGGGGGGGGGGGGGGGTCATAGGATGGGGCTTTTTTATGAGATGGTATAGCTGATGGTGCAAGCTTGTTTTGGGGTTTCAGGATATACTTCTTTTATAAGTGAATTTGTTTGTAACTTAAGAGGAGAACCTATAAGAGAAGAAACTTTCAACTTGAAACGTGTCACAAAATGATAGATTAATCCCCAAACAATAAATTGAATAATATCAAGAAATCAGAACAGAAAGTATGTCTTCATTTTCTTCTTTTGTCAAATGCTGTTCAGACAGCAACCATTGTTATCTGACAAATGAGCGAAAATGCTTTTCACTGCTGTTGTGCACCTGAAAGTTAAAGTTAAAGTCTGTCCTGAGCCTAAGGCTCATCAGGCCGGTACTTATCCCGGTTTCTGTGGCGTTAAGCGACTGAGAGTCATAGACTCCCCCCTGGATAGGACACCAGTCTATCGCAGGGTTAACCCCCAACACAAGGTTGGTACCCCTTTTACACCTGGGTGGGGTGAGAAAATAGCCATAAAGTGCCTTTTCCAAGGGCACAACGCCATAGCCGAAAGCTGGGATCGAACCCGCAACCTTTAGATTACGAGTCCAACGCCCTAACCACTAGACTACAGCGATGCGCCTGACAAGTCAGGCCCAATGCTTCTGACTTTGGCATGGGAGAGAATTGTCATCTTTTATGTCTCTGTGGAAAAAGGGGCAGGAGAATGGAGAAAATAAACAAGAAAGAGGTGACAGGAAGGAAAAGGAACAAGGCACAAATAAAGAGAGGGATAGAAAAGAGGTAATTTCTATCAGAAAATTTCTAGAAGGTGGGGATGCTATTTCTACTTACAGGCCCTTGGCATACCCAGGGGTGCGGGGAGAAAATATAAAGATGTGAAATGTTACAGATGGAAATGTCTTTAATTGCCAAATTAAGTAGAAGAAAATAAGTTGAAAACTTTTTCTGCTTAGTCCTATATAAGGTAACAGAAATGTCTATCTGGTTCATATATCTAAGTCATAACTATAAACACATATATACTTGCTTATATCTATTTTTGTGTATTTTTTAACAAAACTGACATTCAAATTTTTTGTTTGCTTTATTTGACAAGATGGGCAAGGTGTAATACATTTTTTTTTCTTTTTTCTAATTTTTTTCATTTAAATTATAGCAGCTTATCAATATTAACTTGTATACAAAAAGTATGTGTGAAATAGTTGACTTACAAATAATGTACTAATCATTTTGTACAGAGTTGAACATATAATGTTTTAGTAGTGAAGCGAATTCTTTTCTGACATGGAGGAAAGGTTGTGTTGTTATGGTCTTGTGTCGTTTGGCAACCTGGAAAGGGGATTTTTTTTTTTTTTTTGGGGGGGGGGTTCCTTGGCTAGAGCTCCAAGGTTCACTAATAGTGAGATTTTGCATATCCAATTGAATTTCTCACACAAACACACCAGAGTGATCAGAACTAGCAAAAACAAAATAAGGTAAAAGGTAAAGGTGTCCCATAACCTAAGCGGTCATAGGGGAGCGAGGCATCAGAGACCTCAGCTTCTCTAAAGGCCAGCATATTGAGGGTGGCACCCATCTCCTCTCCCTCACTGATTTACCTTCCCTGACCCTAAAGAGGGCAGGTACCTATTTACAGCTGGGTGAACTGGGGGGACTGTACTAAAGCCAAGGCGCGCGAACGGTCACCTATCCAACTGGTAAACCATGCTCAACGCTGCTTGACATGGGGGAAGTGAGTGCTCTAACCACTGAGCTATCCTGTCCTGAATTATTTAAAATCTTTATTTGGACATTGTCTTCATTTGTTGCCTGATAAAGAGATACTGACCTCGTCTGTACTCTTCTTCTTCTTCCCCTGTGTTTCCTGGCCATGCAGAAGACATGGCTGTATTGGGAGGGACATGTAGCATCTGGCTTTCTCCTGTACTTGTGACTCTGCAGGAGGTCTGTCTGCTGGCCTCAGTGAACACACTAGAAAATATTTTTGTCAGATTTGCTGCTTGAATAAAGGCAGGAGAATGGACTGGGGAGGCTAGAAAGAGACAGGATTGAAAGGTCAGGCAGAAGGCAGAAACAAAGAGAGTAGTAGAAAAGGGGAAATTTCTAGCACAGAGTTTTCAGAGGGGTGGAGATGCTATTTATTTTGTTATTTATTTTTTACTGAAGGAGTCCTCCTGTGGGGGGGGGGGGGGGGGGGGGGGGGGAGTGTTCTGAAGATTGAACTGTAATTGATGAAATCTTTTTTTTTATGTAGACAAAGTATAACAAAATAATGTGAAAATAATGCATGACACAGCTGTCACTTTCCCCCGCTTTCAGCTCCTCTCAGCTGCTAATTGTTTTGTTCCATCCCAGGTCAGTTGGGGCAGTTGGTGCTAATTATAGCAGGAACTGACCACACTTGGACTAGGTAAAAGGAAAGGGTGCGCTAAATTTAGCACTCTGGACTAAGTGATGTTGGATTTGTGTGCTGTGTAAAAATGTTATAAAAATATGCTTCAAAGGATTTTTGGGACTAATATGGTTTTGTTTTAATACCCTCTTTTTTCAGTGACAGTAAGAATGAATTCATCATTTACATACAGAAAAGAAATAATTGTGGTAAAATATTTTGTATATTTTTTAAATTTGTAAGTTGTTTGTGATTTGTTTTAAAATGATTTTCAGATGGTCATGATTGATGTTTATCTTTTTAAAGCATTATCTTTTCAATGTTGAGTTCTTTCATTTGACGTTTGAGTTTTTCCAGTTTTTCACGGTTCTGTTGTTATGTTCATGTGGAAGTTGATTGCTTTTTAGTTTGAGAGTGAGCTTATGCAATGATTGAGTGAGTGAGTGTGTGCATGTGTGCGTGCGTGCGTGCGTGCATGCATGCGTGTGTGTGTGTGTGTGTGTGTGTGTGCGTGCGTGCATACGTGTGTGCATACGTGTGTGTGTATGAAGCTGATGATATTGAAGCAGTTATCTTAAGTGACACATATCTTCAGGTGGTCAGTTGTGTTTTCTGGAAGAATCCATAAATGTATTCTTGTAAAACATCCAACACTTGTAAGCAATGCTTGGGACTACTTGTAATCACTCTTTACTCTTTTCTTGATTTTGTGACAGTCACAATCATCAACATTTTATATTTTGAACTTAATGTTATCTGCTGTAGTTATGTTTTTTCTTCTAAACCAGATAGACAGTGCACACACAGGCTGACAATGTTTGTGTGCTACAAATATCTGTCAGTCAGTGGCATAGGGCTGTCTGTCCCTCTATGGCACACAACCTGTGTATGTGGCATGGTTCTATATTTAAAAAAAAAAAAAAAGGCACGGTTTTGTTTGTCTTTCTGAGTGTGGCACATTTCTGTGTGTTCATAATTATATGGCACAATTTTGTCTGTCTTTCTGAGAATGGCACATTTCTGATGTATATGACACAGGTTTGTCCGTCTTTCTGAGAATGGCACATTTCTGATGTATATGACACAGGTTTGTCCGTCTTTCTGAGAATGGCACATTTCTGATGTATATGACACAGGTTTGTCTGTCTTTCTGAGAATGGCACATTTCTGATGTATACATATGACACAGTTTTGTCTGTCTTTCTGAGTGTGGCACATTTCTGATGTATATGACACAGGTTTGTCTTAAAAGTGGCAACACTATGCACATCCGTTTTCTGTTCTAACAGTGACATGTCAATCCAGTTCTGTTAGTGTTACTTTTTTTTTTTTTGGGGGGGGGGGGGGGTATTGCTTTTTAATTTAACTGGATATGGTTCAAACAGCTCAATATAGTTTTCATGATGGCGAAGAAATTGTAAATGGTTTCCTGCGCTTGTTTTCATTCACTACTGTTTTGCTCTGTTACGTATGCATACAATTTTGTTTCTAGTTGTTACCTCTTTTTATATTTGTCCCCCTCTCTTCACAGGTTTTTTTTTTTTTTTTTTGGGGGGGGGGGGGGGTATCCCCCTACTCTGTCATTATTTTGATATTTGTCCCCCTTCTTTTGACTTTTTATTTTTTGGTATCCCCCTACTCTTTCCTTTTTTTTTCTATTTTATTTCTTGTCACATATTTCTCCTTTCTTTTCCTGATTTTTTGTTGTTGTAAATCCTATTCTCTGTATAATGCTCTTGCTGGTATGTTCTCATGTTTTTCTCTTCGTATAGTGTCTTCTTTCCTTTCTCATGTTTCTTTCTCTTTCTCCACTGTATCTTTCTCTGTGTATGTTCTTAATCTTTTTTGCTGAAATGTTCCTTATTTACACGCCTGTTATCAGTCTTGTCTTTTGATTTCAGATAGGTGAGTATGAACGTCATTATGTGATGAGATTGATGGATGTTGTGTGTTTTCTTTGGATAGTATGAAGATGTATTGTTGAAGCGTTTTTGGGGGGGTTTTTTGAGAAAAGGAGGACAGTTACATATCATATGCAGTTGATTGAATGAATGAATAAATCACTGACTTATAGAGCACATGAAAATTTCCACACCTAAAAGCATAATTGCTGTGCTGTAGGAGAGGGCATTTGCAAAGGTGGTGGGATAGGGAGGGAGGGGAGGGGGGGCAGGGCAAAATGATATGTTATGCATATGATCTTCAGGGCAGGGAAAAATGATATGTTATGCAAATGATCTTCGACCTTAAAACAAAAGTTTCATAAGTCTTATAAAACAGTTTGAAGTTGTATGTTAGAAAATGTCATAGCTCTTTGACAGAAACTGATGTTCATGTTTTTGGGAGGTTTTGTCAGTTAAGTTTCTTTAGGTTTTTTGTTTTTTTTTGCTTGCTTTTTCACTGATATCTAGGCTTCAACATCATTTTACAAGAAGTTGTGAAGGCATCATCTCCAAAGTTCATAGTCCTTGGAGTTGTAAATAGGCTCATTATTTTTTCGGAGATTGGTGCTACAAAAAACCCATCACTTCTGCATCCAGTAAGCGTCTGTAATTTAATAAGGGTTTTTGTATTTGTTGACATACCTTGTATGTAATGTGATTAGTTCTTTTATTTTTGTGATATACTAGAATAATTTGTAGCAAATGTTTGAGACGTACTTGTTCACAAAAAGTTGTTAGCCTTGATTTTTGTGTGTTAGAAAGGATTGGACAAGTATGCATTTTTCGTCTTTTGTACAGGTGACCTTCAGCCCAGTTGTTGATTGACATGCAGTTGCTTTCACCATGTACTCAGTGTAACTCAACGTCTTCCTTTACTTCCAGAGAAAACTGTAGAGGCACTGCACCTGTATTTTTTTGGTTACAGACATGACGCATGTCACTGTGTGTGTGTGCAGATCCCGGGAACCATCGATGACGTCACGGTGTTATGACGTCATCACTGTCATGCTGCGAGATGCGGGATACAACCCCTCCACCGCCACCAACCGTGACCGATTTGGCGACGCTTAGGACGAGGAGTAACGCTGTGGGGATCTGTCTGCCCTGCATACTGACACTGTTCTCTCTTTTTGGATAAGGACACTGGTTTTCTTTAGGACATTGACACTGTTCTCTCTTTTTGGATAAAGACACTGGTTTTCTCTAGGACAGTCACACTGTCTCTCTGTTTTCAATAGGACAAAAAATATGTGGAAAAAAGAACAAAAAAAAGGAGAAAAGATATGTTTGAACAAATCTCATCCACATTCAAAATTTGTATGTGTACCCTCTACCCCATCCAGGCCCTCTTACAAGACTAGTTTTTCAAAAATTAACATATATGTACAGAAAGAACTATACTGAACATATACATACAGAAGAAAGAACTATATTGAACATATACATACAGAAGGAAGAACTATTTTGAACATATACATACAGAAAGACCTTTGCTGAACATATACATACTGAAACATCTATACTGAACGTATACATACAGAAAGAATTATACTGAACATATACATAAGGAGAGAACTATACTGAGCATATAAATACAGAAAGAATTATACTGAACATATACATAGAGAAAGAACTATACTGCCAATTGTTTCTCTCCCCTTGAAAAGTTGTCAAAAATGTTTATTTTAATCTGGTGGATAAAAAGGGTCTTTTTTGTATAAATATTGTCATTTATCTTTTGTAAAAGTGAAAATGGTTGTGGGTAAGTGGATGTGTATTTGTCTATCCTAGGTCAAAGTGATTGGTGTTTGTTATGCAAATGATATTCATCCTTAAAACACAGAAAACAGAATATTTTTACATGGATAGATATTTTGGGTTGCAACGAATTGTATAATAGTTCAGTATTGTCCTTGTTGAATTTTTAGAATTTTTTCCTCAGTAATGTGCATATTCAGTGGAGTCTGTGTGTACACCTTTTACATTGCTTATATAGTCTTCCCTCATTTCTGAAGTATTCAACTCTTCGGGCAAATTCTATCAGGATTTGTGGTGCCTTTTTTGGAGGTGGAGAGAATAACGGTATTTATATCAATAACCAGAGAAAAAATAATTTGTAAACTGGATGATTATGAATTCATGAAATAACCCTGGTGATTTTGTGTGTGTTTATGTATATATATATATTTTTCCTGTTTGTAATAGAACGGCAGAGAGGAAGAAGGTATATCATCTTATTCTCTAAAGAAGGTTTTAGAAATTAGTAGAAATAGTAGTAGGTTTCTAGGTGAGGGAGGGTTGGGGGGTGGTGTGGTATTGGGGAGGTAGGACTTCTGTACATAAATTCAGTCATTTAAATCAAGCTTCCCTACTCAGGAACATTGAACATGGTAGTGGTGGTGGTGGTGCTAGCAGGTTGGAACCAAGAGTCATGAATTATTTCATTAACCCTTTCAATGCCTAAAGGCCATCAGTTGACGTCCTTAAACATAGTGCTTCCCCAGTGCCAAAAGTTCGTCCACTGACGTTCACCTCTTTTGAAAGCTTTTCAACCAAAAATAATTTGAAAAGTAAGTCCAGCTTCAGAATCCTTGTTTATTTTTCTTCAAATAACATAACATTTCTTTGTTGTTGTTCTTACATTTTTTTTATACTAGAATTTTTTTGTGAATTTTGGGGGGGGGGGGGTTTAGTGCTGAATATTTCAAAATTCCCTAGCACTGGGGGAAGTACTTTCTTACATTTTTCTCTCGCACTGAAAGGGTTTTAAGATGATTTGTTTCTTCCTCGGCTGCTTTTTTTTCCTCTCTGCAAGTTGAAGGGTATGTAAAGCAGCATTGCTTGCGAGACTTGAAACCACATTGTCTTCAAAGTGGAAGTGGAGTAGGGTGGAGTCTGTCATCTCTGTTGTATTATTTTCTCATCAGGAATGGAGGTTTTTTTTGTCCATTATGTTCTTGCCTTTTTTGAGGATGAAGCATTGTTTTGTATTATTATTGTCCTGTTTTGAATGACATTCTTATGTTGTGATGTTGGAATGGAATTTCCCATTTTTGGGACAGAATCACCACTCTTGATAGGGATGGAATATACACCTGTTTTGGGACAGAACTACTCTTGTTTTGGGACTTGACTACTCATGTTTGGGGTGGAATCAGAATTGCTCTTGTTTGGGGTGGAATCAGAATTGCTCATGTTTGGGGTGGAATCAGAATTGCTCTTGTTTGGGGTGGAATCAGAATTGCTCTTGTTTGGGGTGGAATCAGAATTGCTCTTGTTTGGGATGGAATCACTCTTGTTTGGGATGAAACCACTCTTGTTTGGGATGAAACCACTCTTGTTTGGGATGGAATCACTCTTATTTGGGATGAAACCACTCTTGTTTGGGACAGGACCAGTCTTTGTTTGGGACGGGAACACTTTTGCTTGGGATGGCAGTATTCTAGAGCTGTTTTGTTTTTTTTGGATGGGGGTGGAGGCTAGTATAGTTGACAAGTGCCAAAACTGTTAGTGTTACGGGCAACTCGAGATAGTGTTCAATATACTAACCAGATCTATTTTTTTAAAAAACACAAAAAAACCCCAGACCCCCCAAACCCCAAACTATCTAACCATTGGTGGGTCAAATCATATAGAAATATTGTTGTTTTGTTCAAGTGTTGTGACACTTATCTTTCCCTGTCTATGTGCTTCTAGTATGTAGGATTGGACATGATTGAAAGAGTGTGTATGCTGTGTTTTTGGGTAAAGCTTTCTTTGGTTGTTTTTTTTTGTTTGGTTTGGGTTTTTTTTAAAAAGAGATATGCCAATGTCTTTGTCAGCGATTTGATTTTGTGAATGAAATGTACGTAAGAATTTTTATTTTAGTTTTGCGTTATGATTTTTGTTTTTGCTTTGTTATGATTATTTGGAGAAGCATCAGGTATGTTTTTTTATCATCAGATGGAGGGGTTGTGAAGCAGCAAGGTTAGAGTGATCTGAAAGATTTTTTTTTTTTATCAGCTTTGGGGGTTTGGTTTTGTTGTGTTGTTTTTTTGGGGTTGTACAAAGTTTAATTGAAATTCTTTAAAAAATATATATATATATTTTTTTTTTTTACTTCACTTAGACCTTTAAAAACCTTTCTTTTTTTTTTTCTTTTAAAAAAAAAAATCAGTTCAACATATATTTCACCTTTAACATAAGGTCTTCACTTAGACTTAGAGGTATTTCCAAAGTCAGAATGTGGCTACCTTGATTAATAGGGGGGACGGATAGCCTAGTGGTCAGAACATTGCGCTGGCAATTTGACGACCCGGGTTCGAGTCCGGTCGAGGAAATTTTCTTCCTGGAGTTAACATCAGTGCTGACTCCACTCTCCCCAAAAGTCCTTCGGATGAGACTTTAAACCGAGGCCCCGTGTGCGTACGCACGCAGAACATCTTGCGCACACGTTAAATCCTGTTCCGCTTTTCGTAAGAGTAGGCCATCGTGTGCCGGTGGGAACAGATGACAATATTTACAAAACTGCATACACACGGGGACTGGATGAAAAAAAGCACATGATTGCTTATTCTGTTATCCTCGATATAAAAGAATAAATAAATAAAATAAATAAATAGTGGGTACAAATGGCTGCGTGTGCAAAATGTCACCATTGGTGAACCTCTGAGTTCTAGCTGAGGAAGGAGAGAAAAGACATAGAGGTGAGGTTGAGCTGCTAAGAATGTGACATCTTTCTGAGCAGTTCAGTTCCATGTAGAGTATAGTGTTTTGTCATGGAGGGCACTGGAAGTGTTTATCTACAGCATCAAAACCAGCTGTAGAGTGGCAAAACACTGTAGTTACTAGAAGACTTTTGTCATTTTCTCACTTTGGGATTTTAACACACAGCCTTTTAAAATTGTGGGTTTTTTTTAGATGTTATATATATGGTAGCCGCCGCTGTAGTCTAGTGGTTAGGGCGTTGGACTCGTAATCTAAAGGTTGCGGGTTCGATCCCAGCTTTTGGCTATGGCGTTGTGCCCTTGGAAAAGGCACTTTACAGCTATTTTCTCACCCCACCCAGGTGTAAAAGGGGTACCGACCTTGTGTTGGGGGTTAACCCTGCGATAGACTGGCGTCCTATCCAGGGGGAGTCTATGACTCTCAGTCGCTTAACACCACAGAAACCGGGATAAGCACTGGCCTGATGAGCCTTAGGCTCGGGACAGACTTTAACTTTTTAACTTTAATATATATGGTAGTCTAATGAATAAGGAAAAGTTTGGGTTCATTACTTTGTGTGTGTTTATTTACGTATTGATTTATCTTTTTATTTCAAGGATAATGAAATAAGCACTCATGCGCTTTTCTAGGTCCAGTCGCCGTGTGCATGCGGTTTTGTGAGTTTTGTGATCTGTTTTCATCAGCACATGGTCTACTCTTCTGAAAGGTTGAACAGATTTTAACAGGTTACGCAAGATGTTCTGCGTGCGTTTACACATAGGACCTTGGTTTGGAGTCTCATCCAAAGGATGTGTGTGTGTGTGTGTGCGCATGCGAGCGTGTGTGTGCGTGCGTGCGTGCGTGCATGCGTGTGTGTGTGTGCATGCGTGCGTGCATGCGTGTGTGTTCCACATGCATGTGCACCCATCTTTACATCTCTCCTCCCCCACCTCCTCCCTAGTTTTTTTTCTTTTATCTAGTAGAGACAGAGTAGCGAAAAAATGAAAAATATATTCAGAGTTATGACATGTCCTTGACAAAGGTTCAACTGCATGCATGTATTGATATTGGCGGTCAGAGTTTTTTGTCTTGGTGCAGGGCCTTGGGGATGAGTGTGCTCAGTGTTTGAACTGCAACAGAGTGGAAATCTTTAATCTCCCATCCCTGCTCAAACCTCGGGCACAGGGCATGGCTAGACAGTCAGGATGTGGTCTCTAAAAGTTAAAAAGGTAAAGGTAAAAGGTAAAGGTTTCACATAACCTAGTTGGTGGTAGGGGAGCAAGGCATCAAAGACCTCAGCTTCTCTAGGGCCAGCATATTGAGGACTGCGCCCATCTCCTCTCCCTCGCTGCTTTACCTTCCCTGACACTAAAGAGGGCAGGTACCCATTTACAGCTGGGTGAACTATGGGGACTATGCTGAAGCCAAGGTGTGCAAACGGTCACCCATCCAGTTGGTAACCACACTCGACACTGCTTAACTTGACTGGGGGAAAGTGAGCGTTCTGACCACTTAGCTGTCCCAGCCAGGAGATAAATAATAAAATCTACATTTCACTGAGGAAGTGTATGTAATGGAGGCTTTTCGATCACCACCCAAGGAAACAGAGAGTCGCACACTTTGCAGGTATGCGTCTTGATTTAGAAACACGATGCTGTGATAGGGCCCTGATCCATGGGAGGTAATTATTTTTTTCATAGGAGGTAATCTACTTACTGCCCCATCACTGTACATTTCCTGTATGTGCCTTCTTTGGTGATTCTACATCTTTTATCATATCATTTGTTGATATATACTCTTCATGCTTTTTTGTATTAATAATATTGAGTGTTAGTGTTGTTTTCTATATGTTTGAACTAGCCTTCGAAGAAAAGATTCCTGTTATTGTTGTTTGTTTGATGAAGGAGGGAAAATCGTATATTTGTTTGGTTTTAATCCATGTTGAAGCTTAAAATAATCAGATCAGCACGAGGCGGAGAGCAAATTCAGATCTGTATTTTATTTTTGATTTATTTATTTTATATTCTTTTATATCAAGGATAATGGGATAAGCACTTGTGTGCTTTTTACATCCAGTCCCCATGTGTATGCATTTTGTAAATGTCATCTGTTCCCACGGCACACGATGGCTACTCTTACAAAAGCAGAACAGGATTTAACGTGTGTGCAAGATGTTGTGTGTGCGTTCACACACATGGGTGGCTAACATGTTCTGCAGATCATGACTGTGGATGTGCCATATCAGACAACAGGTACTTAACACTCAGTTTTCAAAAGCTGTTTTGTGACAAGAGAGGGTAGCTAAACAAACTAGCCAGGTAAATAGAAAAGCACATTTCTGTACAGTCTTACATCCACAATCATTCTCAGAAGCTGTCAACCTTCTCTCTGAGATTTTTCTTTTGGGGATTGAAAGAACAAACTTCCCCTGTGGGAATCCTGGGGCCTGCCAGTATAAACAGCATCTCCACCTTCTGGAAATTCGGTGCAAGGAATTCATTCTTTTCTATCTCTCTCTTTTTATCTGCCTTGTTCGATTCCTTCCTGTCACCTCTTTCTTATCTATTTTCGGCCTTCTTGGTCCATTTCTCCTGCCTTTTTTTTTCCAGAAAGACTTACAAGATAACAATTCTCTCTCATGCTAAAGTTGGATGTGCTGGGCCTGACTTGAGAGTTACTGGTGGCTAACAGTCCTATGCACTTTTTGTTTGTTTGTGTGTTGGATAGATAGAAGTGAGCATTTATTGATGTGTTGAACATGTGAACAGCATTGCAAAGACAAAGACGGAGAGAGCAAAAAAAAATCATGTTTTTATTTTTGTCAGTGGCTTGTGTGTTCCAAACATGGGAGACGATCGAGGCATATCAGTTCTCTGCCCCTATGCAAAGTTGTGCCTTTGACGTCTGTTCTACCATTGTATTTAATGTCGGTTGGATTTTTTTTTTAGGTTTTCTGTTGTTTTCGTTATTGTGTCAAGAATTTGTGACGTCTTTTTGCAAAGTGCATCTCTTTTAGCTCGGACTTCTGCCATCTGGACTGGATCAGAAGTTTAAACCTGACCAGGGAATGCTCAAGTAGCAGTATTGTAAGGTATCTGAGAAGACTTGAGGTTGAGCTGACGGCTTGTTAAATTATTACGATTTTTCCCCCTGCTACTTAACTGAGCTTTGTCGTAACGTTTTCACCATATTTTCTGATTTTCAGAAAGCAGATTTTACTGATTTTTTTTTTCTGAGAGATTTTATTGTCAAAATCTCTGCCTTCTTTCAGTTTTATCTTTTTTTGTTAGGATCAGCAGGTTTTTCTGATGGATAGTTACATGGTGGCTAACAGTCCTATGCGCTATGTGTTTGTTTGTTGGATAGATAGAGGTGAGTGTTTATTGATGTGTTCAACATGTGAACAGCATTACAAGAACTAAGAAGGAGAGAGAGAAAAAAATCATGTTTTTTATTATTTTTGTCAGCGGCTTGTGTGTTTCAAACATGGGAGAACAATTGAGGCATATCAGTTCTCTATCCCTATGCAAAGTTGTGCCATTGACGTCTGTTCTACCATTGTATTTAATATCTATTGGATTTTTTTTGTAGGTTTTCTGGTGTTTTCGTTATGGTGTCAAGATTTTGTAACGTCTTTTTTGCTAAGTGCGTCTCTTTTAGCCAAAACTTGAAAAAAAAAACACCTAAACCCTTTGTGATTTTTTATAGGTAGGTGAGTAGCATTGATCAGATCCAATCCTGTGTGCAACAATGCTTTGAGTGTGTGTTTTTTTTTAAACTTTCTTTTTTTTTAGTGTTACTGGGTACCAGTCAAGTGCCATACATGCTCAATTTGTTATATACCAATTGACATTGCTCAGACAGGCTCAACAACAAACTGGGCATTCCCCCCCCCCCCCCCAAAAAAAAACAACGCTCTTCCATATATGTTTGTTGATATTGTTGTTATCTTTTAAAACCATCAAGTTTTGTTGAAAACAGTCATGCATCACCGTTTGCCTTCCAACAACAAGTTTGCAATTCAAGAGCAGTTTGTAAAAAATTTTTTTTAGAAAATTTCATGTGGATTTTTTTACAAAAAGGTGTGTGTAGTATGGACTAATTCCACTTCTTCTCTTCAATTAAGGCTGATTAGAAGAAGGAAAAAAAAGAAAAAAGAAAAAAAAGGCAGCCTGACAGCTACAGGAGTCACTGAACGATCTGTCCTGACCCCCACCACCCCAGTGACCAAGCTTTATAGAGGACCTGCTGTCTTCATTGTGCAAAGACTGGAAAAAAAAAGAAAAGAAAAGAGAGGGAGGGAGGGAGAGAAGGTTTTATTTCTATAATCGTTATGTGGTAGCCTTTGATCTGCCTCTCGGAATCATGAACATACCCAGCATACATCCCTGAAGTTGGATTGCAGCTACCTTCATGGTGGACAAAAAACAGTTGCATAGGCTAACTTTCACCATTGGTAAGTAAACCTTGGAGCTGTAGCCGAGGAAGAAACAAATGAGCAGAATCAGTCTTTTTTTTGGCTTTCGTTCCTCGGCTAGAGCTCTGATTTTCACCCATGGTGAGATTTTGCGTATGCGACTGTTTTTTCCCACCATGAAGGTGTCATGTTTAGACGCCGTCCCCGAAATCAGAATACGGCTACCTACATGGTGGGGAAAAACAGTCACACACGCAAAACAGCCACATACGCAAAAACAGTCACACACGCAAAAACAGTCACATACGCAAAAACAGTCACACACGCAAAAACAGTCACACACGCAAAAACAGTCACATACAGTCACATACGCAAAAACAGCCACATACAGTCACATACTCAAAAACAGTCACATACAGTCACATTCGCAAAAAACCCAGTCACATACACAAAAAAACAACAACATCACATACGCAAAAACAGTCACATAAGCAAAAACAGTCACATACGCAAAAACCAGTCACATACGCAAAAACCAGGAAAAAAAGAAGAGTCACATATGCAAAAAACAGTCACATACGCAAAAACAGTCACACACGCAAAAACAGTCACATATGCAAAAAACAGTCACCAGTGAACCTCGGAGCTGTAGTTGAGGAACAAGAAAACAATAACAACAACAACAAAAAACAGTAACCAAAACTAATTAGTGAAAAAGTTCTGAATTCAACAACTATCACCATTATGGTTCTTTCTACAGTATTCTTCACTTGGTTCGTCTTTCCACATTAAGTGATATCAGCAGACGAAATTTCTTTTTACCTGTTATTAAGGGGTGTCTTCATGAATCTTGGCTAAAAATGTGTTGAACGTCCACTTTGATGTACAACAATTTTTAAAATATTATTCGTTATCTTTTTTTTTATTGGATGCAATTTTCATCATTATGCACTTGTTCTTTTTACATATATATATATATATATATGTATATTGCTCATGGAGTTTTACTTAACATGAAAATCCACTTTTTGCTTATGTTGTCCAGTACGCACATAATTATTATATGCAGGCAGTATCATTGAACTTGGCATGGCCTTCGCAGTCAGCTAAGCAGAAAACATTATTGACTGACAGAGAATAGTTGTTTTTTTTCTTTTTTGCTCAATAACAAAGATATTGCAACATCTATTGGAATGATATTGTCAACAGACTCCAGATAAGTATTATAGAGGTGTTATTCAGAATGGTGTGTAGTGAAAGGCTTTTTGCAATAAATATATGTATATACATGTTTTTTGGGGGTGAGTTATTGTGTATTTTATTTTGAGTATATGAGCATGTATGAATACATGCATATGTGTGCACATGCATACACACACACACACACACACACACACTCACATATACACACACAAACGCATGCACACACACACATGCATGTGCACACACACACACACACACACACACACACACACACACACACACACACACACACACACACACACAAAGTGTGTTATTTGACACAAAAAAGTATGTGTGTGTTTTCATCATTATGCACTTGTTCTGTTTACATATATATGCATATTGCTTATGGAACACACACACACACACACACACACCACACACACACACACACACACACACACACACACCCACATATTGCTCATGGAACACACACACACACACACACACACACACACACACACACACACACACACACACACACACACACACATATTGCTCATGGAACACACACACACACACACACACACACACACACACACACACACACACACACACACACACACACACACAACACACACACACACTTACTTTTTTTGTGTGTCAAATAACACACTTTGTTGTGTCAAATAAGTCTGAGTGACTTTAAATGGCAATAGAATAACTTGAATCTGAATGGATAAATTGCAAGCCTACACAAAATCTAAAAAGTTTTTTGACAAATTAACTCATCACTACACACATTGAAACAGCTGCCGCTGTAGTCTAGTGGTTAGGGCGTTGGACTCGTAATCTAAGGTTGCGGGTTCGATCCCAGCTTTCAGCTATGGCGTTGTGCCCTTGGAAAAGGCACTTCACGGCTATTTTCTCACCCCACCCAGGTGTAGAAGGGGTACCAACCTTGTGTTGGGGGTTAACCCTGCGATAGACTGGCGTCCTATCCAGGGGGGAGTCTATGACTCTCAGTCGCTTAACGCCACAGAAACCGGGATAAGCACCGGCCTGATGAGCCTTAGGCTCGGGACAGACTTTAACTTTTTTTAACCACATTGAAACACACACAAAGACCACTGAAAAGCTGGTTACTTCATCACTAAAGCAACCGAAAGATTAAAATTTACATACATACAAAGTAATGTGCACAATCCATACCTTGGGGGGGGGGGGGAGGGGGAGCATTGTTAAAGATGGAAGTAATGAGAGAAATATTATTTTCTTAATAAGAGGGCACATAGCTAAGTGGTCAGAGGGCTCGCTTTCCCCCAAGTCAAAGTTAAGCAGCATCGAGCATGGTTACTAGGCCTAGTTGGATGGGTGGCCGTTTGGGCGCCTTGGCTTCAGTACAGTCTCCCCAGTTCACCCAGCTGAAAATGGGTACATGCCCTCTTTAGGGTCAGGGAAGGTAAAGTAGTGAGGGAGGGGAGATAGGCGCCGCCCTCAAAATTCTGGCCCCCTAGAGAAGCTGAGGTCTCTGACACCTCGCTCCCCTACGACCGCCTAGGTTATGGGACACCTTTACCCTTTTTTTTTTTGATGAGAGAAGATTTGGGGGAGGGGACACATATTGAATGATGAACGCAAATTTATTGGACAAGCAATCACACCAATAGACTGTGGATGCATGTTAACTGCATTCATTCGAAATGCACCCACACACCCCTCACACTCTTTTTCAACAGGACACGAGGCAGAGAGAAGGAAAATTCCTTGAGTAGGGCCCTACCCCAGTGAATGAAAGAGGAAGAGGGAAAGAAGGAAAATTGCATGCGAGCCTTGTTGTGTCACAGGCGTCACATGAAGTGTTGTTATGCTTGTAATGTTCCCCCACCCGTAGTTGTAACAATAGATACCCACTTGTGTCTAACCAGCAGGATTAGGCTCAATTGACATCCCCTCCCTCTAACCCTCCACTCCATCCCCCCCCCCTCCCCTAAAAAAAAGAAAACAACAACAGCAAAAAACAGTCTTAACTAAACCGCAACAATGCATAACAAAACAAATAGCACAACCAAAAAAAGACGATCCCCCCCCCCCCCCCCCCCCTCCCAAAAAAGAAAAATGTATACACCAAACTCTGAACTAACAAATCTAAAATTAACTTTAAAAAAAAAGTCACACACACACACACACACACACACACACACACACACACACACACACACACACACACACACACACACACACACACACACACACACACACTCTCTCTCTCTCTCTCTCTCTCTCTCTCTCTCTCTCCCCCCCCCCCTCTCTCTCTCTCTCTCCTCTCCTCTCTCATCTCTCCTCTCTCTCATCTCTCTCTCTCTCTCTCTCTCTCTCTCTCCTCTCTCTCTCTCTCTCTCTCTCTCTCTCTCACACACACATATATGGAGATATTGTAACCTGATATAAATTGACTGATTGACTTTTTTTTTCAACTTTTAAATAATGGTATTAGTGATTTTGTAAATGATATAATTTGTTTGTTTAAACAGTTTATGAATTTTTAAAACTCTAAATGTGTGCATACGCTTATGTGCTTGTGTGGCATGCGTGCGTGCGTGCGTGCGCGCGCGCGCGCGCGCGCGTGTGTGTGTGTGTGTGTGTGTGTGTGTGTGAGTGTGTGTGTGTGTGTGTGTGTGTGTGTGTGTGTGTGTGTGTGTGTGTGAGTGTGAGTGTGAGTGTGTGTGTGCCTTTTGAGTGTTTTTTTTCTTCTTCTCTTTTTTGCTTTTTTCCTCTTTTTTGTTTCTTTTTATCTATAGATAATTTTAATTTGGGGGCTGTTGAATCATGTAACTTAAACAATATTGGTGAAATGTTTAATTTTCTCCCCCCCCCCTCCCCCCCCCCCCCTAGACAGATGGCTTGAAGAAAAACAACAACAAATCAATGCTTATTCAAAGTACCCGCTGGAAATAAAAATTTGACTTGATTTGACTTGACACACTCTGAGGCAAGAAATCTCTAACATTATTTTAGAAATGAAACGGTGAGGAAACTATTCGAAATAATTCGTACTAAAAATGGCCCCAGCCCCCCCCCCCCCCCCCCCCCCTCCCCCCTCTCAATGGCAAACTCTTTTTCACAGGTGACTGGGCTCAGCAAGAAGTGGATAAGTTTACAAGAGAAGTTATTGTGCCTTCTTCCGCAATGCAGTGACTGCCCTGGTGTAACCTTTATAATAATAATAATATAATAATAATAATAATAATAATAATAATAATAATAATAATAAATAATAATAATAATACCCCTGTCCCATACCCCCACCCCCAATAATAATAATAATACATGGAATTTATATAGCGCTATATCTTGCAAAAACACATCAAAGCGCTTGCACTCAACCCACACAACACACAAGCAACCAATAACAATAAATAATTTTAGCAAATTCAAATGTACACACACACACACACACACACACACACACACACACACACACACACACACACACACACACACACACACACACACACACACACACACACACCACTTATCCTTGACAAATGCTCTAACCACCTAGTTATCTCATCCCCCTGGGAATCACTTTGTTGTTTAACCCTCTTGCATTCGGACTCTCTGAACACAAACTGCTCCTAGATTTCGCATTCCATCACGAAATCAGGTCAGGCACACATGCTCACCACTGGCCTTTTCCTCCTCCTTCTAAGTACATAGCAGCAGCTATAATTACTTCTTGACACTCTCTACAGGGTTTCTCCTTCTAGCCTGATAGAGGTTTAGCATGTGGTAGCAATTAGTGATGGTCACAGCGTGATGGACATCTACTGTGTGTTAATCCAGGCAAATCCCGGGACTTGGGGTGGGGGATTTATTCAATCCCGGCAAATCCCGGATGGGGACTATATAAGAGGGCTTTAAAGTACACACTGGATGGGAAGCTTGTAAACATGTATGACTCTACCTCACTGTATAGGTAACCATACTCCAACTGATGAAGATTTTTTTTCTTCTCCTCCACAAAAAATGCATGTTGTCATGCTAAGAGTTTATTATGGCTGAAAACAGTCTGAACATAACATTTTAAAGCATAACAACAGTTTTAATTAATGTAGCTCTTGGCACTCTGTTTACATCCATAACTGACACAGCTTTTGGCCCAGGCAAAAACAAAAAGTGTATGAATAGTTGCCTTGTTTTCATCTCAGCTTGAATTCTTAACCATGTAAAACCCCCATGCTGTGGCATCTGCAGTAGCCAGGTGATAAAAATGATGGGTAGGAATGGGTTAAACTGTGACCAACTTACACCCGTCTTAATGTTCTTCATGACAATAAGAGGATCCGATTTCTACCCTTATAGCCTACACAGAGTTCCTTGTGTGTTACAAAAACAGGATCCTCTCAGGCACAGCGAAACAGAATCCATAAATAGGAACCATAAGCTGGGTCAACTACACCCCCCCAAAAAAAAACAAAAAACAAACACACACCAAACAAAACAAAAAAATCAACAAACAGGATTTATTCGCTCCCCCGTCCCCTAAAGAAACCAGGATCCATCCCACAAAACAGGATCCATCTTACTAAGGATCGCCGACAATGCCTTCACTATAGTGAATAGGCTACCTGTCTCACCTTGGGTATGACGAAGCTTGTTTTTGTGTGTGTGTGTGTGTGTGTGTGTGTGTGTGTGTGTGTGTGTGTGTGTGTGTGTGTGTGTGTGTGTGTGTGTGTGTGTGTGTGTGTGTGTGTGTGTGTGTGTGTGTGTGTGTGTGTGTGTGTGTGTGCTTAATTAATGTCCGGATTCAATCCTGCGAACTATGTACCAGGACTCCATGGCCCTAAGGTGAAGAAGCACTGACACTAACACAGAATGACATATAACAAAGAATTTATCACCTTACCTATAGAAGGATGGGCCACACCAGGTTGAACTTGCTTATGATGATAGATAAAAAATAAAAAATAAAAAAGGGTAGGCGCTGCACTTGTGGCGACGCGCTCTCTCTCCCCAGGGAGAGCAGAGCAGCCCGATGTTCACGCAGAGAAATCTGCTGTGACATAACGTGGTATAAAATAAAATAAAATAAAATAAAATGATATACATAACAGTGGAAACTTTAGTGCTGTAGCGCCCCACTAACTCCTCAAGGAGTCTCTGGAGAAGTTAAGCCAGCCACAACATCAGGGGGCAGGGTAGCGTAGTGGTTTAAAGCTTCGAACTTGCCATCTGACAGCCTAGGTTTGAGCTACCACTGAATTGCTCTTTCAAGGGGGTGTTTTCCTTCCCTAGGGTTAACATCAGTACCGACTCCACTTTTCCGAAAGTCCTTTGGATGAGACTTTAAACCAAGGTCCCATGTATGAATGCATGCAAGACAATATTGCGCACATGTTAAATCCTGTTCTACCTTTTGGAATAGCAGGCCACTGAATGCATGCAAGACATTGCGCACATGTTAAATCCTGTTCTGCCTTTTGGAAGAGCAGGCCACTGAGTGCCGGTAGAAATGGATGACAGAAATATTTTTTTAAAAAGCATGGACACTGGTGCTGACGTTGTGTTCAGACATCTTTCTCAAAGTTGGGATGCGGCTACCTTAAGGGTAGGCAAACACAGTCACATACACAAAATCTGACCAACTGGTGACTCTGAACTCTAGCCAAGGCATGAAATAACCCTCCCCCCCCCCCCCCCAATAAAACAACAACAAACAACAAAAACACTACTTAAAAAAACACGCTGTAGCTAATACACACAGTGGGCTTTTTCTTGATTTATTATTATTATTACTATTCTTTTATTCTTTTATATCGAGGATAATGGAATAAGCACTCATGTGCTATTTTACATCCAGTCTCCGTGTGTATGCAGTTTTTGTAAATCGTGTCATCTGTTCCCACCGGCACACGATGGCCTACTCTTATGAAAAGCGGAACAGGATTTAACGTGTGTGCAAGATGTACACACACTTTGCGCGCGCGCGTGTGTGTATGCGTGCGTGCGTGCGCGCGCGCGCGCGTGCGTGTGTGTGTGTGTGTGTGTGTAATCCTCAGCTAGAGGTATGAGGTTTACATATCACCAGACCCTGCGTTTGCAATCATTTTTACCCACCATTAAGGTAACCGCATTTGGACTTTGAGGATGGTGTCTAAACACAACACCAGTGTGCCTGCGTTTTAGCAATTTTGTCATCTGTTTCTACCTGTGTGAAACTGCCTACTCTACCAGCCGCCATGGCGCAGTGTTAGCGCCTTGGATTTCGGACTGGAAGGTCGCGGGTTTGAATCCCATATAAGAGTCATTGGCATTTTCCAGACTCCGGCCGACTCCTACCCAGAGTGAGTGTGCTGTGGGCTCAGTGGGGAGACTGGCACCACACAGTCGAACTTCATCCACTTTACGGATGCAAATTCGAGAGTGTTGGTCAAATTACCTGACCAATACTGCAGGTGTCTGTATCTCTCAGGCTTGGTTGACGCCAGGATATATTATGACAGTAAGCGTAGAGTACACTCTTGTCAAGTAGTCTCAAAGCAGATGCATCATTACATCATCCTCATCACCATTGATCATCATGCAATAATAAAATTGCCTCTAATTCGGTGGCTCCCGTTGCTCTGGTCTCATGGTGACCTCAGATTCGGTTTCCCCATACGCTTCTGTGCCTGTGGTGAGTTTGTGTCAAGGCCTTTGGGGTTGGAGGGTCGCGGGGGGACGGTCGCTGGAGGGACGTTGTGGTGGTCGCCACCTCGGGTGGGTGACTCATTTAGTCTGGCTCCGCGACTGAGCTAATACTGTCGTTAGTAGGGGGCTTAGTAGGTGGTGTCCTGCGTATGTTAGCTCAGAACAGGCACCACTGAAAACCACCAAAGTGACCTAGCAGAAGTGCAGGGCCCTTCTGGCTGGTGGCCCCACGGCAGCCTAATATTGATGGGCTCCCTGTGGACTCCCGACCCTGAGGATGAGACGATAACGAATCTAGATATGGTTGTGGGGGGAGATGAAATGAGCGGTGAAGGGAACAGCAGGACGGGGACGTCACAGATGAGGCAGCAAACCCCCCCCCCAAAAAAAAAAAAAAAAAAAACCAACAAAAAAAAACAACAACCCTGCATATTCTTCCAAAAGGCAGAATGCTTTTTTAACAAGTGTGCGGGATGTTCTGCATGCATTCGCACAAGGGTCCTCTTGGTTTACAGTCTCATCTGAAGGGCTTTTGGGGGAGTGGAGTCAGCACTAACGTTAACTCCAGG
>CM060336.1:35223891-35233891 GCA_030674155.1 Stramonita haemastoma | reverse complement strand
GATGACAGGCATACCCCCCCCTCAAAAAAAAAGAAAAAAAAAGGAAAGAAAAAAAGATTTTAAGAAATTAGGTAAAGGTAAAGGTAAGGTAAAGGTGTCCCATAACCTTTGTGGTTGTAGGGGAGCGAGGCGTCAGAGACCTCAGCTTCTCTAGGGTCCAGCATGTTGAGGGCGGCACCCATCTCCTCTCCCTCGCTGCTTTACCTTCCCTGACCCTAAAGAGGGCAGGTACCCATTTACAGCTGGGTGAGCTGGGGGGACTGTATTGAAACCAAGGTGCGCAAATGGTCACCCAAAGACAATTAGATAAAAAAATTAAAAAAAACACCACCAACAAAAAAAAAAAGAATCCAACAAAATTAATGAAAGACAAAATAGGCAACTTCCCCTCCCCCTCCTGGATAATATATACACACTGCAGCACCAGATATTTGAAAACAATGGCAGTCATAACCACCACACAGCTACACACATATGACATAGCTACACACATCATGTGACATGGCTACACGTATATGACACACCTTTTCATATATTTTCATGACACAGCAAACACATATTTGACACAGAAAGAGACAACAGAGCAGACAGACATGACAACAATAATACAAACAGCTCTAGAGAGATAACCACATATTGATACAGAAAGACACAGAGACAGCAAAAAAAAAAAAAAAAGACAAGAGCAAGACATAGAAAGACACAGAAAAAGATTTTTTTGGTAAGTCTTTTTTTTGTTGTTGTTGTTCTTTGGCAACAACTTCAAAGTTTACCAAAAGAGAAACTTTGCTTACACGACTGTGTTTGCCTGCCATTAAAGGTAGCCACATTCCAAATTCAGGGATGTCTTAACAACGACACCAGTATGCATGCGTATTAAAAATTTTGCGATCCGTTCCTATTGGTACGCAACGGCCTACTCTTCTGAAAGGTGAAGTGGGTTTTCACATGCGTGCAAGATGTTCCACATCTGTTCATGCATGGGATCTCAGTTTTCAATTTCATCTGGAGGATTTTTGGAGGAGTGGAGTCAGTACTAAAATTAACTCCAGGGGAAAAATCACCATGAATGCGCATGCCAGTGGAGGCTTGAACCTGCAACCATCAGATCCCAAGTTCTTTAGAACCACTAGGCTATCCTGCCCTCCACAGAAAGAGATAAAAAAGACAGAGAAATACAGGAAAAACACAACAAGATCAAGAAAGTGACAGAGTAAATTTTTTTTTTTTTTTTGGACAGAGTAAAAATAGTACACACACAACATGTATCAAAAATACAGTCGATCATCATAGAGAGAGAAAAAAAAAAAAAGGACCAACACAAAGAAAAAACCAAACATGATCTTCCACTCAATGTCCATGTATCTTTAACCTGCACTGATGTCCACCCTGAGTTGCAGCATAAACAGTTTAGGGGGAGGATACCCCTGATACATTAAACCTCCTTACCAGAAAACACATGTATGTGTGTATGTATCCACAATCGCACCCTGTATCTAGATATCATCACAGGAACTGTCAAACTGTGTCACCGCTCTTGCCATTTACTCTCATTTGCTCTAAAAAAAAAAACAACCTCCCCCAAAACAAACAAACAACAAAAACAAACACAAAACCCCATACAAAAACCCAGCCCTCCCTAAAAAAATCCCATAAAAAGTAAGACAAGGACAGCTGGCAGTGCATGTAGAGGGTGTTTGCCTTCACAATCGTTTTGAACTTCAATGGGCAAAGTCGAGCTGCCTGAGTCATCATCTTTAGATTGCTAACAGGACACTGCCAGCTCCTATCCCATCTCCAGCGCTTGAAAATATCCCACACTGACCTGTGTGCCCTTGTGGCACAGCACAGCCCACAAATCCAACATCACTCAGTCAAGAGTGCTATATTTAGTGCGCCCTTTCCTTTTACCTAGTCCAAGTGTGGTCAGTTGCTGCTACAATTAGCACCAGCTGGCCTCATCTGGGCTGGGATGGGATGGATTATTTAGCAGCTGAGAGGAGCTGAAAGTGGGGGAAACTGACAGCTGTGACAGGGCCCACAAACCCCCTCCTCTCATATCCTTCAGTCCTGTCCTACCTTCCAACACTCTGAGGCACCAGACGTGACCCAGCCCAGTAGAGCTGCAGGAAAAATTGTGAGGACTGGCAGGGTCACTATGACAAGACTGCAGACTTTGCCTTGCAGAGAGGATTAAAAATTTAGCATAGCCAGGGAACGCAGAAAAAGAAGAACTTCAATGGATCAGTGACTAGTCTAAATCCCTAATTTCCTGCTCTGTTTTTTTCAGAGGCAAACCTGCAGCCAGGACAAACACAGGGCCAGCTGGAGAAGGTTCTGAAGCCAATCTCAATACTCACACCCCTAAAGACCACAACACACTGCCAAATTCCTCAATCCACGACACTAAGGCCTAAGCTATCCCGTCCAAAAACCTCAACACACTGCCAGCCATCCTCAACTCACAACACAAAGGCCTCAGCCTCACCATTACCTCAACACACTTCCACCTATCCTCAACTTAAAACACAAAGGCCTGAGCCTTACCATAAGACCTCAACACACTGCCAGCCATCCTCAACTCATGACACAAAGGCCTCAGCCATACCGCAAGACCTCAACATACTGCCAGCCATCCTCAACCCACGACACACAAAACAAAGGCCTCAATCTCCCTTCCAAAAAATCTCAAACACACAGTACCAAACTGACCTCACACCATATAACATACACACACACACACCCGTCTAAAATCACTAAATGTGAATAGAAGTTAAACTGAAGATATCACACACACACAGACACACAACCACACACACCACACACCCACAACACACCACAACAACACCCACACAACACCCCCTCACAACACCCCCACACACACAACACTTCACACAACCCCCCCCCCCAACCCCCAACCCCCCCCACACACCCAACCCCCCCCTACCCCACCCCCACACCACACCCAACCCCACCACTATCACCCGTTAGGGATCACATGCACCTTGATAACCAACGTATCGTTCTTGATGTACGACGAGTTCTTCAAGGCGCTGAGGGGGAGGAACTCCATGTATCCGAACCCCTTGTGGTTGCGGGGGGTGGCGGGCTTCTGGAAGGCGGCCAGGTTGGGCTTGGCCATCAGCGTCTCGGCCACGTGGCTGCGCAGCTCGCAGCAGTCGTTCTGGTCCAGCACCGACAGCACGATGTGGCCCCTGAAGGGCCAGTCCAGCACGTCGTCGTACTCGCCCTGCATGAAGTGGATGAAGAGGGACAGGTGGCGGCCCCGGGCCGAGTCCACCCCGTTGAGGTTGGCGCGCACGCACAGTTTGTAGCCGCCCGTGGGGGAGGTGTAGAAGGGCTGGCTGTGGAGGGCGGTCGTCTCGCCGCGTTCCGCCTCGCGCTGGTAGCGCGAGTAGTTGCGGATCTTCCAGTAGAACTGGCCCTGGCAGATGCGTCCTTCCATCTCGCTCATTTCTTTCACCTGTGAACAGTCGTAAGTATGTTTTTTTGGTTTTTTTAAATGTGTCTTTCTTTTGCCTGTAACATCGTTAGTATGTCTCTTTTTTTGTGTGTGTGTGCTGTAGATGTGTTTCTTTTACCGGATCTTCCAGTAGAACTGCCCGTGGCAGATGCAGCCTTCCATCTCGCTCATTTCTTTCACCTGTAAACATCGTTAGTATGACTCTTTTATCTTTATTTTGTTTGTCTTTGGTAGATGTCTTTTTTACCTGTAACGTTGTTAGTATGTCTTTTTTTTTTCCTCCTTTGTTTTACCTGTAACATTGTTAGTACGTCTTTTTCTGTGGTAGATGTCTTTCTTTTACCTGTACATTCATTAGTACGTCTTTTTTTTTGGTTGTTGTTGGTAGATGTCTTTCTTTTACCTGTAACATCATTCATACATCTTTCTTTTTTTCCCTTTGTTTTACCTGTAACATTGTTAGTGCGTCTCTTTTTAAAAATTTTATACGGTAGATGTCTTTCTTCTACCTGCAACATTAGAATATCTCTCTTTTTTCCTTTCTTTTTTTTTCATCCGCTCCCCTCCATTCTCACCTTCTGCCGGTAGTTTCTCTCCATGTTGTCCATCTTCAGCTGCAGTTCCAGCAGTTTCTGGTCGTGGACCACCAGCTTGCGTTCGTCCTGCACGCTGCTGCCTCCCACACTGCTGCTCCCCATCCACGTCACCCCTGCCCCCCCCTCCCCACCTATCCCCCCTACACAGCTGGGGGGCATCTCCAGCCCCCGACTGTCCCCCATGCCCTCTGACCCACAGGTCATCAAGGACATCTCGTGGGTCACCATGGAGGGCGCGTTGTGCAGCAGGGATTTGGGATCCGAGGGGGATCGGTGCAGGGTGGACTGGGGGGGGAAGGTGGTGAGGCTTTTGTGGAGTCGAGGGAGGTGGAGGAGAGGGGAGGGGTGGCGGGCTGGAGGGTGGAGGGGAGGGACCATGCCGATGCCGTCTGAAAGAAATCAGATGGTGATGATGATGAGTAGTGAGATCAGACAGTGTAAGTTCCAGAAGGTGGCAGGATGGTTAAGATATTCACCTGCCTAAGATCATATGCTGAAGATATTCACCTGCCTAAGATCCAATCTAAGTTCCAAAAGTGGCAGGATAGTTAAAATATTTCACCAAATCTAAGAACATAAATCCTAAAGTTCGAGAAAGTGGCAGGTGGTTAATAAGATATTCACCTGCCTAAGATCACAATCTATGTTCCTAAAGGTAGCAGGATGGTTAAGATATTCACCTGTCTAAGAACATAAATCTAATGTTCCAGAAGATGGCAGGATGGTTAAGATATTCACCTGTCTAAACCACAAACTCTAACTTCCTGAAGGTGGCAGGATGGTTAAGATATTCACCTGTCTAAAATCACAAATCTATGTTCCAGAGGGTGGTAGATGGTTAATTGACCCTCTTGCATTCGATTCTCTGAACACAAATTGCCCCTAGATTAAATTAAAAATTTTTTTTTATTGCCCCCAGATTTTGCATTCCATCATGAAATCAGGTCAGGCACACATGCTTAATCGCCTTTTCCTCCTTCGAAGTACACACCAGCAGCTATAATTACTTCCACGCAAAAATCCTCCCATTGGTAAACCTTAGAGCTCTAGCCAAAGAAAGCGAGAAAAAAAAAAGACTGCAAAAACAAACACAAAACAAAAAACTAGTCACACACTAATAACATTAATCTGCACAAAAAAAACAAACAACCACAACAAAACCCCTCACTTACCTGCTGTTGTGGATCGAGGGCAGCTTTATCTGAAGACAGCGAAGCGCACTGACATCCAAAGAGCTCATCTGATAGACGAGAGGTGCCATGTTGGATAGGGTTCCGGGACATCTGGTCGCCGATTGGCCTCGTTGGGAGCAGGCCGCCCTGCCCGTAGGGGGGGGATCGCAAATTGGGGAAATGCTGGACCACGGCCTCGTACAGCAAGTTGACGTGGGCCACTGCGTTTTCCGAGAGGTGAGCGTCCATCTCACTCCGCGCCATCTGTGAAATCCATGGGGAAAATACATGGGTTTTATTTATTTATTTATTCTTTTATATTGAGGATAATGGAATAACCACTCATGTGCTTTTTTACATTCAGTCCCCATGTGTCCGAAGGACTTTTGGGGAGAGTGGAGTCAGCACCGATCACAGCTGTCAGTTTCCCCCGCTTTCAGTTCCTCTCAGTGCTAATTATTCTATCCCATCTCAGCCCAGTTGGTACGAATTATAGCAGGAGCTGACCCACTTGGACTAGGTAAAAAGAAGGGGCGTGCTAAATTTAGCACTCTGGACTGAGCGATGTTGGATGTTGGATTTGTGCGCTGTGCGATGTTAACTCCAGGGGGAAAATCCCCTCGAACGGGAATCAAACCGGTTGTGCAAGGGCAATGTTCTGACCTCTAGATTATCCTGTCCACTGTTTTGTGTGTGTGTGTGTGTGTGTGTGTGTGTGTGTGTGTGTGTGTGTGGTGTGTGTGGTGTGTGGTGTGTGGTGTGTTTGTGTGCGCGTGCATGCGTGGATTTGGATAATTATGGTCATTTTCCCCTGTTATAATCACAATTTCAAGCTTACTTGCTCCTCTCTCTCTCTCGCATATATACATGCATGCACGCACATGCATGTTGTGTGTGTGCTTGTGTGTGTGTGTATGCTTTTATGTGGTGTGTGTGTGGCGCGCGCATGTGTGTGTGCATGTGTGCGCACACGTGCATGTGTGTGTGTGTGCGGCGTGTGTGTGTGTACAAGATACTCAGTCATTCACTCGCTCACACAGACTACGCAGCAGGCAGACAGTCATCTCACCTGAGCATGACATCCCAGAAGACTGAAGCGACAAGAAACCACCGCCTTTGGACATATCTCCTCTGTGTGCCTTGATAGCTGTCCACAACACAAACCATCATCATCATCATCATCATCACCATTATCACCAATATCATCATCATCATCATCATCATCATCATCATCATCATCATCATCATCATCACCATATCATCATCATCACCAATATCTCATCAACATCACCAATATCATCATCATCACCAATATCATCATCAACATCACCATCATCAACATCAAACAATATCATCATCATCACCACCAATATTACTGTCACCATTACCATCATAATTACCACCACCACCACCATTACCACTATCAACATCATCAAGATCACCAATATCATTATTACCATCACCATTATCATCATCGTCATCATATCATCATCATCATCGTTAACATCACACACCATCATTACCATTATCATCAACACACCATCATTATCATCATCACCGACACCATCGTTACCATTATCATCATCATCATCATCAACATCACTAATACATTATCATCATCATCAATATCATTCATCTTATCATCATCATCATAATTATTTCCATTGTCATCATCACTGTCTTCATCATCCCTTATCATCATCATCACCATCATTGAACCCACTCCAAAGGAAAAAGGAAAAGAAAAATATGGCAAAAATGATAATGCATCTTGCACAGAAACTGAAAAATATGCTTGTAATATGGATTTACACCACCACCTTCACAGACTTACACTACCACCACCACATGATCACCAAGGACCATACACAGATATTAACCACCAACCACCCCCATCATCATCATCACCAAATGAAAACTTGTACATAAGTCAAATCAAATCAAACACACTTTAATCATCCCTGAAGGGCAATTACATAAACTACTCACGGAGAAAAAAACAAAAACAACAAAAAATCCAGTATTAACTTACAGACATAACATATCATACAGCCAACAACAACAACACACCCCAACACGTACGTGAAGCGAATTACAATTCATCTATAAATGCAAATGGCCATGGACACAATGAATCGGACGCCATAACAGAGCAGGAAATAGGAAGGAGGCAGAAGTCACGTTGATACTGAGTGACAGGAGAAATGACCCTAGTGTCTGATTTTGGAGACCGGAACTCCAACCAGGTCCATGCATGTCATTACCGATAGATGGGGAACAATTAGTGTCAAAAGTGCAAAGAGGGTGGTGAAAAGGGGTGGTCTGCTTCAGAGGAGCCTATAAACCCATTTCCCATTGCACACATAAGCCGCCGCTGTAGTCTAGTGGTTAGGGCGTTGGGCTCGTAATCTAAAGGTTGCGGGTTCGATCCCAGCTTTCAGCTATGGCGTTGTGCCCTTGGAAAAGGCACTTTACGGCTATTTTCTCACCCCACCCAGGTGTAAAAGGGGTACCAACCTTGTGTTGGGGGTTAACCCTGCGATAGACTGGCGTCCTATCCAGGGGGGAGTCTAGGACTCTCAGTCGCTTAACGCCACAGAAACCGGGATAAGCACCGGCCTGATGAGCCTTAGGCTCAGGACAGACTTTAACTAACCATTGCACACATAACATCTTGTGCACATGTTAAACACCCAATTCTGCCTTTTAGAGGAGTAGGCCATTGAGTGCCGGTAGGAAGGGACAACAAATTTATTTTAAAAAATGCCTGCACACAGGTGTCATGTTTGGACACTATCCATGAAGTTGGAATGCAGCTACCAAAAGGTGGGGGGGGGGGGTGGGGGTGGAAGAAGAAAAAAAACAAAACGGTCGCATTTGCAAAAAATCTCACCATTGATGAATCTCACAGCTATATAGCTAAGGAACCAAAACAATTAAAAAAGAATCACATCATTAAAAGCTAAATGATGATATTCTACTATATCATAGCATAACACACAGGTATCATTAAAAACAAAATGATAACATTCTACTATATCATAGCATAACACACAGGCATCATTAAAAACAAAAAATTAAATGATAACATTCTACTAATCATAGCATTAACACACGGGCATCATTAAAAACAAAATGATAACATTCTACTATATCATAGCATAACACACGGGCATCATTAAAAACAAAATGATAACATTCTACTATATCATAGCATAACACACAGGCATCATTAAAAACAAAATGATAACATTCTACTATATCATAGCATAACACACGGGCATCATTAAAAACAAAATGATAACATTCTACTATATCATAGCATTAACACACGGGCATCATTAAAAACAAAATGATAACCTTCTACTATATCATAGCATTAACACACGGGCAGCATGTCTCGGGCAAGTTAAACCTGGTTGAGGTGAAGAGGAGGGGGGGGGGGAGGGGTAGGAAAGAGAGGAGGACCGACATACCTCTTGTCTGACGATGTTCTCTCCACAGTGGGGACACTGGACTTTCCCCCGAGGACAGGATTGCACATGGCCCTGAAAAAAAAAAAAGACAGACAAATACAATGAGAGGGATAGAAAAGAGGAATTTTCTAAGCGCAGGAAAAGATCAGACACTATGCATTCTACCCAGTTAGGGGCCGATAGAAGGAGAAGACTAAAGTCAAGTCAAGTCCAATCCAGTCATTTCACTTTCACACCAAACATCAGGAAAAGTCCGGCAAAATTGAATCAAGTTATACACTTCAATATCAATGGGGGACAGGATAGCCTAGTGGTCAGAACAGTGCTCTCGACAATTTGACAACCTAGGTATGATTCCCGTTTGAGGGGATTTTTCCCCTGGAGTTAACATCATTGCTGAATCTACCCCAAAGTCCTTTGGATGAGACTATAAACCGAGGCCCCGTGTGCGAACACATGCAGAACATCTTGCACACATGTTAAATCCTGTTCCATTTTTCGTTAAGAGTAGGCCATTGTATGCTGGCGGGAACAGATGACAAGATTAACAAAACTGCATACACACAGGGACTAAATGTAAAAAAGCACATGAGTGCTGATTCCATTTTCCTCAATACAGCAGAATAAATAAATAAATAAATGTCATCACGAATACTACCTCCATCATGAGGATTCCACATCACGATCCATATCGAAATTCCATCTTCATACAGTTCAATCCCAACGTTGCCATGGCATGCTCACGACACCCTAACGACGATAACAGTTAAGACTCTGTGTGTGTGTGTGTGTAAGTGCATGTGCTTTGAGGCATGGTGAGTTTCGAACGCAATATCTTCCCCAGATCAGAGTGAGCGTAAATTGAACACAAACGTTGACCTGTGCACGTGGCTTGTCAGTAAATCATGTGAGGGAAGACTTTGAAAATCCAGGAAGCTTTCATAGTATCACTACCCTTCCTTGTTGACAAGAATGGAGAAAAAAAAAAGAAGAAAAAAAAAAGAAAAAAGAAATGACAGCTTCACAAGATTTATGGACTATCCTTGTTTAAGATCAAGATTTACAGTTCTCCTTTTTTTCAATGATTACAATAATTCATGGTCCTTCCTTGTCAACGATACCATTCATGGTTCTTCCTTAATGCTGTGTTCAGTGCGAAACCCAAGAGAGGGTTTTCAAAGTTTTGCCTTGGTTCAAAAGATATTTTTTTGGGGAAAAAAAAAGACAATTTGGGGGTGATTATGTGTACCACTCTGAAGAGAAAGAAAGAGA
>CM060336.1:35203891-35213891 GCA_030674155.1 Stramonita haemastoma | reverse complement strand
AGAGAGTGGAGTGAGGGATGGAGAGAGAAGAGTGATGAGAGAGAGAGAGAGCATGCGCATGATCTGTGTGTGTGGGACGCCACATGTGTGAGTGTTGTGGTGTGTGTGTGTGGTGTGTGTGTGTGTGTGTGTGTGTGTGTGTGTGTGTGTGTGTATGTTTTGTGTGTGTGTGTGTGGTTTGCAGGCATGTACTGTGCGTATGTCGGTACTGGGAGACAGCAGGTGTGTGTGTTTGTGTTTGTGTGTGTGAGTGGGGGGGGGGGGGGGATCAGAAGAGATTGCACCTGCCAAAAGTTTGCTCATCCAACCAATGAAAAAACAGAGTGAAATCCTTTCTCTCCCTCTGTCTCTCTTCTTCTTCTTCTCTCCCTCTCTGTCTTATTTCTGTCTGTCTGCCTCTCTGTCTGTCTGTGTGTCGATCTCTCTCTCTCTCTCTCTCTCTCTCTCCCCCTCTCCCTCCCCACCACAGCTGCATACTCAGTAACAGCAGAGCACCAGGGGCACCTGGTGGTTAGCTGAACAGCTTTGAACAATGTTTCGCACTTGGTCATGGCCACAAGTAGAAATCCCACACCTAGCCCGGCCGCTTTGTCCGTTTTGTTGATGTCTACTGGTTAAGGGCGTGCATGCAAAAAAGTGTGCGGGTTCGATCCCAGCTTTCGGCTATGCGTTGTGCCTGGAAAAGGCACTTTACGGCTATTTTCTCACCCCACCCAGTGTAAAAAGGGTACCAACCTTGTGTTGGGGGTTAACCCTGCGATAGACTGGCGTCCTATCCAGGGGGGAGTCTATGATCTCAGTCGCTTAACGCCACAGAAACCGGGATTAAGCACCGGCCTGATGAGCCTTAGGCTCGGGCAGACTTTAACTTTAACCTAGCCCTGGCCCAAAAGCTTTGTCCGTTTTGTTGATGTCATTGGAAGGTGCGTGCATTGCAAGACAAAGTGTGTGTAGAACCAATTCTTAATGTTGTATGTTTTGTTTTGCTTGTTTTGTTTTGTTTGTTTCGCTTTGTTTGCAATATCAATAATCATACCCGTGTAATGCGCTTTGAGCGTTTGTTACGCTTTGAAATATCACCTTGAGATTTCTTTCATCCACAAAAAGGTCTGAGTATTATGGCCTGCACTCTCCTTTACAGGAAAAAAAAATTGTCCGAAGTCGGAATATGGCTGCCTATGTGGCAAAGTACTGGAAAATTCCTGTACGTGCATGCAAGCTTCTCATCAAGTGCTTACTCACAGTCTCACATACAGTGGTTCCCAGGTGGGATGATGAGTGAGAGAGAGTGCATATTCTAGATGACCTCCTGGGCGTTAAGCTGAGGAATGGCCAACAACAAATTCCACGAACAAACTGGAACACGTTTTCTCTTCTGAACTCACGTTTGCAAGCGCATTCCCCAATCCAGGGACTTCAAAAGAAACTTTAAACCTCCACCTTCCACATGAACGCACGTAGGAACAACTGGCACGCATATATAATATACAAAATACTACTCTTGCTTTTCAAAAAGACTACGGTGTCACTGCCAGTAGGAACAGGCTAATAAAATAACCACACATGTGTGTATCCTGTTGTAGTGTCTAGTCATCATCTAAAACAAAATCTGGCAACTTAATGGTAGGTTACTTGTTTCCCCAATCTTCAGAGTTAATGGTACGATCTTGAATATTTTAGTCAAGAAATGTGGAGACCCCCCCCCCCCCCCCAATACCCTGAACACTGTAAAAAACAAGTTCCCTCACCACCAAAGCGATAAGTGCAAAAGATGAGGCTATATATAAAACACAAGAGTGCTGTTTTGATTTCTGTGGAGCCTCATAACTAAGCAATTCTTGTGTGAAATGGATGAAAGGAGATGCTTTTAACCTTTAGAACCATCTCCTAGTTTATCAAATGTGCAGACCTGATAGTGATACAGCCTCATTTTCCTTTGCACTGTACAGTCAACCATGCAGAAGATATAGTCACGCACATAAAACTTCCCCACTGCACTGTCTCGTACTGTACTGCATTACCACTTTCAGTCAAGAAAGATTTCAAAGTGTGAAATTTGAGCAGCTTTTCTGTGGGAGGTGCGTTGCCACAAGAGCAGCACCACCCATACTTTTCTTTTCTTGTCTGCATAAGTATTCGTTTCCCTAGAAGAGCCATTTTCCCAAAGACAACTCTCAAAGCGTGATGATGGGTTCTTTTACGTGCACCGAATGCATGTTACACACAGGTTTTCAGTTTATCATCTCATCCAAAAGACTAGCTCCCAGACCTCCACTCAAGATGTAGTGGATGGAGGAAAAACTGGGGCTCAAACAGGAACCCAACCCGCACTTCTCGCCTTCTAAGCAGATGAGTTACCTCTAAGCAGTGCTTACCTCTAGACCCCCATCCACAAGAACCGAGTTTAAACATTCTGTACTTGTTGTGTAGTCCTTTGCATCAGACTATGATTAAACCGAGGTCCTGTGTGTGAATGCACGCAAAACATCTTGCACACACACGTTAAAACCTGTTCTGCTTTTCGGAAGAGTGGGCCTTTGTGTGCTGGTGGGGAGGGATGACAACATTATTTACAAAACCAGCCAGCTTGCAACAAGGCACGACAGAATAATGGGGATGAAAAACTGTCACTTACTGAGCTTGCAAGGAAGAAGCCATGCTGACATTCTTTTGTTTTAAGACATTCAGACCTTTGTGCTGACTTAGGAACACCGCACTAAGTCATAATCCTCGATATAAAAGAATAAATAAATAAATAAATAAAAGAAAGAATAATCAAGACATAAAGTCATTTGGATGAGACTATAAACCGAGGCCCTGTGTGTGAACGCACGCAGAACATCTTGCGCACATGTTAAATCCTGTTCTGCTTTTCGTAAGAGTAGGCCGTTGTGTGCTGGTGGGCACAGATGACATAATTGACAAAACTGCATACACACGTGGACTGGATGTAAAGAAGCACATGCGTGCTTATTCCATTATCCTTGATATAAAATAAAATAATAATAATAATAATCACCAGGAAGAATGTTATCTGATTAGATCTTATCTGCTTAACTGATAAAACTGTCTTTTTTTTCTCTTTTATTTATTCCTTTAAAAAAAAAAATCTACTTCCTTCTCCACTGAGCATGTCATGTATGTGTGTGTGTGTGTGTGTGTGTGTGTGTGTGTGTGTGTGTGTGTGTGTGTGTGTGTGTGTGTGTGTGTGTGTGTGTGTGTGTGTGTGTGTGTGTGTGCAGTGTGTGCAGTGTGTGTGTGTGAAGGGGGTGTGTGTGTGAACAGGAAGAGAATTATCCGATTTTATCGACTTTATCTGATAGCAACTGTCATTTTTTCTTCTTTCTTTTTTCATTTCTCTTGTCTTTCTCATAATGAGTGAGTGAGTGAGTGAGTGAGTGAGTGAGTGAGTGAGTTGAGTTGAGTGAGTGAGTGAGTGAGTGAGTGAGTGAGTGAGTGAGTGGTGAGTGTGTGTGTGTGTGTGTGTGTGTGTAGGTGTGTGTGTGTGTGTGTGTGTGTGTGTGTGTGTGTGTGTGTGTGTGTGTGTGTGTGTGTGTGTGTGTGTGTGTGGTGAGTGAGTGTGAGTGTGTTGTGTGAGTGTGTTCAGTGTGTGTGTGTGTGTGCACGTGCATGCCTGCATACGTGCGTGTGTGCGCGCAAGTGCATATGTGCATGCAAGTGTGTGTGTGTGAGTAACTTGTCTTCATTAATCACCAGAAAGATTACCCAGTATTATCTACTTGAATGACAAACTGTCATTGCTTTTTTTCTTCTTCTTCTTCTTCTTGTCTCTCCCATGTGTGTGAGCATGCATGCATAAATATGTGTGTATACACACATGTGTGCGTGTGCTTTGAGCTGTTGTCATTGACACCCCTACCCACCCACTCCTTATTCCCAATCATCCTCCCTGTTATTTCTTTCTCTCACACAATCACACGGGTATAGGTGTCGAGAATTTTTTTTAAAATAGTAATAAACATATACATATATATTATATGTACATGCTTTATCAACCATTCTTTTGTAAATCTAGTCATATTCTCTCTCTCTCTCTCTCTCTCTCTCTCTCTCTCTCTCTCTCTCTCTCTCTCTCTTTTCTCTCTCTCTGTGTCTCTCTCTGTGTGTTCTCTCTCTCTCTCTCTCTCTGTCGCTCTCTCTCTCTGTCTCTCTCCCTCCCCCCCCTCCCCCTCTCTCTCTCTCTGTCTGTCTGTCTCTCACCTCAAAATCAACAGCCAGAAAGTTGGCGTGACAGTCAGGGCAGGGAATGGAGCGTCGGTCGCACGACTGAGTCACGTGCTGATCCAGGTCTTGTCGTAACAGAACATGCGTGCATCGGTTCGGGCACGGAACCAGGGCCAGAGGGCACGTGTTCTGGTGAGCCTGCATTATACGCGCACACATGTATACACACACAGTGACACACACGCGCATGCATGCACGCACGCACGTACACACAGAGTGACAGACACCACACACGCACACACACACACACACACACACCACGCACTACACACACACACACACACAAAAAGAAATGTCATGATAATTTAATTTTTACTGGACAGACTTGGTAAAACTAAGTAAAGGAAAGGGTGTGCTAATTTCAGCACTGGGCCCTTGACTGAGTTAACCTTTACAGCACTGAATATCTGCTGACAATTACTTCCCCATTCCTGAATTTCTGCCCCGGCGCTGTCCCTTTCAGTCCTGTCAGCCATTTTTCCTGCGATAATGGTACCAGAAGAGGGTTTGTTTATACATAGTGATCCGTCATGCGGCTAACTGGCATCAACGGACTCGGGAAAATAGTTTTGATACGGCAAACACTGCTTCTCCTTTCCCACGAGAATGTTTATAAAGTTTCATGTGTGTATGTAAAATTTACTAAGGTACCCGTTTTTGCACTCTTCTGCACCTCAGAAACCCAGGAATTGAAGGACAATCCGGTTGCGCGGTTTTCCTCCTTACAGGACTGAAGGGTAGCAGAAAGCTGAGGGGAAAAACAGCTTGCTGTACTGAAAGGGTTAAGCGGATTAGCTTGCTGCACATGCCATGGCTCAGGCCAAAAGCTGAGTCAGTTACTGATGTAAGCTAAGGCAGAGACCTGCATCAAAACAATGGTATGTTGTAATTAACTGATTGATTGTCTTCCACCATGACAGACAAGCTTTTAGCATAACCTCCACCATTTGAACAGGTCTGCAGTTGTTCTTTACAGGAGAAAAGGCTTCTTTGAAGTTAAAAGTATGGCTGCCTACATCATAATGAGGTACTTGGCAAATATAATGTACACAGAACTTCTCATCAAAATGATGTTATCATGTGAAATGATTGTCTTTCAACCATGACAGACAAGCTCTCAGAATAGCCATTTGAACAGGTTTGCAATGACCTTTACAGGAGAGAAAGCTAGAACTCTGAAGTATGGCTGTCTATGAAGAGGTGCTTGAAAACATTTTTTGTCATCATCATTTGTACCACTTTATATCACAGCAGATTTCTCTGCATGAAATTCAGGCTGCTCTCCCTGGGGAGATCGCATCGCCACAAGTGCAGCGCCACCAATTTTTTGTCTTTTTCCTGCATGCAACTGTATGTTTCCCTATCAGAGTGGCTTTTTTTCTACAGGATTTTGCCAGGGTCAACCCCCTTGTTGCCGTGGGTTCTTTTACGTGCGCTAAATAGTGATGTGTAACACACAGGACCTCGTTTATCGTCTCATCCGAAAGACTAGCACCCAGACCACCACTCAGGGTCTAATGGATGGGGGAAAAGTTTTGGGCCCAAACGGGGTACGAACCACCACACATTCTGACCCAGACTTTTTGCTTTCTAGGCAAACCGCATTACCACCAAGACCACTGATCACCGATCCACAACAGTCATACATACACAAAACTTCTCATCAACATGTTTGATGTAAATCGATTGTCTTCCATTAGTTCCAACATAACACAGACAGCTCTTAGCATAAATACTAACTAAACAGGTCTGCAGTGCAGTGTCCTTTACAGGAGAAAAAGGTTTCTGAAGTTGAAGTATAGGCCCTGCCTATGACATATACAGTCATATGTATGTATACACAAACTTCTCATCCAGTGTGTGTGTTTACAGTTTCACAATGTTTCTCAAAGATGGCAGAGAATAAGCAAGCAAGCAAAGCAAGCAAGTAAAGCAAGCAAGCAAGCGAGAGAGAGAGAGAGAGAGAGAGAGAGAGAGAGAGAGGAGAGAGAGAGAGAGAGAGAGAGAAGAGACAGACAGACAGACAGACAGACAGACAGACAGACAGAGACACAGAGAGACAGAGATACAGAGAGAGGGGGAGGGAGGGTGAGACACAGACAGACATATAGAGAGACAGAGCATAGAAAGGTAACAAAAACGACAAAAACAGAGAGAGTGATAGAAAAGAGGAAATCTCTAGCACAGAATTTCCAGCAGGTGGAAATGCAATCTATACTGAAAGAGCCCCCCACCCCCTAGCATCCCAAGGGACAACCATAACTTCAATACTATAACAACCACTAGGTCATACCCCCCCCCCCCCAAATGTCTCATCTACTCACAGATATTTCTTTGACAGTGGTCAGGACTTCGCAGCCTTGTTTGCTGTTGGGACACTTGACGTGAAATTCTGAATTTCCCGCTTCGCAAAGTTGTCAGGAAACAAGTCCATCTCTGAGATTTCCTCGTTGTCGGCTGGACACGCGTGTGGGATTCCCTGTTGAGAGTAAAACAAAAGTATTTTGCTAAAATAATTTTCTTTCCCCCATCTGTTAAGACATATTGTCATATGTGAAGATGAATCAGAGCTCAAGGTAAGGCATCTGTCTAGACTCCAGAAGTTTGCTGGTTCAATCCTTGCTTGAAACCAAAACATCTCCCCATCCACTGGACCATGAGTACCAGCCTGGGTGCTAGTCTTTCAGATGAGACAATAAGCCGAGGTCCTGTGTGCTGGAGTTAAATTAACATCAGCGTGACTCCACTCCCCTCAAAGTCCTTCAGATGAGACTATAAACCAAGACCCATTAGCAAATGCTACGCAGAACATCTTGCAAAAACGTTAAAACCCGTTCTGCTTTTTGAAAATAGTAGGCCATTGTGTGGTGGTGAAATGGATGACAAAATTGACAAAACTACATACACACCAGGAACTGGATGTAAAAAAAGCACATGAGTGCTTATTTCATTATCCTGAAATAAATATTTAAATAATAATAATAATGATAACCCACAGCAATAAGAACTCCTGTCCTGGCCAAATTCTGTAGAAAAAAACACTCTCATAAAAAGGAAATAAAACAAAACAGGCTGATCGGGAAAAAAAGGATTTGTTAAAATGGGTGGCTGCTTTTGTGGTGATTTCTCTCTCTCTCTCTCTCTCTCTCCTCCTATCTCTGTTGTCTCTCTGATACAGTTTTAAGTAATGGCACACTTCTCTCCAAATCCCTTCCTACCTCCACTCTCTCCCCACCCAACCACCTCACACTACACACACACACACACACATCCACACACACACACACACACACACACACACACACACACACACACACACACACACACACACACACACACAATATATACATGGAACGGTTTAGCCTAAGGTCAGAACATTACACTCACAATTTGACGACCTGGGTTGATTCCTGTTAAGGGGATTTTTCCTCCTGGAGTTAACATCACTGCCACTCGCTCTCCCCAAAAGTCCTTCAGATGAGACTGTAAACCGAGGCCCCGTGTACGAACGCACGCAGAACATCTTGCGTACATTTAAATCCTGTTCCGCTTTTTGTAAGAGTAGGCCATTGTGTGCAGGTGGGAACAGATGACAAGATTTACAAAACTGCATACAGACGGGACTGGATGTAAAAAAAAGCACACGAGTGCTTATTCCATTATCCCCAAAATAAAAGAATAAAAAAAAAAGAAAAAAAGAAATACACAACTCACCGAAGCCATTTCAAAAATGCAGTCTCGACAAAACCGATGCCCACAGGAGTTTGACGAGGCTCTCGCAGAACCAGCAGGCAGATAGCACATTCGTACCGGCTGTCGGAGGGGGAACGAAATCGTAATCATAGCCCTCCACCTTAGGATGCAAGGGATAGCTGCTATCGCTGCCTCCTGATGAGGACTCATACGTCCCTGTGGCAAAGCAGGAGTCTAAAGAGGGAGGTTCTGCCATACTGTATGTATGCGACCCACGTTCTGGCAAAACGCCCGCTTTGATAGGAATTTTCCCACCCAAAAAAAACACCCCCACCAAACACAAAAAACCTTCCACAGATTCTTTGGAGATATTTCAATGACTAGTATAGGGATTTAAATCATAAAAATCCGGGTTTAAAAAAAAGAAAAAAAAAAGGTGGTGGTGGCACTGAACACTGGACATTTCTAAAAACGGTGGTTTTAGGTCACTGACCGCTGTACACAGAACGATGAACGGCAGTGAGGAGCTTGATGACCAATCTTTCGCTGCGAGCCATACCCGCTCTTGAGGTTTGTGTTTCTCTCTCGACCGCAACGTCGCCCTTTTCCTTCTCAGTTCACTCACACACGATTCTAACCACACGCCCCCTTCACACCTTCCCGCGAGTGTTCCTGGCCACGTTAGGTACCCAAAGAAGGCGCACGAGTAAAGCTGTTCAACACAGAAGAAGCCTGCAGCAGTGAAGAGAAGCCATCCATGTTTTTTTCACTCTTTGTCCTGGGCTGGTCTATGGAGGCTTCTGCAGACTTTCTAAGCAAGTTGGGGCAGGTCAAGCTGAACTGGAGGTAAGAGGGAACGTCAGAGCTGGTCGTCTCCTGCAGGTAGGATTTCCCAATTGTCCCCTGTAAAACAAACAAAGCAACCACTGATATTTCCAATTTTGTCCGCGGGGGGGAAAAAGAAAAAGGGGGTGTGTGTGTGTGTTTGCCTAGTGGTTAGTCTAAAGTTCTAGAGCACTGTTCTCACAACTTGATGGCCCCAGATCAAGCTGCTACCAAGGTGCTCGCCCTTTCATGGGGATTTATGCCCCTGGAGTTAATGTCAGTACTGACTTCACTCCCCTGAAAGTCCTTTGGAGGAGCCTAAAAAACAAGGCCTCATGTGTGAATGCTATTGTGTATGCAGAACAGCTTACACACATGTTAAAACCCCTTCTGCATTTTAGACGAGTAAGCAATAAGCGCTGTTAAGAATAGATGACCAAACAAAAGAAAAAAAGAAAAGAAAAGAAAACCTACAAAAGAAACATTTGTGACAATCCCATCCCCCCCCCCCCAACAAAGCAGAACAACCCCCCCCCCAAACCCCACCAAACAAAGACAAAAACAAAACAAGAAAAACCATAAACCATTTCAGCAACACTTGCAACAATCCCAACATGACAAACACTCATTTGAAACCACGCCACACACCATTAATCATTACATCTGCCAAACCTGACATATCCTGGTATGGGTGAATAATCCTGTCTTTTTTTATAATCATGTATAACTAAAATACACACCTACACACACACACCTACACACACACACACACACGCCTCCACACACACACGCCTACACACACACACACACAAGCACACACACACACACACACACAAGCACGCACACACACACACCTACACCTACACCTACACACACACACACACACACACACACACACACACACACACACACACACACACACACACACAAATCCCACCAAAACAGGACAATAGAGTTTTCTGCAGTGTTTGCAATTCTTCTTCACCCAGTGACAATCACAGCGCTGAAAGTGCAACAACTTCAACTTTCAAAAACACTTCCAATTCAGTTTCCTGTACAGTGCTTTTGAGCAGGCAGCAAACTGCACACATGCTTTTGTGAGTGCATAGTGATGGGTTTTTAGTATTCTGGACGGGATAGCTAAGAGGTCAGAGCACCTGTTTTCCTCAAGCAGCATTGAGCATGGTTACAAAGAGGATGAGTGACTGTTTGCACACCTTGGCTTCAGTACAGTCCC
>CM060336.1:35196391-35198891 GCA_030674155.1 Stramonita haemastoma | reverse complement strand
ACTGTCTGTAGCTGATGGTGATCTTGAGACTTGAAACCAAATCATACCATACTTCCCTGAAGTCAGAATGTGGCTCCCTTAATGGATAAGGGGGGGGGAGAGGGGGGTGACAACTGACATATATATGCAAAAATCTCATCATTGGTAAACTTTGGAGCTCTAGCAGACGGGTTGAATAAAACCCCCCACACAATTTGAGTAACCAAGCGTGCGAAGCTTAGAAGCGTGGAGATTTCGCACTGTGCGATGTGATGCATAATACTATAGCTGCTGTGCAAAATAAACAAGACCTCTCTGTCTTAATTTCAAAGCAGGAAGCACATATGGTACACCATGTGAACTGAACTGTGTACTGGTTACTGATACTGGTGACAGCAATGTGCTGTGTTTGTTGCCCATGTTTTGCGATGCTTGTTGAGCACTGCTAATGTCTGTAATGGATTGTATACATAATATGTAACAGAGGGTCTCAATTCAGTTAAATTTGTTTTGTTTCTACTTATTTCTTGTTAATTTGTTCATAATTATTAAACAAGTTAATCATTAATATTATTTATTCTATCTATATTTTTCATTTTTTTCATATTATTAAACATGATCTCATGAAATTTATAAACAGGAGTTTGTTTGTTTACAAGACTACTTACTTAGTTATTTCTCCGTATGATTTAGAAACAGTACTTTATTCATTTAATTCCTCGCTTGTTTGTGTACACGTTCATCTATGCAATAACTTACTTTGAATGTATTACTTGTTCCCTCCTTTGTTTCTCTTTTTTTCCTGACCTACCGACTGATTAAATGACTGACTAGTTGGCTGACTTAAAGTGTTCACAAGACTACCTCCTGACTCACTAACTGACAACTCACTCTGATTGCACATCCTCACATCTAAACTACTTGCCTACTGGATTCACTTTACCTCAGAAGTCAGAGTACCAGAAGCACTGAATAAAAATCTACACGTGAAATCCTGTTCCGCTTTTCGTAAGAGTAGGCCATCATGTGCCGGTGGGAACAGATGACAAGATTTACAAAATTGCATACACACGCGGACTGGATGTAAAAAAGCACAAGAGTGCTTATCCCATTATCCTCGATAGAAAATAAAACAAATCAAAAAAATTAAAATAAATCTACACAAAACTTTAAACTACGCAAATCTGCTGCAAAATTCACAAAATAAAATTCTAAAAATAAGGAAATTTTTTTTTTCAATAACAATTTGTGATGCTCCACCACGAAATGAGTCAAGTATTGCACTTAATCCACTTGAAGCCATTTTAGGCAGTTTGGGAGGGGGGGAGGGGGGGGTGTCAGATTGTTGATTTTAAGATTTTGAATGGTTATGAAACTATAGCCATTCTTCTACCTTATACTGAAGTAGTTTTGTTTCCTTTCGCTTTCAAAGCATGTTTAAATTAAAAACACCAAAGCCTTCATTCTGACCTCCTATTATGATGCTAAAAAAAACAACTTAACTTCTCATTTTGTTACTTCCTGCTGTTGATGATTTCTATTTGTGATAACTTTTTCACAGAATGATCACATTTTCAGTCTGCTTTTCATATCCTATACTGACAACAGCCTTTTCATTGCAGATTTAATAACATGTTAAGAACTGAAAATTGAGCTCCGGTGTAATAAAACTCATTATATGGTGGAGTGTTACATTTGCCTTTCTTTTTTGGGGGTGGGTGGGTGGGTGGGGGGAGGTGGGGGGGGGGGGGGGGCAGGCCAAAACTTGTGTCAGTTATAAAGAGATAATATCAATTTTGTAAGCTAGCTAAGCACCAAGCCCCTACATCAAATTGTTGTTATGCTTTGGAAAAAAAAAAACTATGCTGAAAAAGGCAGAAGATAGAGAGAGGAATGGAGGGAACTGGTTGTTAAGTCTTCAGGGGTGCCCCTATGGTCACCAGACTAAGGGATAGATAGATAGACAGATAGACTAGATAGATAGATAGATATAGATAGATATATAGATATATAGATATAGATAGTAGTGTAGATAATAGACAGACAGACAGAAGACTAGACAGAGAGAAGACAGACAGATAGATAGATAGATAGATAGATAGATAGATAGATAGATAGATAGATAGATAGATAGACAGATAGATAGACAGATAGAAGATAGATGTTGAGATTGTCTTCATCCATGACAAACTCTTAGCAATAACAACCTGTATGCACTCTCCTTGTAATGAAAGGAGAACAAAAGCCTAGAGCTCTGAATCAGTCTGAATGGCTCCCTGTAGTATTGTATGGTGAAATACTTTAACCACCACAACACACGCAAACATCTTGTCCAGTGTGTGTAAATTTGCAATACAATCTCACAGTGATTCCTAGGTAGGACAGGGTGAGAAAAGAGTGCATGTTCTGGGTGACCCCCCCCCCCCCCCCCTGTCCCCCACAGGGTGTAAAGCTGGGAAACGCCCAACAACCACCTAGCTGCTGGGGCACTAGGATCTGAAGTTTAACGCAATCAACAGTT
>CM060336.1:35188891-35191391 GCA_030674155.1 Stramonita haemastoma | reverse complement strand
TCCTCTCAGACAGGCAGCAGTCAGTGGTGATGGATGGTGCTACTTCCAGTCCTGTTCCTGTGGAGTCTGGAGTCCCCCAAGGTTCTGTTCTTGGGCCCAGCCTATTAAATTTTCTTTCTACATCACAACATGCCGACTGGACTCTCCTCCACCGCTCGTCTCTTTGTGCATGACACACTGTGCCACAAAACGGTCTCCTCCACCAGTGGGATAGCCTAGTGGTCAGAACATTGCGCTAGTAATTTGACAACCCGGGTTCGATTCCCACCCGAGGGGATTTTTCTCCTGGAGTTAACATCAGTGCTGACTCCACTCTCCCCAAAAGTTCCTCGGATGAGACTATAAACCGAGGCCCCGTGTGCGAACGCACCCACGCAGAACATTTTGCGCATACGTTTAATCCTGTTCCGCTTTTCGTAAGAGTAGGCCATCGTGTGTCGGTGGGAACAGATGACAAGATTTATAAAGCTGCAGGCACACGGGCACTGGATGTAAAAAAAAACCCACATGAGTGCTTATTCCAATATCCTCGATATAAAAGAATAAATAAATAACTAATACTTACAACACAATGCAAAACAATACAATACATTACAACACAGTACAATACAAAACAATGCAATACAATACACAGTTACAACACAATACAAATTATCACTATCATCATTATTTCATTTCGAAGATAAATGTGCTGCTTTTTTTTTTTTTTTTATAACATGCAGTCTCCGTGTAGCCTACATGCGTTACCGTAAATTTGGATCCGTTCCTACCAACATAAATGAATAGCCTACTTTTCGGAAAAGTGCACCGTGTTTAAACGTTTATGCAAGATAATTATGCGTGTGTCCGCACACGGGATCTTAGTTCATGGTCGAATCTAATCCGAAGGACTGTCGGGGTAGTGGGGTCGGCACTGATGTTAATCCTAGGGAAAAAAACCCCAACACAAATGAATAGCCTACTTTTCGGTCAGGTGCAACAGGTTTAAATGTTATGCAAGATATTATGCGTGTTTTCGCACACGGGATCTTAGTTTAGGCTATAGTCTAACCCGAAGGACTGTCGGGGTAGTGGGTCGGCATGATGTTAACCCCGGGGGAAAAATCCCCTTGAAGGGATGTCTCGATGATGGGTCGAATGTGGGCTCGACACGAACGGTTTATTATTCTTTTATATCGAGGATAATGGAATAGCAATCATGTGCTTTTTTTTTTATCTGGTCCCGTGTGTATGCAGTTTTTGTAAATATTATCATCTGTTCCCACCGGCACACGTTGGCCTACTCTTACGAAAGCGGAACAGGATTTAAGTGTGCGCAAGATGTTCTGCGTGCGTTCGCACACGGGCCTCGGTTTAAAGTTCATCCGAAGGACTTTTGGGAGAGTGGAGTCGGCACTGATGTTAACTCCAGGGATAATGGAATAAGCACTCTTGTGCTTTTTTTACATCGGTCCGTGTGTGTGCAGTTTTTGTAAATGTCATCTGTTCCACGGCACACAATGGCCACTCGTACGAAAAGCGGAACAGGATTAAGTATGCGCAAGATGTTCTGCGTGCATTCACACACGGGCCTCGGTTTATAGTCTCATCGAAGGATCTGGCGAAGCGCTGTAACATTGCGCTTGCAATCTGACGACCCGGGTTCGAATCCCCTCGAAGGGGATATTTTCGCCTGGAGTTAACATCAGTGCTGACTCCACTCTCCCCAAAAGTCCCTCGGATGAGACTATAAACCGAGGCCCCGTGTGCGAACGCACGCAGAACATCTTGCGCATACATTAAATCCTGTTCCGCTTTTTGTAAGAGTAGGCCATGTGTGCCGGTGGGAGCAGATGACAAGGTTTACAAAACTGCATACACACGGGGACTGGATACAAACAAGCACATGGGTGCTTATTCCAGTATCCTAAATATAAAAGAATAATATAATATAAAAAAAATCCGTACAGAGAGAGAGAGAGAGAGAGAGAGGAGAGGAGAGAGAGAGGAGAGGAGAGAGAGAGAGAGAGAGAGAAGAGAGAGAGAGAGGAGAGAGAGAGAGAGAGAGAGAGAAGAGACAGAGACAGAGACAGAGACAGAGACAAGAGACAGAGACAGAGACAGAGACAGAGACAGACAGACAGACAGACAGACAACAGATAGATAGATAACAGGCATGCATAGATAGATAGATGGATAGATAGATAGATAGATAGATAGATAGATAGATAGATAGATAGATAGATACATACATACATACATACATACATACATACATACATACATACATACATACATACATACATACATACAGATCTATATACACAGACAGACAGGACAGACAGACAGACAGACAGACAGACAGACAGATAATAACGAAAACGAAAAGATAGCGACATTTTATTTTCTGAGGGTAACAGAGTAAGCATGATGAAGTTTTTCATACAGCTCTCAAAAAATAAAGGGAAAAAAGTAATTAAAAACACTAGGGCACATACAATCTCATCGAAAAAGAATTCAA
>CM060336.1:35161391-35178891 GCA_030674155.1 Stramonita haemastoma | reverse complement strand
AGATAAATGATTTTTCATTTAGTTTAGCATGGGAAATACTGATGGAATACTACCAAATATTCTAATAGGGAAAAAAATAAAGAAAATACTGAAGGGGGTTCTACTTATGACAAAAAAGGAGGTATGCCAATGAAATGAAAACAAACATTACAACAAAAAAACAGTGTCATGAATTGAATTTGTTTGTGTGTCGGTCTGTACTGTGCATGATTTCCTCAACATTAAAGCTGAACTGACATTGGTTAATATCTGTCAATATCATCACCACAAGAGATGGGTTTGTTTAAACAAAATATATATTAATTAAAAAAATAAATTGGTGTAACAATAAAAACAGAATATCCAGAGTTTGAAATTCTTACTGTCTGGCAAGAGAGAAAGTGAGAGAGTCTCAGTTATTTTTGACAACAATTACAAAATAACCTAGGCTGGATAATGAAAACCAAACAACAAATCAAAGAATATCTTCCCTTCTCCAAGCCTCCCATCAAAATAATCAGGAGTGACTTTGGCATAGAACATCTAATGCTTTGTGCCCATTCAGGAAACAGCCAAAATAGCGCCCCTTGTATTGTAGTGAAACAAATTATGAAAATATAAAGGGCAGCCCTTTCTATTGTGCTTTTAAAGTTGCAAAAAAAAAAGTTGATAAAATAAGCCACAAAACGCATAAAAGCTGCTAAAAAATACATCATTTGAATTGAGACAGACAAAATACTTGTATTTCATTGACATTTAAGTAAATAACTTTCTGTCTGGTAGTATGAAAAGCCTTAATATCAATACTTATTATTATTATTAGTGTGTGTGTGTGTGTGTGTGTGTGTGTGTGTGTGTACACATATGTACTTGCATGTGTGCATACATGCACATGCACCATAGTGGCTGTGATGCGCAGGCACACATTCAAACTTTATCACACCAAAAGCAGCGTAAAAAACCAACAACAGATGCAAAAGCTGGAATATAAAGCTGACCATATTAAAAACAACAACCCCAAAACAGCGCGACTCAAAAACTGACAAGCCACGTCATGAAAGCATAATAACAAACAGTCAGATGATGTTGCATCAGGAACACATGAACATCCTCTTGCTTGAAAAACCACAGCATCTTGAACAGGCTCCCAGTGTTTGTTAAGATTTGGGTAACTATGTTCCCACCCAACAAAATCGCCAATGTGTATAAAGCACCTACTCCTTCTTCCGAGGGAAGGGAAGAACAAACAGCATACCCCAGGGTGATCTTCTGTCTGTCTTCAAAAATAGTATTGATTTATTAACAGACATTTTTTGGTCATCCAACAACAATCAACTCCTTTATTTTTTCCACAATCTTTTCTTTTTTTTATAAAAAAAACATGCACACTCTTCTCTCCATTCAAAAAAAAAAAAGAAAAGAAAGATTTCATCACTTAACCAAAATGGACATGCTATCTCTTGCAAGCAGTATACAGGGTACACCCTTCATTTTCATTGAAAACAAAACCCTGAAACAAGAATCAATAAAATGTACACCTTTCAAACAGGAAACCAACTGACTCCAATGTGTAGACTCTGACGTGCATGAAATTAATGGTCAGTGTAAACTAGCCACAGCCCAGACATGATAAAATTAATTTTTCTCTTGCCTTCTGGGTGCTGGAATGAAAATCACAGCTCTTTACCTTGACTGTACATTATAAGTCAGGGATTGAAAAGTTGCATGATATTTTTTTTTGGTTTTTGTTGTTGTTATTATCAACTGTAACTCCGATCTTCAAAGTCAAAACTCCACAGTGCTGGGTTTTTTTTCTAGGAAAATTTAGCCACGTTTGCACTCAGCTGACTTTCAGGTCATTTGTGAAGGGGTCCAGTAGAGGACTCAAAATCTTACTTTAACTTGAAACACTGGTGAACATCATAGTCTCTTTCTCTCCATTGGTGAAGAGCATGAAACAAGCCTGCCCAGGGTAAAAACGTTATGACTTCATGAAGCATCAGTTTTTTTTTCCCAAACCTAGCCAATTTAAAATTCGACACACACCACAAACTTGGAACCCACCAAACTACAGACCTTCCACTACACTTCATCTTTCCCAAATGTCGAGTTCGTCCATCATATAAAGATAAAAACACTAAAAACAAAACAAAGGCAAACTGAATAAAAAACGATAACAAAAATAGAATTAAAAAAAAAAATTCAGCGTACCTATCCATCTCACTTTCCAATGCTAATAGTAATACATTCACAAAAACGATACATGCAAAATCATGTACAATCATTCATGTAAAGGGCATAATGATTAAAAAAAAAAGAATCTTCTTTATACAGACTTTCCAAATTGTACATTCTGTCATACCATCCCAAACCACACCACGCGGCACCATCTTCTGAATCAGAGCATCATGAATATGAAATACATCAGAAAATGCTAGGATAATTATACAAGTGTAGGCATGTATGTATGTCATGAACCACAGGAAGGCAACAGTTAACATTTCATGACAATCCATGGCTATAAATTGGGTACACATAATTGATGGAATGAATAAATACATGGACAGACCAAAGAAAGGAGCAGAGGAGCCAAATAAAAAAATATACATAAAAGGAGGATGGGACATGATAAACGACAAAACAAACACAAATTTGTTCCAATTTCTATCCAGCACATGTATGGGATGGAATGAATAAATAGATAGACAAACAGAATAAAGACAGAGAAAGATGGACAGAGAGAACAACAAAAAAAACTAGACAGAGAAAAAAAGCCAGAAATAGAGACACATACACAAATCTTTAATAAAAGAAATGTGCACGAAATCTCTGAAAGCAAAAGCAGAGAGAAAGGATAGCAAAGATCATGAAAAAAATACAAAAACTAAAAAAACAAAAAAAATCACGAACCCCTCCCCACCCTCCTCCCACCCTAAATAAAACATCTGGATCCAGAAATCCTTAGAGAGTCTTTGAAAAAAAAAGTAAGGAAGATAATAGATGAAAACAAACAAACAGACTAAAAACGAGAGTCCCCCCAAAAAACAACAACAACCCAACAATCCCCCAAAAGTCTAAGAAGTCTCTGATACTGCTGCTGCTGCTGCTCTGGTGTCGCTCTGCCCACGGACTCTCTCTCTCAATGGTTGTTGGTCTCCTGGGTCTGGGTGAGGTTGCGAGCCGACAGGTCCCGGACCATCAGACAGGCGAACACCGTCAGCATCATCTTGGGCTTGACCTCCACAATGTCCTCCGGCAAAGCGTACACGCCGGCGCCGATCTTCCGGGCCAGGCCGATGGCGTAACGCGCGTTGGCGAGGCGATCCTGGGGACAGGTAAAAAGGTAAAGGTAAAGGTAAAAGTAAAGGTAAAAGGTAAAGGTGTCCCATAACCTCGGCGGTCGTAGGGGAGCGAGGCATCATCAGAGACCTCAGCTTCTCTAAGGGCCAGCTATATTGAGGGCAGCGCCCATCTCCTCTCCCTCGCTGCTTTACCTTCCCTGACCCTAAAGAGGGCAGGTACCCATCTTACAGCTGGGTGAACTGGGGGTGGGGGGGGACTGTACTGAAGCCAAAGTGCGCAAACGGTCACCCATCCAACTGGTAACCACGTTCCTTAACTTGACTTGGGAAAAGCGAGCGCTCTGACCACTGGGGAAAGAGGAAAGGTTGTACTGTAGGCTAGCGACTGCTAGGCCCAAACTTTTGCCCTTCCATTTTTGATTCCCAGTGTGGTGGGGAAAATCGGGCTGAATGAATGTTAAAGAGAAATGGCTGTACATAGGCCTAATAAAAATTATTGTACTGCATGGTCCAGCTTTAGGCCTTGTCTTCCCAGTTTGGCGGGAAAATCAAGCTGAATGTCAAAGAGAAATGGCTGTACTGTAGCCTATTGCATGGTCCAACCTTTAGCCTTTGTCTTTCCAGTTTGGATGGTAAACATTGAGCTGATTGTCAAACCTTATGGAAGAGACTTTAAACCAGTTGGAATCTGTTATCTCATTTTGAAATGAATACAATTTTCCCAAAACCAACTAACCACCACCACCATCACCACCACCAACAAGAACAAAACCAAAGGAAAGCAAATAACACATGTTCTCAACACTAAGGGCTGGATGTAAACCCCCCAAAAAGTCTGGTATTTATTCTGTCATCCTCAGAAAATGAACATTTTGTTATGGTTATCATTAGGTGGTAGAGATAAGGTGCTTCTGGAGACTCCTTGGCATCTCCTACAGAGACCACATAAGCAACGAAGAAGTGCACAACAGAATCCAGCAAACCACTGGTCCCTACGAAAATCTTCTACCAATTGTAAAGAATTGTAAAGCATAAATTGTAAAGCCTAAACTTAAATGGTACGGGTATGTCACAAGGTCAAATGGACTTGCAAAAACAATACTGCAAGGCACTGTCCAAGGAGGAAGAAAAAGAGGCAGACCAAGGAAGAGATGGGAGGACAACATCAGCGAATGGACAGGCCTAGAACTCAACAAAACCCTGAGAAAGGCAGAACAGAGAGAGGAATGGAGGGAACTGGTTGTCAAGTCTTCAGGGGTCCCCCCACGGTCGCAGACTATGGGATAGATAGACAGATAGACAGACAGACAGACAGACAGACAGACCGACCGACCGACAGACAAACAGATAGATATCCTAAACCCTTATTCCCCCGGGGTCACACAGTTGATTCACTGTGAACCTCGTGTCAAAGGGAAGTAATTTTTACAACTTTCAATAGTCACTACACAAAAAACTGATTAAATATATTTATACTATCTTTTACTGCAAGAAATGTTATTTCCTGTATTCTGCAATAAATAAAGTACACAGTGGGCCAGGTGCTTTTGCATTCATGCTGTTGTTTACTAAAAAAAAAATAAATGTAAACAACAATGGCGGCCCCCATAATAAGCACATGGTTTGAGGGCGCTAATGGGCGCTACAGGGTTTCGTTATAAGGGGCGCTAATGGGCGCAGCAGGGGGATAAGGGTTTTAACACAACCTACCTCCTCCTCCGTGGCGTTGGGGTTGATGTTGTCCCAGTTGACGATGCCAGGCTTGATGGCCTCGATGACTTTGGCCACCACCACTCCGTCCTTCAGATTGGGGTCCTGGAAGCTGCTGATCCGCTCCTCTTTCTTCACCTGCAGGCAGGCAGGCACACACACACACATGCACACATGCACACACAGGCGCACACACACACACACATACACACACAAGTAAGATTAGGCCATTATGTACAGTGCAGGCCTCTTATCAAAGCTAAGAATGGTATCAACATGAAATCTGCAGTTTTAGAGTTTGGTGCAGCACACTGAACCTCAGGTTTATCATCTCATCCAAAAGGTAGAATAATTCAAAGAACTGCTTATCTATTTTATATTGATCTATTTATTTCTAGCACTTTTATGTCACAGCAGATTTCTCTGCGTGAAATTTGGGCTGCTCTCCCCGGGGAGAGCACGTCGCCACAAGTGCAGCGCCTACCCATTTTTTTCTTTTTCCTGCATGCAGCTGTATTTGTTTCCCTATCCCAGTGGCCTTTTTCTACAGAATTTTGCCAGGGTCAACCCCCTTGTTGCCGTGGGTTCTTTTACGTGCGCTAAATAGTGATGTGTAACACACGGGACCTCGGATTATCGTTTTATCTGAAAGACTAGCACCCAGACCACCACTCATGATCTAACGGATGGAGGAAAAGATTTGGGCCTAAACGGGATCCTGACCTCTGGTAGGATGTGATTGATTCTGTGGTGGAAGGTGGGGGTGGGCGCACAAATGGAAATGACTGCACGGTGATGTGACTGTGACCTTACCTTCTCATTGACCCATTCAATAATAAAGTGATAAAGTGCTGGTGTTGGTATTGGTATGTGTACTGTCTTGTAGTGTGTGCGAGGTGATGGTTGCACACTGTGCTGCGTTATTCTGCGATTTTGTTTTCCTATTCACTTTTTTATGTGTGGCTTGTAACCCACATGAATTTATCTATTTGTGAGATAATAAATCTTTGTTTGTATTTTGTACCACTTTATGTCACAGCAGATTTCTCTGTGTGAAATTTGGGCTGCTCTCCCTGGGGAGAGCGTGTCGCCACAAGTGCAGTGCCTACCCATTTTTTTTCTTTTTCCTGTATGCAACTGTATTTGTTTCCCTATCAGAGTGTTTTTTTTTCTAGAGAATTTTGCCAGGGTCAACCCCCTTGTTGCCGTGGGTTCTTTTACGTGCGCTAAATAGTGATGTGTAACACATGGGACCTCGGTTCATCGTCTCATCCAAAGACTAATGACTTTGAATTGTGAATTGTGAATGATCTGACTGTCCTGGATCTGTGATGGAAGGGGACGGGGGTACAAATGGAAATGACCAAATGGAAATGACTGCAGGGTGATGTGACTGTGACCTCACCTTCTCGTTGACCCACTCGATGATCTGACTGTCCTGGATGGGCTTCTTCTCCTCCGTCAGTTTGGACAGGATGGCCAGTGTGTAGGCCCGCATCAGCTGCCACACCAGTCCTGCAACACAACATCACACCTGTCAATTCTCAACACTCCTTTTCCCCCCTGCCATATTCCTTTTTCTTTTCTTTTTTTTTTGGTTCCTTCATTGTTTAGAGCTCGGAGGTTCATCAATGGTGAGTGCCTTAATTTCCTTCGTGTATATACACACAGAGAAGATAGAATATGCATGTTAAAAGGTAACGGTAAAGGTGTCCCATAACCTAGGCGGTCGTAGGGGAGTGAGGCGTCAGATCCCTCAGCTTCTCTAGGGGCCAGCTTATTGAGGGTGGAGCCCACCTCCTCTCCCTTGCTGCTATACCTTCCCTGACCCTAAAGAGGGCAGGTAGCTATTTACAGCTGGGAGGACTGTAATGAAGCCAAGGCGCGCAAACCGTCACCCATCTAATCGGTAACCACGCTCGAAGCTGCTTAACTTTGACTTGGGGAAAGCGAGCGCCCTGACCACTGGGTTTAAACATATTTTATTCACGAAAAGTGTCACCAAAATACAAATATCCCTTGACAGGTCAACAAGTAAACTTATAATAGTCCTGTCATATTTACGTACATACATATATTGGGATGGATGACTTCACATTACAACAGAAGACATTCATAGTATACCAAACACCAACAGTTACATATATATTCAAGCAGTTGAGTAGACTTAAATCACCATAATGTCCACAAAGCTGAAACTTGCTCCTTCTCCCCTGTGTGCCTGTGGTAAAGAAAACCAGACAGGCGAGCACATCCTTCAAAGGTGTACGCTATTCAGCGACCTGAGGAAGAAAGTGTGGCCGACAGAGATAACCCCACAGACCAAGCTGTACGGCCCACGAGAGGAGCTGGAAAGGACATGCCATTATTTTTTTCCCCAGACACATCAGACTGTGTAAAGCGAAGGAGAGAAGAAGAAGAAGAAGAAGAAGAAGAAGCAGACTTAAATGAAAGAATCATTTTCATTGGATAATAATGTGACATACCAACGATCTGACCACTTAGTTATCCCACCCCTTAAGAGAAGGTAGGTAGAGAAGTTTATATATATATTTTTTTAAAGGGGTGGTGCTGCACTTACCCAGGGTGAGGGTCTGGTTTCCGTCGTGGATGTCCTTGCCAGCGATGCCCACCAGTCTCACCTTGACCAGCTTCACCTGGGGCCCCAGTTCCACGGCGTAGTTGCAGTTCTCTGCAGGCAGGCAAACAACGGATGGTGGGATGATTAGTGGGTTGTGTTGTGTGTTGGGTTGGGTTGTGGTGGGTTGGGGTGTGGGTGTGTTGTGTTGTGTTGCGGTGTGATGTGGTGTGTGGTGTGATGTGGTGTGGTGTGGTGTGGTGTGGTGTGGTGTGGTGTGGTGTGGTGTGGTGTGGTGTGGTGTGGTGTGGTGTGGTGTGTTGTATTGTATTCCATTATACTGTACTGTACTGTACTGTACCTTAGTTCCACAGCGTAGTTGCAGTTCTCTGCATGAGAGCAAACAAGGGATGGTGGGATGATCAGTGGGTTGTGGTGTTGTGTTGGGTTGTGTTGGGCTGGGTTGTGTTGTGTTGTGTGATGTGGTGTGATGTGGTTTGGTGTGGTGTGGTGGTGGGGTGGGGTGGGGTGTTTGTGTTGTGTTGTGTTGTGGTGTGTGGGGTGGTGGGTTGGGTTGGGGTGGGGTGGGTTGTGTTGTGGTGTGGTATGGAGTGGTGTTGTGTGATGTTGTGTTGTATGTTGTGTTGTGGTGTGGTGTGTTGTGGTGTGTTGTGGTGTGGTGTGGTGTGTGGTGTGGTGTGGTGTGTGGTGTGTGGTGTGGTGTGTGGTGTGTTGTGTTGTGTTGTTTGTGTGTTGTGTGGTGTGGTGTGATGGGGTGTGGTGTGGTGTGGTGTGGTGTGGTGTGGTGTGGTGTGTGTGGTGTGGTGTGTCGTGTCGTGTCGTGTCGTGTCGTGTCGTGTCGTGTCGTGTCGTGTCGTGTCGTGTCGTGTCGTGATGTGTTGTATTTTATTGTATTGCATTATACTGTACTGTACTGTATTGTACTCTACTGTACTGTTCTGTACTGTACTGTACTATACTGTACTGTACTGTACTGTACTGTACTGAACTGTACTGTACTGTACTGTACTGTACTGTACTATACTATACTATACTATACTATACTATACTATACTGTACTGTACTGTACTGTACTATACTATACTGTACTGTACTGTACATCACTAGCTAACTAGCTAACCTACCAACCAACCAAACCACCCACCCACACATTTACCCACACACCCAACCCACCCAACCAAACCCAACCCAAACCAAACAGACAAATACTGACCGATCTTTTCAAAGTTGGCCTTGGTGCCCTTGCTAAAGGTCCGTTTCACCTTGCTCCAGTCCACCAGGCCTGCCTGAATGTAGTCGTACAGCTGGAAGATGACCTGGCCGTCATACAGGTCCACGTACAGGTTGTGCACGAAGGGGCTGACCCCCAGACTGTTCATCCAGTTGCGGTAAGCTGTCAGTCAAACACACACACACACACACACACACACACACACACACACACACACCACACACACACACACACACACACACACACACACACACACACACACACCAGAGGAAAAGGTGAGTTAAATTGTGTTGATCATGTCTGTGTTATCCTCATCATATTCTCATGCTTGCTCTTTTTTTTATTTCTTTTTTTTTCAAATCAAAATCATCATTGATTCTTACTTCTTATTTTCGTTTCTGAATGAGCGCCTTTTTTATATCATTACCTTATTATTGTAACTCTGTCCTATTTCTTGCATGTTGTTTGATACTTTGTATGGTTTCTTGCTCTTGGTATTTGGATCATTATTATTGTTCTTGTTTATTTAGAGGTTTTTTTTTTATCTTGGTGTTATCCCTGAAAAGGGCCGGGACTGGATGTAAAACAGTACACGAGTGCTTATCTATTATCCTTGAATAAAACAATTTGCCTTGCCTTGCCTTGCCTTGTGTTTATCATTGGGGGGACGGATAGCCTAGTGGTCAGAACATTGTGCTCGCAGTTTGATGACCCGGGTTTCATTCCGGGATTTTTTCTCCTGGAGTTAACATCAGTGCTGACTCCACTCCCCCGAAAAGTCCTTCGGATGAGACTATAAACCGAAGCCCCCGTGCGCGAATGCACGCAGAACATTTTGCGCACACGTTATCCTCGATATAATGGAATAAATAAAGAAATTTAGATATCAAAATTATGTTTGTTTATTTATTTATCTATTCTTTCTTTATATCAACGATAATGGAGTAAGCCCTTGTGTGCTTTTTTTAAATATTTACACCCACCCCAACCCCAAACCAACCCCAACCCTCCCACAACAACCCCCCAAAAACTGCATGCACTGACTCTTCTCTTCCCGGGACTCTTCAATCTGCTCCATCTCCACGTCCACGGTACAACCCCAAACCAAACCACAACCCACTAAACCCACCCCACTCCACCCCACTCAAACCCCAACCCAACCCCACCACAACCACAAACCCAACCCCCCAAAAACTGCATGTACTGACTCTTCTCTTATGGGACTCTTCAATCAGTTCCACAACCCAACCACAACACAACCCCACCCCACCCCACTCCACCCCCACCCCACCCCAACCCCAACCACACCCTAACCACAACCCCAACCCCCCAAAACTGCATGTACTGACTCTCCTCTTTGCGAGACTCTTCAATCTGCTCCACAACCCAACCACAACCCAACCCTAAACCAAACCAATCCAAACCCAGACCCAACCATAACCTCAACCCACCCCACCCCAACCCCACCCACCTCCAACCCAAACTCCCCCCAAAAAACTGCATGCACTGACTCCTCTTCGCGGGACTCTTCAATCTGCTCCATCTCCACGTCCACGGCACAACCCCAAACCAAACCACAGCCCACTAAACCCACCCCCACTCCAACCCACCCCCACCCCCACCCCAACACAACCCCAAACCCCCAAACTGCACTGACTCTTCTCTTACGGGAATCTTCAATCTGCTCCACAACCCAACCACAACCCAACCCCAAACCAAACCCCACCCCACCCCACTCCACCCCCACCCCACCCCACTCCACCCCACCCCACCACCAACCCCACTCCACCCTACCCCACCCCAACCCCACCATCAACCCCACCACCACAAACCCAACCCCCCCAAGAAACCCCAACAACTGCATGCACATACTCTTCTCTTCGCGGGACTCTTCAATCTGCTCCATCTCCACGTCCACGGCGTCGGTGTCGAGGGCGGGGTAGTTGTTGAAGAGGTTGGCCACGAAGGCCAGGTTCAGCTTCTGGTTGCCCTTCACCACGTCCTTGGGCCCGATGAAGCTCCGGCACCCGATCTTGTCCGCCTCCTGCAGCATGCACTCCGCGCGCGCTTCCCGATCCCCTACCTGTGTATATGCAAAAACCGAGGATGGGGATGGTAAAGACCGTTATACTGTTGTTACTACTACTACTACTACTACTTCTACTACTACTACTACTACTACTACTACTACTACTACTACTACTACTACTACTACTACTACATGGAATTTATATAGCGTTTATATTGTTGTTGTTTTGTCTCCAGCGCCTAGGCTTTATCACTGTAGTTCTTGATTAAACGATTGATACTTGAAGCAACAGCAAAGTGAGTATGATCAGTGGCTTTCCCACTCATGGAATTCCAACTTTACAGCTTAGTCTTTAGAGATTTGACTAGGACTCTCTGACGAGGAAGAGGTTCTGGGTTCAATTTCCAGCCTTGCCCCCTTTTCTTCCCAGTTCGTAAAAAAATCGAACACTGAATGTCAAAGCCTTTCAAATGAGACTATAAACCCGATGCCCCATGTACGAATGTGTACGCATAACATCTTTTCCCACACGTTAAAAACCTGTTCTGGCTTTCAGAAGAGTAGGCCACTCTGTGGTTAGAGCTTTGAGTTTTTCACCAATAGAGACATTTAGTGTATGCAACCATTTTTGCCCATAATTAAGGTTGCCATATTCTGGCTTCGGGCATACTATTTATCATCTACCTTTTTGCTTTTACCTATCACCATGAAACAACAGATCAACACATAGCCAAATGAAATTGGTCAGGCCTGGTTGATGTTCCTTACTCATCATGCATGCTTGCATGTGCAAATGTGTGGGCATATTTGCAAGTATGCCTCAGTGACCTGATATACATTGAGAAAAAAACCAAGGAATCAGAACTTTAAAAAAAATCAGTAACTGTCAAAAACAGGAGAGAAGGACACCCACCCACTATAGAGTTCTAAGGAGGTAAAATAATGATTGTTGGCATCCTTCAGTTTCGGAAGACTATGGAGTTGTGGTCTATATATTAATTCCAGAGCACAAAGCCTGGGTAAGTAAGTATGTAGGGTAAGCTGTTACCCATGCAGTAACCCCCATCCCCTCTTGACATTGTTGGACTGATTCATTGGAAAGGCAATCGCGGATACACATGGTTCCAGTGCCGTCGCAGGAGTTACCTCTATACGTAAAATATCAATGGCGGACAGGATAGTTCAGTGGTCAGAACACTCGCTTTCCCTATACTAAGGTTAAACAGCATTGATGGTGGTTACACAGCGGATCAGTGACTGTTCCCACCCCTTGTCCTCAGTACAGTTCCCCAGTTCACCCAGCTGTAAATGGGTACCTGCCCTCTTTAGGGTCAGGGGAGGTAAAGTAGCGAGGGAGAGGAGATGGGCGCCGCCCTCAATATGCTGGACCCCTAAGAGAAGCTGAGGTGTCTTATACCTTTCTCCCCAACGACGGCATACTAGGATTCGGGAACACTACACATATTATTATTATAATTAGTATATGGACAAGCTGTGGTCAGAAGAGACGTACCGAGAGAGGACTCAAGTTGACGCCCTTTTCAGCAGGCGAATCTGGTGCAGAAGGTAGGTGTAAGCCTCTGAGTCCTGAAATCACAATCACAATCACACACACACACAGACACACACACACACACGCACGCACGCACACACACACACACACACACGCATGTATACACACAGATATTAGATGTATATACATATAAATACACCAATACAACTAAGTCACAACACCAGTATAGCCTTAATTATGGTTAAAAATCTTGAGAAATGAGATCCTAACGCATTACCCGAAGGGTGATACTTCACTTTGCATGAAGCACACCATACACCACACACAACACACACACAAAACACACACACACACACACACACACACACACACACACACACACCAACACACACACACACACAATTATACAACCCCCTCCCAACACACACACACAAAACAACACACACCACACACCACACACACACACACACACACACACACACACACACACCACCACCCACCCCACACACAACCCTCCACACACACAAACACCCACCACCTCCCACCCACACCACACACCCCCACACCACCACACAACACAACCCCACCCCACCACCACCCTCACCCAACCCCACACACCACACACCACCCTAACCACCCCCCTGTCCCCACACCACCACAACCCTCACCTCCCACACCCTCACCCCACCACCACCACTACACCCTCCCCCCACCCCCCCACCCCACACCCACACCCCTCCACACACACAAAACACCACCACCTCCCACCCCACACCACACACACACACCCTAAACACCAACCCACCACCACGATCGTTACCCCCCAACCCCACACACCACCACACCCTCACCACCCCCCCTCACCCCCACCCTCACCCTTACCCCCACCACTCCCCTCCCCCCACACCTCCCCCTCACCCACCCCCCACCCCCCTCACCACCCCCTCACCACCCCCCACCCCCCCACACCTCCCCCCCACCACCCCCACCTCCCCTCCCCCCCCCAACACACACCACCACCCACCCACACTCACAGTAATGTCCTCGCCAAAGTTGTTGATGCGTTTGTCGACGCCGGCACGCTCCAAGTGGTAGTTGACCCAGCGCAGTAGAATCTGTTCCGGGGACATGCGGATCAGGTCCTCGATGGTCTCCCCTTCCCTCAGCAGACTCACCAGCCCCGGGTGATGCGCCAAGTTGATGTCGCTGAGCAGTCCGATCTGTTGAGTGGAGTGAGTGAATGAATGAATGAGTGAATGAAAGAAAGGTTTGGTTTATAGAGAGCAGGTAAAAAGCTACAGGGCATTAGGGCATGATTGCAGTAAGTGCTGATAGGGATTGGGGGGGGGGGGGTCGGGGGGGGGGAGAGGGGGGGGTAGTGTGTGTGTGTGTGTGTGTGTGTGTGTGTGTGTGTGTGTGTGTGTGTGTGTGTGTGTGTGTTGTGTGTTGTGTGTGTGTGTGTGTGTGTGTGTGTGTGTGTGTGTTGTTGTTCTTCAGTTTAATGTCTGTTCACATAAGTGATATTAGACACAAATGTGTGTGTGTGTGTGTGTGTGTGTGTGTGTGTGTGTGTGTGTGTGTGTGTGTGTGTGTGTGTGTGTGTGTTGTTCTTCAGTTTAATGTCTGTTCACATAAGTGTTATTAGACACAAATGTGTGTGTGTGTGTGTGTGTGTGTGTGTGTGTGTGTGTGTGTGTGTGTGTGTGTGTGTGTGTGTGTGTGTGTGCTGTGTGTGTGTGTGTGTGTGTGTGTGTGTGTGTGTGTGTGTGTGTGTTGTGTGTTGGGGGGTAGGGGTGGCTGTCATGCTATGAAAGAGGAATTTACAAAGAGAAAGACAAAATAAAAATTAATGTAATATACTTGTAACTGTAAATAAATAAATTTGCATTATTTGTATGTGTGTATGCATTGTACTGCACTGCACATTTTCTTGATGATATTGCTCTTATTTTACTTTTATTCTCTGGCCATGTAATGTGCTGTGTATTGTATGTGCATGCATTTTTTCCTTATTTTTTTGTGCTAGTCAAATTTTTCACGTTCATATGTAACCTATTTAAATTGATTTGATTGTACAGCGCGCGGTGAGCCCATGTTTTTGGGCATTCGCGCTATTTAAGCCTCCATTTTATTATTATATATTATTATTATATTCATTATATACGCACACATCACAAACACACTCAGACACAGACAAGCAGGCAATCAGACAGACAGACAGACAGACGCACGCATGCACGCACGCGCACGCCTAAAAAGAAGGAAACCCCAAACTGGAAAATACCACCCACCCCTTCTCCCCTCCCCTTGACCAAACTCAGGAAAGAAACCTCAAAGATCAGAAAGAAACCCCCCAAACCCAGAATGAAAACCTCAAAACTCAAGAAGAAAATCCCAAAACAAAGACAAAAACCTCATAGGAGGAACCCCAAACCAGAAAACCCCTTAAGCTAAGTAGAAACCCTAAACACAACTCCCCCCCCCACCTCCAATACAGAAAGAAAACTACCCCCCCACCACCAAAAAACAAAACAAAACAAAAACCCCAACCCCCGAAACAAAACAAAAACCCAAAAGCAAACAAAGACAACCAAACAAAGACAAATAGAAAAAAAAACAGACAGAAAAACAAGACAAGACAAGACAAGAGAGAAGAAGTCCACAAACAAACAAAACAAACAAACAAACAACAAAAACAGCACGTAACATATTATCCCCTCCCCTGCCCCCTCCCAAAGAAGCAGCACAGACAGACAGACGAATTATCCCCCTTGCCCCCCTCTCCCCGCCCTCCCCCCTCTCCCAAACAAGCAGCATAGACAGACGAATTATCCCCCCTGCCCCCTCCCAAACAAGCAGCACAGACAGACGAATTATCCCCCCCTGCTCCCTGTCCCCCACCTCCCCCCTCCCAAACAAGCAGCACAGACAGACAGACGAACAGACAAACAGACCCTGATGATCTGCCACAGCAGCCTGAGCACCAGGTGCCAGCATCCAGATCCTCGAGGCCTCTCTCCCCATCTCTCCCCCCTCCCCCTCTTTCCCCCCTCTCTGTCTCTAATCAACACAGACAGACAGATAGACAGAACAAACAGAATAAACAGACAAACAGACCCTGATGATCTGCCACAGCAAACCCAGGACCAGGTGCCAGCATCCAGATCCTCGGGGCCTCTCTCCCCATCTCTCTACCCCCCCCCCTCTCTCTCTCTCTCTCTCACCAGCACAGAACAAACAAAACAAACACACAGAACAAACAAACAGACAGACCCTGACGATCTGCCACAGCAGCCCAAGCACCAGGTGCCAGCATCCAGATCTTTAGGGCTTCTCTCCCCCTCCTCCCCCCTCTCTCCCCCCCCTCTCTCCCCCCTCTCTCTCTAACCAACACAGACAGACAGAGCGAACAAACAAACAGACCCTGATGATCTGCCACAACAGCCCGAGGACCAGGTGCCAGCATCCAGATCCTCAGGGTCTCTCTCCCCACCCACCCTCTCTCTTCCCCCTCTCTCCCCCCCCTCCTCTCCCCTCCCTCCCCCCTCTCCTCTCCCCCACTCATCCTTCTCTCTCCTCCTCCCCTCTCTCTTCCTCTCCCTCCCCCTCCCTCTCCCCCTCCCTCTCCCCCCTCTCCCCCTCTATCTCCCTTTCTCTCCCCCCCCTCTCTCTCTAACCAGCACAAACAGACAGACGAACAGAACAAACAGACAGACCCTGATGATCTGCCACAGCACCAGGTGCACCCTGCCGGCATCCAGATCCTTGGGGCCTCTCTCCCCGCCCTCTCTCTCTCCCCCTCCCACCCCCCCCCCTCTCTCTCTCTCCCTCTCTCCCCCCTCCTCTCCCTCTCTCTCTCACCAACACAGACAGACAAACAAACAGACAAACAAACAGACCCTGATGATCTGCCACAGCAGCCCCAGCACCAGATGCACCCTGCCGGCATCCAGATCCTCAGGGCCGATGTTGACGATGCTGCAGCCGATGGACCCCGCCGAGGTCACGGCCAAGGTCAGGTTCTCGTGGCGCCGGTACAGGCTGAGGTTCTGCTTGTTGATGGCGCGTTCGTCGATGGTCTTGGGCACCGAGTGGTTGATCAGCTTGCTAGAGGTGGTGGTGGGACAAAAAAGGGAAAACATTAAACAAGAAAAAGGAGAGAGATTTAAGATAAATAATAATAATAATGATAATGATGATGATGATGATGATAACAACAACAATACTACTACTACTACTACTACTACTACTACTACTACTACTACTACTACTACTACTACTACTACTACTACTGCTGCTGCTACTACTGATAACGATAATGATAATGATAATGATATTAATAATACATGTTATTGATACAGCGCTATATCTTGTAAAAAAAAACACCCCCACAAACAAATCAAAGAAAAAGAACATAAAGGAGGGAGGGAGGGAGGGAAGGAGTAGTGAGGGGAGGAGGTAGGGAGTGAGGGGGGGGAAAGAGGGATCTCTTGGGCACCGAGTGGTTGATCAGTTTGCTGGTGGTGGGTTGGGGACAAAAAAGGGAAAAGATTTAACAAGAAGAAGGAGAGATTTAAGAAAAGAACATTAAGGAGAAGGGGGAGGGAAGGAGTAGTGAAGGGGAGGTAGGAAGTGGGGGGTGGAGAGAGGGAAGGAGTAAGGGAGGGAGAGGGAGAGGGAGAGAGAGAGAGAGAGAGAGAGAGAGAGAGAGAGAGAGAGAGAGAGAGAGAGAGAGAGAGAGAGAGAGGAGGGAGGGAGAGAGAGAGAGAGAGAGAGAGAGAGAGAAGACAGACAGACAGACAGACAGACAGACAGACAGACAGACAGACAGACAGACAGACAGACAGACAGACAGACAGACAGAGACAGAGAGAGAACAAACAGTAACAGAAACACAATACGATGAGGAAAGGGGGGGGAGAGAACTAGTGGAGGAAAAAAAAGACACAAACAGACAGAAAAGACAAGAAAGTAAGAAACTGAATAAATTTTTTAAAAAAAAAGGTTGAGGGAGGGAAGGAGGGGAGGGAGGGGGGGGGAGAGGAGGGGATGGGGAGGTGGAAACAAAAATCCGTAAATCAAGCCCAACAGGTCAAAACCCTGTATGTAAGTAAGTAAAGGAAACTGGAACATGACA
>CM060336.1:35143891-35153891 GCA_030674155.1 Stramonita haemastoma | reverse complement strand
GGTCTAGTCTTGGCATTTAGCTGACATCAATTCTCTAACAGCAGATTCTGGCCTGCACTAACACGCAAGCAAGGACCTGGGACCTTGCTTAATAATGAATAAAGCATGAATCAGCACAGTGGGAGAGGAACGATTAACATGGGACCTAATAATACAACGTGATAAGGTCAAAGCAAACTCCCACACGTTACCAGGATAAAATCAGCAGAACTTCATGAATAGAATAAACCCTCTCTGTCATCCTAGCTACCCCCCCTCTCTCTCTCTCTCTCTCTCTCTCTCTGTCTCTCTCTCTCAGACTCTCTCTCTCTCTCTCCATCTCCTCTCTCTCTCAGACTCTCTCTCTCTCTCTCTCTCTCTCTCTCTCTCTCTCTCTCTCTCTCTCTCTCTCTCTCTCTTCCTCTCTCTCTCTGTCACACCTTGTCAGTGTCAGGGCAAGCAAAACCAATAATCCTCATCCTTGATTCATGAATAACTAACTGTGGCCCGGGCCCCAAAAAGCTTTGCCAGTTATTTATTGATGCAAAGCAAAGTGCCTCACAATCTACGTTAAATTGTTGTGATGCTTTGGGATATCATGTATTAATTTGTTAATAGTATGGAAGGATAAGCATATGAGGGGGTGCTCTTTATACTGTGATGGGTGCGTGCTGATGTTCAGAACCTGTGTTGTTGCTATATAGATATTATTTTTTTACATGGTTTTTGTTCTTATATTTGGCTTGTAACCCACTGGAATTTCTCTGTTTTAAAGATAATACAGTATTTTGAATTGAATTGAATTGAATTAAAGATTAACGTTAGGTCCATCGTAATCTTACCTACTTGTCCTTGTAAACAGACACTGTATGCATTTTGGGGGGCAGGGTCTAAGATTACTAGATGTGATTAGATGTTAAACTACTGAAGATACCCCTGTATGCATCAAAAGAAATAAAACATGGAAGAAAACACGAAGAGAGAGAGAGAGAGAGAGAAAGAAAGAAAGAGAGAGGAGAGGAGAGAGAGAGAAGAGAGAGAGAGAGAGAGAGAGAGAGAGAGAGAGAGAGAGAGAGAGAGAGAGAGAGAGAGAGAGAGGAGAGAACTTGATTTGATATTGATTTATTCTTTTATATTGAGGATAAGCCATCTTGTGCTTTTTTCATCCAGTCCGTGTGTATGCAGTTTTGTAAATGTCATCTTTTCCCACCGGCACCGATGGCCTACTCTTACGGAGAGAGAGAGAGAGAGAGAGAGAGAGAGAGAGAGAGAGAGAGAGAGAGAGAGGGAGAGAGAGAGAGAGAGAGAGAGAGAGAAGAGAGAGGAGAGAGTAGGACACCAAAGGGGTCAAACTGCTATGAGTAAAAACCTGGTCACGATCAACGATGTACTGACTGATACCATCACAGTCAGGATGCCATCGCCCCATCATCTCTGTCGTCCTTCGTGGTTGTAATGGTGAGGAGGAGAGGAAGGCTAGGCTACCGGGGTGGGGGTTGAGGGGGGTGGGTGGGGGTGGGGTTGGGGGGCAATGTCAATGTCTTCAGAGAGAGAGAGAGGAGAGAGAGAGAGAGAGAGAGAGAGAGAGAGTATTTAGGAGAGATATGTATGTACACACACACACGCGCGCGCGCGCGCACGCGCGCACGCGCACACATATATATAACGACAAAGATAATCTGCCGTGGTTAAAAATGATAGTTCAATTCAATACAATACGATACAATACAATACAAAAAGAAGACACAACAGTACAGACCAAAAAAAATACAGCGGCAAACCCACAACTGACACAGACCTAATAAAACAATAAGGTCAAAGCGACTCCCACGCACACAATGCCTGCATAAAACCAGACTTCATGAATAAGCCCCCCCCCCCCCCCCCCCCCTATCCTCTGGGCTATATAATTATATTGTCAGGGAGAGCAATTGATATTCCCCCCCATCCCTGGTGTCTTTAAATAGATCCCTTGTCCTTAACCGGATTAAGAGACTCAACTGCGCAAACCCTGTCGAAGAGTAACTTGAAATTTCTTTAAACTGCATTACACGTCGTTTTCTTTTGATCCGTTGAGAGTGAGAGAGAGATCAAATCAAATCAAATTCTTTTATTTCGAGGATAATGAATAAGCACTCGCGCGCTTTTTTTTACATCCAGTCCCCGCCCTTATCATGGATTAAATCTAGATTTAAAAAACCCCAACTCCTTTCACTAAGCAACAACAACAACAACAGTAATGATCCAAATAACAAGAACAAGAGAGAGAGAGAGAGAGAGAGAGAGAGAGAGAGAGAGAGAGAGAGAGAGAGAGAGAGAGAGAGAGAGAGAGAGAGAGAGAGAGAGAGAGAGAGAGACAGACAGACAGACAGACAGACAGACAGACAGACAGACAGGACAGACAGAGACAGACAGACAGACAGACAGACAGACAGACAGAGACACAGAGAGAGAGACAGAGACAGAGAGACAGAGAGACAGAGACAGACAGACAGACAGAGAGACAGACACAGAGCCAGAGAAGACAGAAGGATGAATCGTTTTTCCCTCTCCTGTTGAGGCTGTCCACATTAGGACTATTAACCCCTTTACGACCACAACACCCGACCCACTCAATAATAACAATAATGCTTTTCCTCCGCTTTTCTCTATTTTATGCAGCTCCCATAACGCTACCGCTACCACCCTATGTTCATACACACACCAGAGGGAACAACAGCACAATGAACACATAATGATGATGATAAATACGAGGAAATCAGCCCAATGCACATCATGGGAGAATATTATGGGATGCTGGCACTGCAGCTTTTCCTGCTGTTGTACTGATCAAACAATGGTGGTTTTGTGTGTGTGTGTGTAAATTTGGTTATTTGTTGTTGTTGTTGGGTATGACTGATATCTGTGCTTTTGTCAGAGCGATTTCAAGGGATTTTCGGTGTCTAATTTGTTATAGTGAACATGGGGATTATTGTTGTAGCGACATTTCCGCCTGTTTTATAATGTCTGTGAGTGTGTGTGTGTGTGTGTGTGTGTGTGTGTGTGTGTGTGTGTGTGTGTGTGTGTGTGTGTGTGTGTGTGTGTGTGTGTGTGTGTGTGTGCGCGCGCAACACACACACACACACACATAAGCAACATCTATCCTGCTATAGTATACAGACAGTGACCTATGATCGAGACAGACAGACAGACAGACAGACAGACAGACAGACAGACAGACAGACCGCGCTCCAACTCAGGAAGTCTCTCTCTCTAACATGACACAAAGGTTACAAAGGTTACGCAGCATCCTGCTTCAGATTCCTCGTCATTTCCACCACTGCAGCCCCCACACCACAGCCAGACAACACCATCATCATCATCCCAGCATCTTCTCTTTCCACCACCAGTCATGTCAACAACATGTACACACACATATAACAATTGCCGTGTCACAACATGAGACACATGGATCGGTGGTCTAGAGGTAGGCTAACACGCCTGTCTAGAAAGTGAAAAGTCCGGGTCGGAGTGTGCGGTGGTTCGAATCCCGTTTGGGCCCCAAACTTTTCCCCCATCCATTAGATCATGAGTGGTGGTATGGGTGCTAGTTTTTTGGATTAGACGATAAACCGGGGTCCTGGGTGTTACACATCATTATTTAGCGCGCGTTAAAAGAACCCACGGCAACAAGAGGGTTGTCCCTGGCAAAATTCTGTAGAAAAACGGCCACTCTGATAGGGTAAAACAAATACAATTGCAGACAGAAAAAGGAAGAAAAAAATGGGTAGGCGCTGCACTTGTGGCGACGCGCTCTCACCGGGAGAGTGCTGCCGAATTTCACGCAGAGAAATCTGCTGTGACATAGTGGTAATAAATAAATAAATAATGGAAAATAGTACTGATTTCTTGCATCAGTCATGGAAAGTCCAACAAATGTGTTGAAATTTAACTCTCTTTAAAATTGCAGGGATGGGATGGGGGGGGGGGGGGGGGGGGGGGGGGGGTAGCCTAGTGGTTAAGAGCATGAGCTCGTGACCTGACGGCCTGGGTTTGAGCCACTAATGGAGGCAGCTGTTCCAGAGGATTTTTTTCTCCCCTGGAGTTAACATCAAACAAACCGAAAACAAAACGCACAGACAGTGTGATAATGTCAACGGCATGATTTGCCGTGGAAATAGATACCATTACTGATTGTGCGGCCCCGCCCTACTGGTAGATTCTGTCTGTTTTGTTTCCAGTGCAATCTGATGCACCTCTGGATTCTTACACCCTCTCTCTCCTTTCGCCTGGGATTAAGAACGGCTTACAACATTCATCATTCCTTGAATGTGACATTCTGATGCTGAAACCTATGAAAAGCTGAAAAGAATTAGGGGCAGAAAGGGGAGGGGAGGAGGAGGGAAGGAAGAAAAAGGAAGGAGGAGAGGAGAGGAGGAGGGAGGAGGAGGAGGTGAGGAGGGAGGAGGAGAGAGAAGGAGGAGGAGAGAAGAGAGAAGAGAGAAGGAAGAAGAAGAAGAGAAGAAGAAGAAGAAGAAGAAGAAGAAGAAGAGAAGAGAGAGGAGAGAAGAGAGAGAAGAAGAAGAAGAAGACAGAATAAGAACAACAACAACAACAACAAAAACAACAACAACGACCTTAACAACAACAAGAAATTCTCATTCCATCGCCAACTCCGTATTCCAAGGTTATGGTCCAGTCTAACAAAATAAAAAAAATCACTGGGTTTATTTGGGGGGGGGGGGGGGTCCAAGGACTTCTAAGTACAGTTTTCACTTCCACAATGCACGGTCGTGACTCACACACACCCTGTACTATACCCGGCTCCTATCCCCGTTATCTGTCTGGGAGCATCCTCCTATCACCTCTACTGTCCCATCTTCATCGTCTGTGTTATCACTTGTTTGGCTTGGTGGGGCCGGAAAAGGCGGAAGGGATGGATGGGGGGGGGGGGAGGGGGGGAGGGGGGGAGGGGGAGGGGGGAGGAGGAGGGGGAGGACGATGAAAGTAGTTGTCGTCTGGATTTGGTCTCTGGCTGTTCTCACTGCTGGGTTTCGGAGATAAAGAAATGAGGGGGTGTGTGGGTGGAAATGTTTCTCCATTGTTTGAATTGCAGAGTTTGCCGGGTACAAGGTGTTGTCGGTCACGTTTGAAACTCTTTTGTGTGTGTGTGTGTGTGTGTGTGTGTGTGTGTGTGTGTGTGTGGTGTGTGTGTGTGTGTGTGTGTGTGTGGTGTGTGTGTGTGTGTGTGTGTGTGTGGGTGTGTTGTGTGTGTGTGTGCGTGAGTCGTGTGTGCATGCGCGCGCGCACACACACACACGTTCACGCACGTATATGCATCTTAATCCAATATTTGATTCTTTCAAAAACATTACGCAAAACACAAACCACCTGAACAGCTGCAATTTAAAGGATAGACAACCAACCACCCCCCCCCCAAAAAAAAACCAAACAAAAAAACCGACCACAACAAAAAAACAACCCAATAAAACAACAAAAAAACAACCAAACAAAACAACAACAAAAAACCCAAAACACCCTAAAATAGCACGATCAATCGTTTCAAAATTGATTTTCCACGTTCGGCTCAGATCAGCCCACTTCAACGGAAAAATCTTCGCTAGGCCTACAGCACGAGTGATTGTTTAAGATGAACTCAGCCACTGTAGGGCCTGGGGTTAGAGACGTTCCTTCAATCAGCATACCATCCCCAACACAGGGGCTCTGCTTGTTGTCTGCTTCCAAAGTATAGAAAACTTCTCATGTCAAAAGTTTTGAATTGACCTCCTGGTTTTTTGGGTGGAAAAAAAGGGGTCGATTATCTGATTAGCAAAACGGGTCAAAGTTGTATGAAAGGTGTATGCGTGTAGTTCTTTTGTTAAAACAAAAAAAGTAGTATCTGTTTCATTATTATTAGTTTTTTTTTTTAATGAAGTTATGATAATACTTCAAAGTTACATTCTAATTACAGTCTATGTTTAGGCAACAATTGGATTTTTTTTGTATTACTGCAAACTTGAGCTACTGAAGTCGACGTTTTTCATCATCTTTAAACATTGTATACATTAATCACCATCCTCATACTGAAATGACCTCATTTGTTAAGAAAAACATCGTAAAACTCGTATTTGTTCAGAGCAAGAGGCAATAGTTTTTAATGTCCTGTAACATAACCCATCTGTTTGATATGGCTGCTAGCATTACGTATTTACTCTGTTCGAAACGTGTCCCTACACACACAGACACTCACACACAGACACACACACTCACACACTCACACAGACACACACAGACACAGACACTCACACAGAAACAGACAGACAGACAAACACACACACACGCGCGCGCGCTCACAAACACACTCTCACACACACAAACACGCACACACACATCACAACCATACACATACACACACACACACACACACACACACACACACACACACACACACACACACACACGTGTGACACACACACACGTGTGACACACACACACACACACACACACAAAATAAAACTTCATGAACCTTTTGACACTGCCAAATCACCATACACTATATGCTACTACAAAAAAAAAAGAAAAAAAGGAAAAAGGGTAGTGAGGGCAGTGTCCACATTTACTCGTCTGCCCGCGCCGACACTAGCCCCAACCCCCCCCCTCTCCCCCCACCTCCTTCCCCAAATCCAACCCTCCCCCCCCCCCTTGCAATCTTTCCTGAAGGAGCCTCTCTACCAGTCGTACCCTAACGATCGATGTGAATCGGACAAAAGTACGCCAGGGGCGACAACTTCACCAACGGTCACCACTATCATTTCAATCATCCCTCGCCACACCCCCTCCTCCCTCCCTCCTCCACTCCACCCCCCCCCCCCCTCCACTTTTCCACCTGCATTCCAATAGACCTACGTACCTACATACACCATATCGCTTCATCAGTCAGTCGGCTTCAGGTGTTAGTCTTTTGATCTACCACCACCACCACCACCACCAGGCACCACCACCACCACCACCACTACCCAGAAATGGAGTTATCAATAATTACGTAATGTTGAGGAAAGAGGAAAGTTGAGTGGGAAATTTGAAGTGAAAGTAATAGGAGGGAGGGAGGGAGGGAGGGAGGGAAGGAGGGAGGGAGGGAGAGAGAGAGAGAGAGAGAGAGAGAGAGGAGAGAGAGAGAGAGAGAGAGAGAGAGAGACAGAGAGACAGAGAGACAGAGAGACAGACAGACAGACAGACAGACAGACAGACAGACAGACAGACAGACAGACAGAGAGACACAGAGAGACACAGAGAGACACAGAGACAGAGAGAGACATTGAGAGACAGAGAGACATTGACATTGACAGAGAAAGAGAGAAAAGAGACTGATGAAGAGATATAAAAAAAAACCCTAAACAAACCGCAAACAAACAAACAAAGAAAGCAAAAACCCCGAAGCAGCAAAACAGAGATTTGTAAAAAGAAAAAAAAAGTTGAGAAAAAAGAACTCATAACGTCTGTTAAGAACTAAATCTTCCGTCAACCATTGTTGTATTAGCTTGTACAATGTATAAAACTGAATGTGAATTCTGAAATAGTTGGACATGTATTAGATTATTATTGTGCTGATCTGATATTCTCTTGCAAGTCCTGGTTTGATCACAGCAAATCACCACCATCACCAAGGCCACAAAAACTCAAGTGTGAAGCTTAAGCTTTTGGATCAGACCATAAAATCCAGGCCGGTGAGCATCACACATTTAGTGCGCGCACGTAAAAGAACCCACGACAACAAGAGAACTGCCCCAGACAAAATAATAAATAAAAAAATCCACTTTCATAGGGCAACAAAGACATATGCAGACGGGAAAAAGGAAAGAGGAAAAGACTGGAAAATAGGGGTGGCGCTGCTCTTGTGGCGACGTGCTCTCCTTCAGAAAGAACAGCCCGGAATTTCACGCCAAAAATTTTGCCGTGTCTTTTAAAGTGGTATACGAATACAAACAAAACTCAAGGTATGCCCGGGGGTAAAAAAAAAAAAAAGGTTTGATCTTTGGGACTGTGAATACCGCTGGACTAAGTCTTGACCAAACAAACTGGGCAACGGACCACTCAACCACTTAAAATGATTCACCAAACAGCAGACTTTTTGACGAAGTAAAAAAAAAAAAAATGGGGCAGGGCAAAAGAAAAAAAAGAGAGAAAATTCGAGTGGAACAAAAAACAGAAAAAGAATCGAAAAAAAAACCCGAGCAGAGAGAAAGAAAAAAGAAAAAAAAGGAAAAAACAGAAAGAAAAAAAAGAGAAAAAAAATGAAAAGGGACATCACCTGTCCTCACCCCTCCTCCCTCTCCAAAAAAAGAAAAAGAAAGAAAACAACCTCACTAAAAAATAAGGGGAAGAGGAATCTTGACAAGAGAAAGAAGAAGACAAAAAGAAGGAAAGAAAAAAAAAAGTGAAACAAACCGAAAAACAAAGCAGCGGTGGGAGATAGACTAGATGAAGCTGCAGTAGTACAGGATAAGGGAGACTGGGGGGAGAGAGGGGAGAGAGGGGAGAGAGAGAGGAGAGAGAGAGAGAGAGAGGAGAGAGGAGAGAGAGAGAGAGGAGAGAGGAGAGAGAGAGAGAGAGAGAGAGAGAGAGAGAGAGAGAGAAATTTCTGTGTTTTACATTAACTTGAAGACAGGCTGACAGATCGAGACACACAGACACAAAGACAGATAGGGACACACAGACACACAGGCAGCTAGACACACACACACACACACACACACACACACACACACACACACACACACATACACGCACGCACACACACACACCACACACACACACACACACACACAACACACACACACACACACAGATAAAGAACACAGACAGACAGACAGAGACAGACAGACCACAGCAAAAAAGCAGGCAGACAGGAATAGAAATCCTGTCACGAGGGTCCGAAAAGCAGCGAACTTTTAACACAAGACATCCCTCTCAACTGACCACCATAGCCCACCACTTCTGTCTGTCTGTCTGTCTGTCTGTCCTGTCTGTGTTTGTTTAGTCAATGTTTAACGCTCCCTTGACCCCTCCCCCCCCAACTTCTCCCCCTCTCCCCCTCCACGTCCAATTGGCACACTGACAACAGGAGAAGAGAAGGAATTTCCTTTGGCTACAGGCCCACCCTACCTGACCCACGGCCTGTGGGAGCTAGGTTCTGATGAAACGTGTCCTTGGTCATCTGGTCATCTGTCTCCCTCGCTATACTGTCGTCGGTAGGAGCTCTACAGTTTGCCACCAGGGTTTGCCATCTCTCTCTCTCTCTGTCTTTGTCTCTGTCTCTGTCTCTGTCTCTCTCTGCTGAATTCTACGATCTCATGTAGCCCTACCAGACCTCTGATCTCAGTGATGTTGGCAATGTAGGATGTTGGTGATCTGCCTCTTTTCCTTTTTGCCCCTCAACCCTGTTTTGGAGAACTGTCGTCTTCAGATCATGTTTGTGTGTTTCTGTGTGCATGACCAGCATAATTATCCCATTGTGCGTGTATCACTTTCAGCCAACATTTGTCTTTGTACTGAGAGTTCATCAAGAACGCTTTGATTGGTTCTTCTGTTTGAGCATTTGATTCTGAGAAGTCACATGTAGTCTAACCACAGCTGCGATAATTTTGTCTCTTTCTAATTTTCATTGAGTCCAAGCTTCTGACCCATACAGGACCACAGGCCAGATGAGTACTTTAACAATTTTAATTTTGAGACCTCTGGGTCTCCTTAAAAACATGAGTATCTTTTTCATTCTTCTGATACTCTAACTTATCCCCCCAATATACTAAAGCAGATTCACCTACATGAATCTGATAAAATCACTGCACAAAGAGGTTACACCAGTTTCACGTAAACTAAAGTGATATCATCAGTTTCATATACTCCTCCTCCCCTCTCCGAGATTTCATTAGATTCACGTATAATATACACATCTTATCAGTTTCATGTAAACCAGAGATTTCACTAGATTCATGTATAATAGATAGACACGTTTTATCAGTTTCATTATAAATCAGAGATTTCA
>CM060336.1:35121391-35128891 GCA_030674155.1 Stramonita haemastoma | reverse complement strand
TGTCTGTCTGTCTGTCTGTCTGTCTGTCTGTCTGTCTATATAGAGCACAACAATTTCAACAAAGAAACGAAACTGTCAGCTCACAGCGCCACAACAACAACAACCACACGCACAGGCACCACACACACACACAACACACACACACACACACACACACACACACACAACACACACACACACAACACACACATCCTTCGGATGAGACTTTAAACCGAGGCCCCGTGTGCGAACGCACGCAGAACATCTTGCGACCGTTAAATCCTGTTCCGCTTTTCGTAAGAGTAGGCCATCGTGTGCCGGTGGGAACAGATGACAATATTTACAAAACTGCATACACACGGGGACCGATGAGAAAAAGCACATGATGCTTATTCGGTTATCTCGATATAAAAGAATAAATAAATAAAACACACACGCACACACACACACACACACACACACACACACAACACACACCACACACACACACACACACACACCCTCCTTCCTCCGCCACCCCCACCCACCCCACATGCCTTTCACATGTTGACCTCAGACAAGACCTAAACTGTTCTATTCCAACTGGAAGTACAAGAAAAGAGGGGCCACCAAAAAAAAAAAACGAAAAAAAAAAAATGAAAAAAAAAGAAAAGAAGAAAAAAAAAACCTAGAAGAAAGATTGCTTTGGTGATTTTCCACAGGACAAAGAGAGCTCATAGTCCTTTGTACGTATGCTAAGCTTTGTTGGTTTGTTCAGTAAACAGGAAGCAGTTTACCCCCCACCCCACCCCTGGCCGAACCCAACCCCCCCCCCCACCTCACCCCCCAACAACCCTCCTCTCCCTCTACTTTGTCCCTCAAGACCTTTCCGTTTTTCGTGGTAAAGAATGTGTGAAATTGATCATTCCTTTCCTTCCAAGCTCCCCACCCCCACCACCACCACCCCCACCCCCTGTTCCCCCGTCCTCTCCCCCTCGCCTTTCAGTAGTGTTATTTTGTGCACCTCCCTCCACTTTTCAAGGAAGAAAGGCATACACACACACCTGGGAGATTTATCTAATAGAAATGCATGTTGTTCAGGGGTTGACTTGGGGGTGTGGGGGTGGGGGGTGAGAGGGGGGGGATTACATTTATTGGATATTGCGGTGGGGTTTGGTTTTTTGTTGTTGCATTTTTTATATATCACACATGCAGTTATAAATTATATATCACTTTGGAGAAGTAATTAAAAATATGTGTGCCCTCCATTAGAAAATGTTCTCTTCACTTTATCAATTAAGGTTATTTGGATGTCAAGCAAAGGTGTCGGATATCAATACTCCGGATATTGCTTTAGGACAAAACAAACAAACAAACAAAAACCCCAACTCAAATTCATCCCGGGTACAAAGAATGATATTCGATCTGTTTTAATGCACCGGTGTGTGTGTGTGTGTGTGTGTGTGTGTGTGTGTGTGGTGTGTGTGTGTGTGTGTGTGTGTGTGTGTGTGTGTGTGTGTGTGTGTGTGCTTTCTTCATTTTAACGTCTTTTCACTCACAGTGATATGATATAGTGCGTCGTAGTGCGTGCGTGCGTGCGTGCGTGCGTGCGTGTGTGTGTGTGTGGGTGTGTGGTGCGTGCGTGCGTGCGTGCGTGCGGTATCAAATGATGGTGTGGGGAAAAAGAGTTAAGTGGTCAGAGCGACAGATTAATGTGATTTTACAATAGACGGTAAACTAGAAGACACTTGGTCAAATCACCCGAGACCCTGTTTACGAACACACACACACACACACACACCACACACACACACACACACACACACACACACACACCACACACACAACACACACACACACACACACACACACACACACATACACACACACACACACACACAAACACCGTACGCACACGATAAAAACCTTTCCTCAATTTTGGAAGAGCAGGCTGCTTCATGCCGGTAAGAACACATGACTACAAAAAAAAAACATATAGAAAAAACGCAAGAATGCGGCTACCTTAATGGTAAGGAGAGAGGAAAAAAACCACACGGTCCCAAGTGCAAAAAGTCTCACCAGTGGTTAAACCTAGATCAGAACTCTAGTCAAGGAACGAAAAAAACAACAACCCAAACCCCCAAACCGCAAATAACAGGGGAAAAAAAAAAGCCTATAATTATCATTATTTCCTAGAGTTAACATTCAGCCTGCCTCTTTTTCACATCAATGCATCGTAAGTTTATCACATGCATGCCGAAGACTGAGATGAGGAGGACGAGAAGGAGGAGAGGAAAGGAGAGGAGGAGAGCAGAGGAGGAGGAGGAGGAGGAAGAGGAGGAGGAGGAGGATGTCGAAGAGGAGGGAGGACAGCTGTGCCGCTAGCGGGAGGGAGGGAGAGAGAGGTCCATCACTCAATCCGGATCTTACAGTGACGAGCGGCACGTGTGCTCTACTGCACTGTACTGCACTGGGTAATCCAGTACTAGGAATGGAACGCTGATTGACTCCCCCCCCCTCTCTCTCTCCTGCCTCCCCCTTTCTCTCTCTTCCCCCCCCTCCCTCTCTCTCTCCTCCCTCTCCTCCCCCCTCTCCATCTCTCTCCTTCCCTCCACCCCCAGTCCTCTCTCTCTCTCTCTCCCTCCCTCCCCTCTCCATCTCTCTCTCTCTCCCTCTCTCCCTCCCTCTTTCCTCTATCTCTCTCCCTCTGTCTCTCTCTTCTCTCTCTGTCTCTCTCTGTCTCTCTCTGTCTCTCTCTGTCATCAATCACACACACTGTTATCGATCCCGGGGCCAGCTGACTTGTCACCACGAGGGTCAGGGTTTATAAATCACTTCAGGATGATGTCCATTTCCTGATGATGGCTTCATTTTTATGAATTTTCATAATTTTATTTTATCATTATCATTTTTATTATCTTTAATAGAATTTTTGTTTTTGAAAGGAACCAAGATAAATAATTAATGTCCACTGATGTCGTCGTAAAATAACTGTTTGAAAGAAAACGCTTGTTTGTATAAATGAAAATTAATAAAGATAATAAAAGAAAAATGTCATTAGATTATGAACACACAAGCGAAATGCTACCTCAATCGAAAAAAAAAGAAGAAAAAAGAAAAGGGGAAAATCTTGATGAAAGAACTTGTTTCAATCCTTAGTCAGTGTCAAATAATTTCAACATATTTATGAAAAAAAAAAAAATCACATCATCAAAACAAACAAACTCAGCGGGTGACTCGACTCGAACCCTGCAAATCCTCAGTTACACTTTAAGACATGGGACAAAAACTGAACACTTTAACCACCAGGCTACAAGACACTCACGGACACGGCGACTGTCAGTGTAGTAGTGGTGGTGGTGGTGATGGTAGTGGTGGTAGTGGTGGTGATGGTGATGGTAGTGGTGGTAGTGGTGGTGATGGTGATGGTAGTGGTGGTGGTGATGGTAGTGGTAGTGGTAGTAGTGTTAGTGAACGCAGATAGTGACAATCTCATCCTCTACATACTAGGCCTAAGCTCCAGCCAAGCTTCCTGCCACATTTCACTTCCTTTCACTTCATCCCCGCCCTCACCCCCACCCCTCTAGACACTTCGCTACCTACACTACACTTCTGCAGTGACAGTCAGTGCCACAGGATGCGTCGACACTCCACGCATCCTGCCGGCATTGAATTGTTGTTGTCATCGTCACCTCTCATCAGCTTGGTGGTGGCTCCACGAACGGCCTTGACACAGTATAGTGGAGTGGCAGTGGCAGTTAGAGCCAGAGTCCTGTTTCAGAATATTTGGTTAGGTTTGGCTATAGGGGCCTAGGTCTTTCGCGCAACTAGCGGGTGGTGAGAGAGGGAGAGGGAGGGAGAGAGAGAGGAGAGAGAGAGAGAGAGAGAGAGAGAGAGAGAGAGAGAGAGAGAGGCAGACAGAGAGAGAGAGAGAGACAGACAGACAGAGACAGACAGAGACACAGAGGCTAGGCTGAGTCGAAAAATGAATGAGTACAGTGAAAGTTAAGCAGAAGCTAGAGGAAGATGGAGGAGGAGGAAGCGGGTGGAGAATTAGGGGGAGGATGAGGGGAAGCAGAAGTAGTTGATGATGATGAAGAAGAAGAAGACGAAGAAGAAGAAGAAGAGAAGAAGAAGAAGAAGAGAAGAAGAAGAAGAAAGAGAAGAAGAAAGAAGAAGAAGAAGAAGAAGAAGAAGAGAAGAAGAAGAAGAAGAGAAGAAGAAGAAGAAGAAGAAGAAGAAGAAGAAGAAGAAGAAGAGAAAAGAAGAAGAAGAAGAGAAAAGAAGAAGAAGAAGAGAAAAGAAGAAGAGGAAGAAGAAGAAGAAGAAGAAGAAGAAGAAGAAGAAGAAGAAGAGAGAAGAAGAAGAAGAGAAGAAGAAGAGAGAAGAAGAAGAATAAGAAGAATAAGAAGAAGAAGAGAAGAGAGGAGGAGGAGGAGATGAAGAAGAAGAAGAAGAAGAAGAAGAAGAAGAAGAGGAAGAAGAAGAAGAAGAAGAGAAGAAGAAGAAGAAGAAGAAGAAGAAGAAGAAGAGAAGAAGAAGAAGAATTGCGAAGAAGAAGAAGAATTGCGAAGAAGAAGAAGAAGAAGAAGAATGGAAGAGAAGAAGAAGAAGAAGAAGAAGAAGAAGAAGAAGAAGAAGAAGATGATGATGATGATGATGATGGTGGTGGCGGCGGTTATGATGATGACTAAGAGTAACAGGAAGAATAACAACACCATAAACGACAACAACAAGCGAAATAGAAAGAGAAGGAAGAAAACAAAAGATTGGCTTTGGTATGGATGAAACGTTCCGATTTACATATGTATATGTATATATACGTACACATTCATTTCAGCTGTCAAGTTTGCTACAGCATTTACGTTGGTTCCATAATAAGAAGAACTCTAAAAAAAAGAAAAAAAGAAGCAAAACAAAGCACCACAATTTTTTTTTTACATCCCCTCCTATAGTAAGTAATGACTATCTGCTCGTATTAACAAATATATTGCTCAAAAATGTAAAAAATAATACAAAAAAAAAAAAAACAAACAAAACAAAACCCCAAGCAAACAATGGGGGAAAGGGTAAGGAGGAGTCAAGGACAACATCTCCCACCCACCCACCCACCCACCTCCTTCTTCCCACCCCCTCTCTCTCTCTAAAAAAAAAAAAAAAAAAAAGGGCGGACAGAGTTTGAAAGGGGGTTAGTTTTGAAGAGTTTATTATAACCATCATAACCACACGGTTCATCAGTCAAAACAGTATGAGTCACACCCCCCAACCAGTCCTGTGACGTAACCTCACCGCCACCACATCAACGCCCCCCCCCCCCCCCCGAAATTCCAGTGACAAGATTACGTAGGCACTGTGTCCCCGTCACTCCATCTCAATGATGTAGTTTCCGTCACTGTGTCAGCCTCTTAGGACCTGTCGCTCAATCTGTTGGCCACGCAAACATCCTTCATACATACATAACCTTAGGTGGGTGGAATGGGTGTGTTTACCTATTCAAAAGAATTTCTTTTTAGATAAAGATTCCCGAAAAATAATTCTAAGCATTCTAAACACGCGCGCACACACGCACGCACACACGCGCGCATGCGCAAGCGCACGCACACGCGCACACACATACACACACACGGACACACACACACGCGCGCGCACACACATACACACACCCCAATCCAAAACAAAAAAGAACATCCTTCATGAAGTGCACCCTATTCATAGCCAAGATAGGGGGGGGGGGGGGGGGGGGGGGGGGCTACGTCCTCGCAGTATATTATATATATATAAACACACACACAGACACACACAGACACACACACACAGACACACAGACACACACACGTACACACGTACACACACACACAAAAGGAGAAAAAAAAGTTTTAGTGGTGTAATTCTATAGAGGGTGTTGCCCTGGTGAATAGAAAGGGGTGGGTCGTGTTGTTGCAGGAGATAAAAGAAGACACCTGCTACTCCTTCTGTACATGTTTTGCACTTAGGACCTCGGATTGAAAAAAAAAAAAAAAAACAACAACGAACCCCCCCCCCCCCCACCAACAACAACACAAAAGCGAACAAAAAAAACAACTAAATAATCCGTAGATCCATAAAATACAAATCTTGTGTTTTCTATCTTTTAGGGAAGGTTTTAGGTTTTTTTTTTATTTCACTCAAACAACTTGCATAGAAAAGATAAAAAACAACAACAGTTGGCAGTATGCAGTTTTGTAAATCTTGTCACCGTTCCCACCGGCCCACAATGGCCTACCCTTCCGAAAAGCAGAACGGGTTTTAACGTGTGTGTTAAGATATTCTGCGTGCGTTCGCACACGGGGCCTCAGTTTATAGTCTCATCCGAAAGACTTTTAAGGGGAGCGGAGTCGGCGCTGATGTTAACTCCAGAGGAAAAATCCTCTCTAAGGTAGATTCGAACCCGGGCCAGTAGATCACGAATGCATCACTCTGACCACCAGGCTATCCGTCCCCCAAAGAGTGGCCCTGTGTAGGTAGTGGGCAGTTCTGCAGCACATGTTAAACCAATTGTTTTATTCTGTACTTACCGACATAGGCATGTGCTGCTTATATGCTGTGTGCGGATACTTTAGTTATCAGGAAATCGACACGTTGTGTACAGAGATATAGGCTTACTCTTTTTTTTTTGGGGGGGGGGGGGGGGGGGTAGTGTAAGCTGCAATTTTCCAGCCACTGCAGATTTTTTTTTTTCTGAGTGTGAAATTCAGGCTGTTCTTCACGGGGGGACGGGATAGCTAAGTGGTCAGAGCACTCACTTTCCCCCAAGTCAAGTTAAGCAGCGTCGAGAGTGGTTACCAGTTGTATGGGTGACGGTTTGTGCGCCTTGGCTTCTGTACAGTCCAGTCCCCCCCAGTTCACCCAGCTGTAAATGGGTACCTGCCCTTACTTTAGGGTCAGGGACGGTAAAGCAGCGAGGGAGAGGAGATGGGCGCCACCCTCTCAGTATGTTGCCCCCTAGAGAAGCTGAGGTCTCTGACACCTCGCTCCCCTACGAAGAGGTTATGGGACACCTTTACTTTTTTTTTTTTTTTTTTTTTTTACCTTTTCACCTTCATGGGGAGATAGATGTACAGACAGACGGGGTGGGACAGACACAGCAAAATGTCAGCAGAGAGACGTGTTGCAGATATTAAGTGTTGAATTCTTTCCTCGTTTGAAGGCCGGCCACACGCTATGAGAATTGTTTGTGACAAAAACAAGGCAAACACTAAAAATAAAACCCAAACAAACAAAGAAAAATACTTCGCAGAATAAACACAGAGGAAAAGCCTGTAGTTCTGAGAAAAAAGAAACAACCCACTGCCTTTGACAGGGGTATTTGACCAGAAAATTAGTGTAACTTATACTATTTTAAAGTTCTCTCTCTCACACACACCAAACACACACACACACACACACACACACACACACACACCACACACACACACACACACACACACACACACACACACTCAGAGAGAGGAGAGAGAGGAAGAGAGAGAGAGGAGAGAGAGAGGAGAGATGAGAGAGAGAGAG
>CM060336.1:35111391-35116391 GCA_030674155.1 Stramonita haemastoma | reverse complement strand
AGCTCTATAATTATACGTGTCTCTAAAAGTTGTTGCAAAATATGAAAGTGACCTTTAATAGAAGACATTAATGCACTTAGCTTGCAGTTCTCTCTTCTCTCTCTCTCTCTCTCTTCTTCTCTCTCTCTCTCTCTCTCTCTCTCTCTCTCTCTCTCTCTCTCTCTCTCTCTCTCTCTCACACACACACACACTCCACACCACACACCCCACACACCCTCCTCCCACACACACACACACACCATCCACACACACACACACACACACCCACACACCACACACACACACACACACACACACACACACACACCACCCACCACCACCACCCACCCCCCCACCTCAAACACACACACATACAACCGTTTTACACACAACCAAAATAAACAAACAAAACAATCAAACAAACGAACTAAGAAACAAACAACAACAAAAAACCCACAAAAACTCCACTCTCCACTCCTTCGCATTAAGCTGTAACCTAGGCCCCCTACCTGTAAGCCCCTGCTCTGTGTGTGATGGAACGTGACGTGACATGACGTCAGGCCAGGCCAGGCATGACGTGACTGCCATACCCCCCCGTGACGTGACAAAGTGTGCCGTCACAGCACAGAGGTGAATTACCACCGAACGCTTGACTAAGCAAAAGAAAAGTAAGAGAAGAAAAGAGTAGAGTGGAAAGATAAAGAGAAAAATATAAGAGCGAAATGAGAGAGAATACGAAAAAAGATACATAAAGAACCTCCAAAGAAACAAACGACCAAAAAAGTTGTTATTGCGTTGGTTGGTTGGTTGGTTTGGTTGTTATGGTTGGTTGGTTGGTTGGTTGGTTGGTTGGGTTGGTTAGTTGGTTGGTATGATTGGTTGGTTGGTTGGTTATGGTTGGTTGTTGGTTGGTTTTGAGGTTGGTTGTTGGTTGGTTGGTTGATGGTTGTTGTGTGTTGATGTGGTTGTGTGTGTAGTGTGTGTGTGTGTGTGTGGTGTGTGTGGTGTGTGTGTGTGTGTGTGTGGTGGTGGCGTGCGTGTGTGTGTGATGCGTGCTGCGTGGTGAGCGTGCGTGGCGGCGTGTGGCGGTGCGTGGTGCGTGTGTGCGCGCGTGCGTGCGCAGCGCTGCGTGAGCGTGCGTGTGTCGTGCGGCTGCATGCTCGCACGGATGTGCATAAACGGTCGCGGTGGATGAAATTTGTGACTTAAAATATCAATGTGAATTGTAATGCTTGAATAAACTTGTAGCACAGCTGAAGCAGGTCGTGTATGTCGCGTGCGCGTGCACACGTTGTGTTGTGTTGGTGTGTGTGTGTGTGTGTGTGTGTGTGTGTGTGTGTGTGTGTGTGTGTGTGTGTTGAGTGTGTGTGTGTGCGTGCGTGCGTGCGTGCTTGCGTGCGTGTGTGTATGTGTATGTCTGTATAGATTTGTGTGTGTGTGTGTGTATGTACGTGCGCGCGTACACTAAGAGAAAGAGAGAGACAAAAAGACAACACACACACACACACACACACACACACACACACACACACACACACACACACACACACACACACACACACACAGCTAAACACAGCGAAATCTTTACATATCAAAAGACAGGTCGAGACATAGTGGTTTCAAAAGCCAAGAAGAAGAAAAAAAAACAACAGGAAAATGGAAACACAGAAACACATAAAGGAAAAAAAACCCAGAATACAAACCCCGCAAGAAAAACCACAGACACGATAAACGAGATAGAAGATGTGAATAAAAGGAAGAAATTAATAAGGAAAGGAAGAAGGAAGGAAGGAAGGGGTGGGGGGGCGGGAGTAGGATGAAGGAAGGAAGGAAGTGAAGGAAAGCGAAGAAAGACATAAAAAACAGGACAAACAACAAAAAACAATGATGAAATATTATGAGCAAACAAAACATATCGGCAAACATAACACACTCAAACACTGAAGCAAAGTGTTCTTTCTCTTGTTTGGAAGGGGACCCTCTCTGTGTGTGTGTGTCTTTTTGTGGTGTTTGTCGTGTCTGTTCGTCTGTTCTGGTGTCTACTCACACACAACACACAACACACACACACACACACCACACAACACACACACCGCGCGACCCGCGTTGAGAATGTGCCTATGTGTGCCTGTCTCCGTCTAAAAATACACACAGAGAATACTAAACATAACTTATGTACCCCCACCCCCCTCACACAGGCACCACACCAACTCACACGCACCACACACACACACACACACCACACACCAACACACACACACACACACACACACACACACACACACACACACACACACACATCACACACACCATTTTTTTTCTATCACTTTTAAAACAATAAAAAACTCACAACATTCTCTCCCCCTCTCATCTCTCTCTCTCTCCTCCCCACCACCCCTCACACACACACACACACACACACACACACACACACACACACACACACACACACACACACACACACACAACTTGTCTTAAAAACTACACCCTGACGTCAAACGGGTACTTTGAGGTAGGCTTAGCCTACACTAGCACCCCAAAAAACACATACCCGTACCCGCCAGGGCCTAATAACTAACACACACGCCGGGTAGGGGGTGCCAAAAAGTACTGTCAGCAGAAAAAAAAGGGGTGAGTAGACTAGACTCTACTAGGGCTAAGTAGATAACCTCTCTTCTTCTCTCTCTAACTCGTGTTAGCATAGTGCTAGGCTTAAGCTTATGTTCTGTGGTGTGTTGACCAGTGTACATGTATCAGGTTGTTATTCATGTTCCTCCTAGCTCTAGTGTCCGATCATTGAGACTTTTTAGGGTGATGTGCGAGGGGGTTGAAGGTTATGTTTTAATTGTGTGTGTGGTGTGTGTGTGGTGTGTGTGTGTGTGAGGGGTGGGGGTGGTGGGTGTACGTGTTTGTTGTGTGTGTGTGTGTGTGTGTGTGTGTGTGTGGTGTGTGTGTGTGTGTGGTGTGTGTGTGTGTGGTGTGGTGTGACCATACTAAATAAACCAGACACTCATACATTCTCTGGATAGAGAAACCACAGTGACACATAGTAACACGCACATCACACACACACGAACACACACACCAACACAAACACACACACACACATCCTAACACAAACACACACACACACACACAGGGCACACACGCACACAACACAAACACAACCACAAACACACACACACACACACACAACACACACACACACGAGCTTCGTCTTCTGAACCAATGAGATCAGCCACCTTAGGACTGCAGGTACGAATTCAACAGTCAGGTACCTTGCCTATACCCCCACCACCTGCAATTTTGACGAGACTGATCAGGATTAACACTGTTCTCAAACTCCTGCAGACTACTGTAGGTACAACTAGGCTATGTCAATGTAGAGGGTAACCCCCACCATTTTAGTGACTATTACTACCTATCCCTTTCAGTACGGGAATAAACTCAGTCGGTCAGAGCAACTACGCTTTCCCAGCTAAGGTTAAAAGCAAAAGCAACCACGAGCGTGGTTACCAATTGGATGGGTGACCCGTTTGCACGCTTGGCTTTAGTTAAGTCCCCAGTTACCCAGCTGTAAATGGTACCTGCCCTCTTTAGGGTCAGGGAAGGATAAGCAGCGAGTGAGAGGAGATGGGCGCCACCCTCAATATGTGGGCCCTAAACAAGCTTGAGGTCTCTGATGCTTCGCTCCCCTTAGGACCAATAGGTTATGAGACACATTTCCTTTCTTCTCTTTCAAACTTCAACAGATCCATGAAAAAAGAGACTGTGTAAATACCAGTTCCAGAGCTAAAATTTTTTGCGTAAAACCAAAAGAAAACCGAAACAAAAATACATCGACAAAACCACACAACGCTTGCGGTAAACAAATAAGCAAAGGCAAAGCAGCAGAAACAAAATAAACTGAAGATATTCCCCTATGCTTCAGTTTCTGGATAACTATACTTCATCCTAAACTTAACAGACAAAAAAAAATTCACAGGTGCAGAGGTGTCTAGAAATAGCATGATGTGACGTGTACGCACGCACAAACATACACAAACACACTTACGCAATCACGGCACTGAAAGATTTCGTAACATAACTACTGGGTAGTGATAGTGTGTTTCCTTGTCGATGTCACGGTAGGGCATGTGTGTGTGTGTGTGTGTGTGTGTGGTGTGTGTTGTTGTGTGTGTGTGTGTTGTGTGTGTTGTGTGTGTGTTTGTGTGGTGTTCTTCAGTTTAATGTGTGTGTGTGTGCATGTGTGTTTGCGCACGCGCGCGCGTTCTTCAGTTTAATGTGTGTGTGTGCAGCCTGCGTGCGTGAGCACGCGCACCTGCATGTGCGCGCGCACATGCATATGTATCCATGCACATACGTGTACGGGGCGTACATGCATACACAAACACACAGCAAACATGCAACCACCCCAAAGTACAGCCCTCCCCCTACCCCCACCCGCTAAAGGGGAAGAAGATTCTGGGCTAAAACAGTTATAGGTTTAATCCTGAAATGCAAACATTCCTCAACGAGATTGGGCCTCTCTCCACACAGACCTCTTTCTGTTCCCTGACAAGAGGGTTATCTCAGGAGATAGGCGCCACATTCTGTGGACGAGCCTTATCTCATGACCAGCTAGCTAGCTTAGCTTACTAGGCCATAATTTATCACCTTTTTTCTTCTCTCTCCTTCCTTCTAGCCTAACTCCCCTTTCTCTCGTTTTCTCTCTCTGTCTGTCTGTTTATCTGTCTGTCTGTTTCTCTCTGTCTGTCTGTATGTATGTCTGTTTGTTTCTCTCTGTCTCTGTCTCTGTCTCTCTCTCTCTCACACACACATACACACACACACACACACACACACACAACACACACACACACACCACACACACTCTCTCTCTCTCTCTCTCTCTCTCTCTCTCTCTCTCTCTCTCTCTCTCTCTCTCTCTCTGCTCCCTCTCCTCTCTCCCTCTCTCTCCTTTGAGAGAGAGAGAGATGCTCCGAAACAAATAGATACATTTTTTCCCTCAAAGAAATTGA
>CM060336.1:35101748-35108791 GCA_030674155.1 Stramonita haemastoma | reverse complement strand
CACACACACACACACACACACACACACACACAAACCCATGTAAATTACTGCTGTTCCTGCCTGCCTCCCTGTTTATTTGCTTGTTTTTATACAACATCTCAACTGCTCAAATAATGTGAGACAGACAAGCGCTTGAACATTCAAGTACCACCACAAGAAGGTGCAGTAGTAGTCGTCTTCTGCTCCTGCCTATCTTGCGGACTCCAAGAACACATGTCAACAAGACTGTCCTTTTCTTCTGTGTGGAGAGAGAGAGAGGAGAGGAGAGAGAGAGAGAGAGAGAGAGAGAGAGAGAGAGAGAGAGAGAGAGAGAGAGAGAGAGAGAGAGAGAGGAGAGAGACACACACACACACACACAGACACACACACACACAAACACACACACACAGACATATTATATATATATATATATATTATATATTACATACATATATATATATATATATATATATATACATATATATATATATATGTATATATATATCAGGAGAGAGAGAGAGAGAGAGAGAGAGAGAGAGAGAGAGAGAGAGAGAAAAGAGAGAGAGAGAGAGAGGAGGAGGAGAGCCCACAGGAAACCAGAAAAGTAGTTGGCAAACCGGTCAAGGCTACCTAGAGAAAACATTACAGCCCCTGTCTCAATGGTCGCTCTACTATATATATGTGTGTGTGTGTGTGTGTGTGTTGTGTGTGTGTGTGTGTGTGTGTGTGTGTGTGTGTGTGTGTATGTGTGTGTGTGTTGTGTATGTGTGTGTGTGATGTGTGTGTGTATGTGGTGTGTGGTGTGCGTGTGTGTGTGTGTGCGTGTGTGTGGTGTGTGTGAGTGTGTGCGTGGTGGTGTGTGTGTGTGTGTGTATGTAGACCTGTCTCAATGGTGCCAAGTGTGTGTGTGTGTGTGCTGCGTACTTTTATTTTCTTTATTTCTGTTTCTACGGTCAGTCAGTCGACCGAAGATTGAAGTGGCGTGTCATCGGGGGGAGGAAAGAAGCGGGATAATCTAATTACACACACACACCACACACACACAACACACACACACACACACCACACACACACACACACACACACCACACACACACCACACACACACACCACAACACACACAACACACACACACCACGATAACAAAAACACTCACAAACACGCACACACACACACACCACAGAGTGAAAAAAACTAAATCTAATCACATAATCCACACACACAGACACAGATACACAGACACACACAGAGACACACCCATACCCACACACGCGACAAAAAATCTACACACACACACACACACACACAACACACACACACAACACACACACACACACCACCCCTCTCTCTCTCTCTTCTCTCTCTCTCATTTACAAGATTTTCCTCCTTCCTTGCCTTCCTTGCCTTGCCTTGGCTTGCCTTGCCTTGCCTTTGCCTTGCCTCTCTCTCTCTCTTCTCTTTTTTTCCTTCTCTTGCCTCTCTCTCTCTCTTCTCTCTCTCTCTCTCTCTCTCTCTCTCTCTCTCTTCCTCCCTCCTCTCTCCCCGCAGCAGACCCAGACAGACAGACAGCTGCCCACATCAGTGCATCAAGGTTTTTCTGACACCGACAAGCTGATGATGTGGCCAGGGTCAGGTCACAATATTTCCATGTCAAAGAAAATATTCCACTGACAATATAATATCGCCATCTCAACACAAAGTTCTCTTTTTTTAAGCTTTGAGAGTTGAAATACAGGGCAAAAGATCATGCATGATGTTTTTACGAAAGAAGATTCTAGAAAGTGGTATTCTTTTTTTCTTTTTTTTCTTTTTCTTTCTTTCTTTTTCCCTTTCTTTTCTTTCTTTCTTTCTTTCTTTCTTTTCTTTTCTTTCTTTCTTTCTTTCTTTTTCTTTCTTTCTTTTTCTTTCTTTTTCTTTCCTTCCTTCCTTCCTTCCTTCCTTCCTTCCTTTCCTTCCCTTCTTTCTTTCTTTCTTTCTTTTTCTTTTTAAGCAACTTAATAATAGCACACACACACCAAGAAGATTCAAAGAACAGTGTTATGTTTGCCGGTGACATTTGATGTGTATTGTATAAATTTATATATTGTCAATGTCAATGAATCTTTTCTTCTCTTGAAGTGTTTTACAGATCTTCTTCAGCTTTGCATCTGTAGTCACATAATGATACATAATTTTATGTTAAGTCTGTGTACACTGGGGGTGGGGTGGGGGTGGGGGGGGGGGACGGGCGGAGGAGGGGGTGTGTGTGTGTGCCTTTCTGCTGTCTTGTATTTGTGCTTTTTCTTTCGTAAAAACATTTTGTTAATTGATTTTTTTTTCTTGGGTTCAAGTTTTACACTCTGCAAAAACTTATACATAATATACATCTTTCCTCCTTCTTCCTTTTTCCGTCTGTCTGTCTGTCTGTCTGTCTGTCTGTCTGTCTGTCTGTCTGCCTGTCTGTCTGTCTGCCTGTCTGCTGCCTGCCTACCTGCCTGCCTGCCTGCCTGTGTCTGTCTGTCTTCTGTCTACCTGTCTGTCTGTCTGTCTCTCCCTCTCTCTCTTCTCTCACTGCCGCTCTCTCTCTCCCTCCCTCCTCTCTCTCCTCTCTCTCTCTCCTCTTGGCAGGTGGCCTGAAGAATATTAATATCTTGTTCATTGTTCTCTCTCTCTCTGTCTCTCTCTCTGTCTCTTCTCTGTTCTCTCTCTGTCTCTGTCTCTGTCTCTGTCTCTCTCTCTCTCTCTCTCTCTCTCTCTCTCTCTCTCTCTCTCTCTCTCTCTCTCTCTCTCTCCTTCCCACCCCCTCTCTCTCATAGCCGTAAGAAACCTCATAAATCAGAATAAAAATGACAAATGCGGGAGGTCTAGCTTACAGTAAGAGGTAGTAGGTATATGTCTAGTTGAGCACACAAAACCAGAATAAAACAGTGAGATACTAGCCTAGTCAAGTGCCGAAGTGGTATATATATATATATATATATATATTTATATATATTATATATATATATATATATATATATATATATATATATCAGTTGACTTGATAAAACTCCACAATTCTGCTGGGCACCGCTCCCTCCAAGCACACAGTTGAGGTAAAAATTAAATAGTAAAATAATGATAAAAACACGACTGTTTCAGCTTCATCTCTTTAGTCTTCTTCTATTCTTTTCTATTCTTATCTCTCTCTCTCTCTCTCTCTCTCTCTCTCTCTCTCTCTCTCTCTCTCTCTCTCTCTCTCTCTCTCTCTCTCTCTCTCTTTTGTGTGTGTCTCTCTCGTGTCTCTCTCGTGTCTGTCTGTCTGTCTTCTGTCTGTCTGTCTGTCTGTCTGTCTGTCTGTCTGTCTCTCTTCTTATATAATACTATATATATATATAATATATATATATTAATATATATATATATTATATATATTAATATATAACATAAAACACTCCACACAATGGATCGAAAATGAATGGTGGTCTGCCCTTTTGGGTGGATGGAGGTTTCGTAACTTTAACTCAGTCTCTGCACAACCACTGCATATCGATTTTTTCGCTTCCTGACATAGACAGAAAGGAAAAGCTTTGTGCTGCGTGTCTACAACTCCACAAGTAAGCAACTAATGCAAGTCAATCCTCTCCCTCTCCCACTCCCCCTACTCCCATCCCATCTAGCCTGGCCTGACAGTGGCCCTCGAGGATTTGAACGTCTAAATGAAGTGATTCAGCCATTTTCAACTGAGTGGGATGCGGTGTTTTTTTTGTCTTTTCTTTTCTTTTCTTTTTCTTTCTTTTTTTTTTTCTTTCTTTCTTCTTTCTTTCTTTCTTTTCTCTCTTCTTCTTTTTTCTTCTCTCTTCTCTTCTCTTTCTTTTTTCTCTTCTTCTCTCTTTTTCATTCACTCTCTCTCTCTTCATTTCTTCTCTTCTTTCTTTCTTTTTCTTTCTTTCTTTCTCTTTTCTTCTGTCTTTTTCATTCATTCTCATTCATTCATTCATTCATTCATTCATTCATTCTTTCTTTCTTTCTCATTCATTCTTCTTTCTTTCTTTCTTTCTTTCTTTCTGTCTTTCTTTCTATCCTTCCTTCCTCCCTTCTTTCTTTAATTTTTTTATTAAAACAATTATTGATTTCAAGACCCGCTAACAAGGTTAGTTCGTTAGTTCTGCATGGAAATGATAATCCCGATAGTGTTGAGGAGAATATAAGAAGGGAGACAGCCACATGGGCCTGTCGAGCCAGATGCCTGTGGTGTTGATGGCAGAATCGTGTCACTTGAAAAATGCACCGACACACAGCGTGATTGTGTGTGTTCATAATCAAGTGCATCATCTTCATATGAGAGAGAGAGAGAGGGGGGGGGGGGGGAGAGGGAGAGAGGAGAGGGGAGAGGAGAGAGAGAGAGAGAGAGAGAGAGAGAGAGAGAGAGAGAGAGAGAGAGAGAGAGAGAGGGGGGGGGGGAGGTTGATTCAGTGCATTTGTGGTGTGTGTTGTTGTTGTGTTGCGTGTGCGTGTAGTGTGTTTGTTGTGTGTGTGTGTGTGTGTGTGTGTGTGTGTGTGTGTGGTGTGTGTTGTGTGGCGTGGTGTGTGTGTGTGTGTGGTGTGTGTGTGTGTGTGTGTGGTGTGTTTTGTGTGTGGTGTGTGTGTGTGTGTGTGTGTGTGTGTGTGTTGTGTGTGTGGTCGTGCGTGTGTATGTGTAGTGTAGTGTGTGTGTGTAGTGGTGTGTGTGTTGATTGGGTGTGTGTGTGTGGTGGTGTGTGTGTGTGTGGTAGTGTTGTGTGTGTGTACAGGGTGGCATTACTAGTAGGCTCACTTGGCTTTTAACTTAGCCCATACAGGTGTCACAGGTATTGTTTACACCCACCCACTCATTTACGTATTATTACCACCACTAATACCTCCTCCTCTCTTCCCTACTAATACCTCCCCCACTAACCTGCCCTGACCCCCTACCCCACCCCACCTTCCCCACCCCCGCAAAATACTGTATTGTCTTACCCCATGATATAGTTTTTCATTACCGCTTTCAGTGCATCATTTTTGCAAACGTCAGCACCTTGCATTTGCAATGAAGATGAAAGTTGATGCTTTTAGTTTAGTTTTTTTTTTTAATTAAAGAGATCTTGGTGACATCCATGCTACCAACTTCTTAAATTTGTTTTTTTGTTTGGTTGTTTTTGCTGCTTTTGCTCAATATTTACGATTCTGCAAACACCCACGCACACACACGCATGCACGGAGCACGCGCGCGCACACACACATACACAACACACACACACACACACATTAAACCTCTTCTTTCCCATCCCATTTACCTAATATCACTTTTAGTGGATTAGACATTAAAACGAACACACACACACACACACACACACACACACACACACACACACACACACACACACACACACACAACACACCACGCACACCACACTCACACCACACACACACACACACACACCACACCACTCACAACACACACGCACGCACGCACGCACACACACGCACACACGCACCTGTGGGCAGGATTAGTATATATATTTTTTCTTTCAAAACCTGTGTAAGCTTTTTGTTTCACCTTCCTTCGCGGTAAGAAAGTTGTGAATTACAGATAGACAGACAGACAGACAGATAAAACAGACAGACAGGCGACAGACAGACAATACATGCGCAGGGTCCGTGTATCCGCTTGGTCTTATGTTTCATGTGCGCACATGACAGAGAGACGAGACAGACAGTCAGATGGATGGACGGACAGACAGACATACAGACGCTAAGACAGACAGACAGACATACAGACGCTAAGAAGACAGACAGACAGACAGACAGACAGACAGACAGGTTGACAGAAGCAGAGAAACAAAAATCGGTGGGGGGTAAAAGAGGACAACTAGATCTAGTGGTTCGGAACAAACGCTTTGCCGGCACGCTAAGGAAAAATGCGTTCTCTCTCTCTCTCTCTCTCTCTCTCTCTCTCTCTCTCTCTCTCTCTCTCTCTCTCTCTCTCTCTCTCTCTCTGTGTCTCTCTGTGCGTGTGCGTGTGTGTGTGTGTGTGTGTGCGTGTGTGTGTGTGTGTGTTGTGTTGTGTGTTGTGTGTGTGTGTGTGTGTGTGTGTGTGTGTGTGTGTGTGTGTGTGTGTGTTGCGCGCGCGCGCGGCTGCGTGCGTGCGTGTATATATATACAACACATATCACATACTATCGTTATGTTACTGCTCTCTCTCTTATCTCTGTGTCTGTTTCTCTCTCTGTGTCTGTTTCTCTGTCTGTCTGTCTCTGTCTCTCTGTCTGTCACTCTCTGTCTCTCTCTGTATGTCACTGTCTGTCTCTGTCTCTGTCTCTCTGTCTGTCTGTCTCTGTCTCTCTCTCTTGAGTCTCTCTCTCTCTTTTTCTGCTCTAAAGAACAAGTGAAGTGTGTCATGCTGCTCAAGTTTTCAGCGCTGACACCGATGACATGTCATGCGTGACTGACACACTCTCACCTGTCCTCTGCCACCTTCCTTCCTTCCTTCCTACCTGTCACTTTTTTTTTCCAAATGTGTATGTGGGGGCGTGTGTGCGTGCATGTGTGTATGTGTTGTGGTGTGTGTGTTGTTGTGTGTGTGTGGTGTTGTGTTGTGTGTGTGTGTGTGGTGTGTGTTGTGTGTGTGTGTGTGTGTGTGTGTGTGTGTGTGTGTGTGTGTTGTGTGTGTGTGTGTGTGTGGAGGAGTGGTGTGTGTGTTGTGTTTGTGTGTGTGTGTGTGTGTGTTGTGTGTGTGTGTGTGTGTGTGTGTGTGTGTGTGTGTGTGTGTGTGTGTGTAGGGGTGTGTGTGTGTAGGTGTGTAGTGTGTAGTTATTGTGTGTGTGTTGTACGTGTGTACGAGCACGCATGCATACATGTGTGTGTGCGTGTGTGCAAGGTGCTAGAGAACCTACGCTTTAGAGTGAAGGAATAAGTAATAAGGAAAATGTCTGACGTTTAATTAAACAAAGTGGTTAATTTTTTTTTTTAATCACAACCAACAGTATGAGTGGTATCTTAGCAATCTCATTTCTTATGCAAATTTATTCATTAGTACTACTAAAACGTGAGCACCGTTGATTTCTTTCTTTTGATTCATATTA
>CM060336.1:35076748-35096748 GCA_030674155.1 Stramonita haemastoma | reverse complement strand
ACACACACACAACACACACACACACACACACACACACACACACACACACACACACACACACACACACACACACACAACGGGATAGCCTGGTGGTCAGAGTGATGCATTCGTGATCTACTGACCGGGTTCGAATCTCGTTCAAGAGGATTTTTCCTCTAGAGTTAACAGTGCCAACTCCACTCCTCCGTAGGATGAGACTATAAACCGAGGTCCCGTGGGCGAACGCACGTAAAACAATACGTTAAAACCTGTTCTGCTTTTTCGGAAGAGTAGGCCATTATGTGTCTGTGGGAACGGATGACTGGATGTTAAAACCACATTAGTGCTTATTCCATTATTTTCGAAGTAAAATAATTACACACACACACACACACACACACACCACACACACACACACACACACACACACACACACACACACACACACGCACGCACGCACGCATGCACAGACACACAGACACACACAGACACACACACATTCCTTTCGCCCCTTTGGGAATTATAGAGGAAGAGAGACCATGGGTATTCAGTTAATAAAAGTAAGAAGCAAAATTGTAAGAAACAAGAATTCAATGCAGTAGCCTGTATAAATCAATTAATTACACATCTTTTGACAATCTAATAGTTACATTTGGATAACTGAAACATTTCTTTTCCAGTAAGTAACACCAAGGAATCGCACAAGAAAAATGACAGGCAGAGAAATGGTAGGATGGATGTGAGTGATTAAATTATTTTTATTCTTGTATATCGAGGATGATGGAACAAGCACTCATGTGCTTTTTCAGTCAATCCCTGTGTGTATACAGCAACATCTGCTCTAGTCAGACTCCAGAGGATCATCAGAAGCAACAACATCAGCTTCTGCACCAAATACCACCTCTACAAATCCCTCGTAATATCTATCCTCCTATATGGCTGTGAATCATGGACTCTGACAGCAGAGTTAGAGAGAAGAATCCAAGCATTCGAGAACAAGTGCCACAGAAGACTCCTCAAATATCATACAAAGAACACAAGACCAATAACTATGTGAAAGAGGAAATCAAAAAGCGTGTGGGCCCCCAAGAGCCTTTGCTCTCCACCATAAAGAGGAGAAAGCTGATGTGGTTTGGTCACACCACAAGACACAACACCCTAGCAAAAACCATCTTGCAAGGAACAGTCGAGGGCAAAAGAAGAAGAGGCCGCCAAAAGAAATCATGGGTTGACAACATCAAAGACTGGACTGCCCAACCCCTGCAACGCCTCCTACTAGCCACACAGGATCGTGAAGCATGGAAAAAGATCTCCGTTGCGTCTTCTCTCATGTCCCCCCTACGTCCTTTGGGACATGGGACTGAGTGAGTGAGTGAGTGAGTGATACAGTCTTGTAAATTTTTGTCAATCCATTCCCACCAGCATACAATGGCCTACTCTTCCAAAAAGTGGAAGGGTTTTATATGTGGGCAAGATTTTCTGGAGCATTGGCACACAGGCGCGGTTTTAAAGTCTCATCCCAAAGACTTGTGGGAGAGTGGAGTCAGCACTGATGTTAACTCCAGGGGAAAAATCCCTCGAAGGAGAATCGAACTCTGGTTGTCAAATTGAGGGCAAGGTTCTGACCACTGGGCTGTCTGGTCCCTAAAAGGATTGAGAAGTCACAATATTGGGGGTGTGACTTCCTATGGGAAGATTTGACCAGAGTGGATAGAGTTTTCTGTGACAGGTCTATGAATCATCCTCTCGGCTTTCTGATGAAGGGGGATAATCTATCGCCTGCATTATGATAAAGGGAGATGATCTCTCTCGGTTCTCTGATGAAGGGAATAATCTCTAATTGGCTTGCTGATAAAGGGGGATAATATCTCGTCAGCTCTCGTTTATAGGGGATAATATATCATCGGCTTTTTGATAAAAGGGATGGTATCTGTCTGCTCTCTGATACAGGGTGATAACCTCGTGTCAGTTTTCTGATAAAGGGGCATAATCTCTCATGGGCTCTCTGATAAAAGGAGTCTCTTTCCTCGCTTCTGTCTATTGTAGTTTCTGTCTCTTTCTGTTTCTGTCTTCCTTGTCTCTGTCTCCCTTGTCTCTGTCTCTCCTTGGTTCCATCTCTCTGCTTCTGTCACTACTTGTCTCTGTGTCTCTGCTCCTGTCTGTATTTTGTTTCTGTCTCTCTCCTTCTGTCTCTCCTTGCATCTGTCTCTCCTTGTCTCTGTCTCTCTGCTCTTGTCTCTTCTTGTATCTTCTCTTCGTGTTTCTGTCTTTCCGTGTTGATGTTTTTCCCTTGTCTCTGTCTCTCTGTGTTCCTGGTTTTCCTTTGTTTCTGTCTCTTCTTACGTCTGTCTCTCTCCATGTTTCAGAGTCTCAGTGTTTCTGTATCTCTTATCAGCTATAGGACCAGATGCTGGTCAGATGACTCACTGTGGTAGCTTAGTGCAGCCCAAAACTTGGTTTTAATTATTTTGTACAATCTCTCTCTCCCTCCCTCCCCTCCTCTCTCTCTCTCTCTCTCTCTCTCTCTCTCTCTCTCTCTCTCTCTCTCTCTCTCTCTCTCTCTCTCTCTCTCTCTCTCTCTCTCTCTCTCTCTCTCTCGCGCGCGCGCGCGCGCGCGCGGTAAGAGTAGGCCATCGTGTGCCGGTGGGAACAGACGACATTTACAAAACTGCATACACACGGGGACTGGACGCAAAAAAGCACAAGAGTGCTGGATCCATTATCTGCGATATAAAAAAAAAAGAATAAAATCTCTCTCTCTCTCTCTGAAATATATATAGGCCTATACTTCTTGGGGTTACAGACACACAAGCAGTCACATTGTTGTACAAAGACTCTAAGAGTTGATGTTAACTTCGCCACAAGAGCAGCGCCACCTTAAAAAGTTCCCTGAAAGAAGAAGAAGAAGAAAAGATAATGACGAATAATACTAACAATAATTATAACATAGTAGTAGTAGTATAGTAGTAGTAGTAGTAGTAGTAGCAGCAGCAGCAGCAGTTAGTAATAATAATATAATAATAATAATAATAATAATAATAATAATAATGATGATGATGATGTGGATGTGTAGGAATGTTAGGTGTCTGTTCATGTAAGTATTTGTACATAACTTCGCATGTTGTCATACTATTGTGTGTTAATATGTACAGCAGTGGATGTGTGCTAGTGGCGCATTCGTGTCCAACATCCAACGGAAACAGACCAACTGACTTATTTACCATTGCGCGTGAGTGTGTCAGTGTGTCATTGTCTAGTTGTTAATAAGGGCCTGTAAACCATATATGGTAGAATTATATAGGTTTTGTCCGCTCATGGGTTATGTGGCCTATATTGTGAGTAAACAGCTATGAGTCAAGTCATGTTTCTCTTTGTGTGAATCATCACGTATTTGCGTAAAGCGTAGAAAAAGAGAGATTATTTTGTATTTCGCTTTCGGGGACAGGGGAGGTAAAGCAGTCAGGGAGAAGAGACGGGGGTCCGCCCTCAAAATTATATTGGCCCTTAAAAAAAAAAGCTGAGGTTTTGGACACCTCACTCCCCAATGACTTTTTAAAAATCTTTTTTTTTTTTTTAACCTTTCAGTCGGGAGAATTTTTTCTGCTTGAAATCCGGGATGCTCTTCCTGGGGAGAGTTCGTCGCCACAAGAGCAGCGCCACCTTTTTCCATTAAAAAGTTTCCCCTGAAGAAGAAAAGGACAGAAAAGAAAGAGAGAAGAAGAAAAAAAAAAAGGGGGGGGGGGAGTTGTAGTAGTAGTAGTAGTAGCAGCAACAGCAGCAGCAGTAGATAGTAGTAGTAGTAGTAGTAGTAGTAGTAGTAGTAGTAGTAGTAGTAGTAGTAGCAGCAGCAGCAGCAGTAGCAGCAGTAGCAGCAACAGCAGCAGCAGTAGTAGTAGTATAGTAGTAGTAGTAGTAGTAGTAGTAGTAGTAGTAGTAGTAGAGTAGTAGCAGCAGCAGCAGTAGCAGCAGCAGCAGTAGTAGTAGTAGTAGTAGTAGTAGTAGTATAGTAGTAGTAGTAGTAGTAGTAGTAGTGTAGTAGTAGTGTAGAGTAGTAGTAGTAGTAGTAGTAGTAGTAGCAGCAGCAGAGCAGCAGCAGCAGCAGCACAGCACAGCAGCAGCAGCAGCAGCAACAACAACAGCAACAGCAGAGAAGAAAAGAGAAGAAGAAGAAGAAGAAGAAGAAGAAGAGACCATAAAATGTGGGTTTATTTTCTGGGTTAGCCTACTTGTTTGAAACTGCAATTCGCATACGTAATGCATAAGTTATCTTGTGTGTGTTGTGTGTTGTGTGTGTGTGTTGTGTGTGTGTGGTGTGTTGTGTGTGTGTGTGTGTGTGTGTGTGTGTGGTGTGTGTGTGCGCGCGCGCGCGCATGTGTGTATGTATGTATGTATGTATGTATGTATGTATGTATGTATGTATGTATGTATGTATTATCTACCTACTACTACCTACCTACCTACCTACCTACCTACCTGTCTGTCTGTCCGTCTGTCTGTCTGTCTATCTATCTTCTGTCTGTCTGTCTGTCTGTCTGTCTATCTGTCTATCTATCTGTCTATCTATCTTCTATCTATCTATCTATCTATCTTCTATCTATCTATCTATCTATCTATCTATCTATCTATATGTGTGTGTGAGTGTGTGTATGGTGTGTGTGTATGTGTGTGTGTAGGTGCACGTTTGGGTATATATGTGTGTATGCTGCGCGTGCGTGTGCGTATGTGTGCATGTGTATACAAGTGTGTGTGTGTGTGCGCGGGCGCGGGTGTGTGTGCTGTTTGTGTGAGCGCGCGCGCGCGCGCGTCTGTGTGTGTGTGTGCGCGCGCACACGTGTGTGTGTGTGTGTGTGTGTGTGTGTGTGTGTGTGTGTGTGTGTGCGCACGCGCGCGCCTGCACGCTCCAGCTGCTATGTTCACAGAAAATGTTTTTTATATGTTATGAACAGGTTTGCACTAAAATCATTGCAAAAACCATAAGTTAGTACAATTATAGTAAAACTAACAGGTATTGGATGCACATTCCATTGTCACATACATGCATGTTTTTTTTTTTATCATAGCAGCAATGCCAACGAAATCACGATTATTTCCAGATTAGGCTTTAGGGTGTTACATGCCAGGGACCCATAAAAACAATTGGGCCTTTTGTGCACAAACGACAAGGCAGGAATGTGGTCTGGGTTGGATGAATCAAGGTGTTGATGATGTGAGTGGCTTCATCTGTGTGTCTCCAAATTTCGACAAAGTGGGAGTGATTGTGATTAACAAAGATGGGCTGGTCACATAGCAGACAGTCTAAGATTCCAGACGCTTAATTTGTTGAATTTCTTCACACATTTGTGTTCCGAAATATTTATCAATGTCTATGAACCACAATTGAAATAGATCGTTTAGATTAGGGTATTTGTGGTATATGTTATTCAGGCATACAATCCTTTCCTTTAGGGAAAAATAAATTTCCTTATTTGGTTTGTCCACTATCACAATGAAGAGAAAAGGAAGTTTTTGTTATTGCGTGTCTTGAACGTCTATGACTTAGCAAACACACCCCTCTTTTTTTTTCCTGGCAAATACAATTCACAATTATTCGCTTTTCAAAGTGACACCGTTTATAGCTCCATAGAAGGAAACAACTGTAAAACAATGAGCACTGTGTTTATGGAAAACAATTTTGTATGCTGAGAGACACTTTTAGATCATTGAGCAGCAATTGTTGTACTGTTTTGCTCTGGGGTGTGTTAGTATGCTTGTAATGGCCTAATTATATTGTTTCCTCTTTTATAAGGGGCTGTGGCCTTGCTGAATAAAAATGTGTGTCCCCCCCACCCTCTCTCATTTATACACCCAAGCCTCGTAACACAGGCGCGCACACACAGACGTGACTTTCCGATGACGACATTCTATTCGATATTTCAGAGTTATAAATAGTCCTATTTGATCATTTCTTTAGGGTGGGGGTGGGTGGGCATCTAACTTTAATGCCATTTGAGTGTGCACTTGTCTTCTATAACGTTTTTGTTTATATTTTTTCCGTGATTCCCCCCCCCCCCTCCCTCACATACACACACACATGCTTATACACACACGCTTACACACACACACACACGCTTACACACACACACACACACTCACTCACGAGGTTTTTCAGTGCAGATAAACCTACATATCTGACCAACTGTCCAGACACCTATGTACAAACCCTTGAACCCCCTCCCATTCCCTGTGATGGACGAACACAGCTGAACAGACAACCCTGTGTGGTGTCCTTAAGTGGTTTTCATGTCCTTAATTGGTAAACGACGTTTAACTGCGTGTATAAGTAATCAGAAATTGTTTTTAAACTGTTGAATACTTTTGTCTTCATATCAACACAAATGTAAACACGACCCACAAAATAACAGCAACAAAAGATCTATCTATCTATCTATCTATCTATCTATCTATCTATCTATCTATCTATCTATTATCTATCTATCTATTTCTATCTAGTCCATTCTTTGTCTGTGAACCGTGGGGGCACCCTGAAGACTTGACAACCAGTTCCCTCCATTCCTCTCTCTGTTCTGCCTTTCTCAGGGTTTTGTGGAGTTCTAGGCCTGTCCATTCGCTGATGTTGTCTCCATCTCTTCCAAGTCATGAAGGCTTGAAGAGAGAGAGAGAGAGAAGAGAGAGAGAGAGAGAGAGAGAGAAGAGACAGAGACAGAGAAACAGAGAGAAAGAGCACGTTCAGAAACAGTTCATACAACCACACACAAATAAAATCCAGTAAAAAAAAAAACCCATACATTTTATTGCTTCTCTGATTACACTATCACGAACTATGAGACATAATATTGATATTCGTGATTATACATCATGAAAATACTAAAACCATAAAAGACAACAAATACACACAAAAAACCCAAAGCAAACCCCTCCACACACACATAAAAAAATAATCAACTTCCACAATATCTTGATTCAGCATTTGCTCTGGTGATCGAAACCATTATTGACAATAAATAAATGTTCATGAGACACTACAGCCCTGTAGCATAAACATCACAAAACAGAGGACACAGCAGTTACAACAAATGAAGGGGGTGGGACAGCCTAGTGGTTAAAGCCTTGTGTTCCTGATCTGACGGCCATGGGTCGAACCCCACGAAGAGGTGTCCATTTTGGGGATTTTGCCCTGCAGTTAATATCAGTTGGGGGCAGGATAGCTAGTGGTCAAAGCGCTCGCTTTCTCCCAGTCAAGTTAAGCAGCATCGAGCTTGGTTACCAAGTGGATGGGTGACCGTTTGCGAGCCTTGGCTTCTGTACTGTTCCCCCAGCTGTGAATGGGTACCTGCCTTCTTTAGGGTCAGGGAAGGTAAAGCAGTGAGGGAAAGGAGATGGACGCCGCCCTCAATATGCTGGCCCCTAGAGAAGCTGAGGTCTCTGACGCCTCGCTCCCCTACGACCGCCTAGGTTATGGGACACCTTTACCTTTTTAGTTAACATCAGTACTGACTCCACTCCCCCCAAAAATCTTTCGGATGAGACTGGCCTATAAACCGAGGCCCCGTGTGTGAATGCAAGAAAGAACATATTGCACACAAGATAAAAACCCAATTCGCCTTTTAGAAGAATAGGCCATTGTGTACCACCAGTACTTTAGGAAGGGTTGACAAAATTGTAAAAAGAAAAAAAATTGCATGCACACAGGTGTCATGTTTAGACACCGTCCACGATGTCGGAATGCGGTTACCTTAACAGTGGGTAAAAACGGTCGCACACGCAAAATCTCTTGAACACTAGGAGCTCTAGTTGAGGACCCCCCCCCCCCCCCAACACACACACACACCCTACCCCACAACACACACACACACATACAGACACCCCCCAAAAAAAAACCCAAACCACACACTCACCCCCCCCCCCACACACACACACACAGCCAATGAAAAGTGACATAACTTCTTCCTAAACTCCCTTAGGACTCATTGGAGTACTGCACTGAAGGTTTCTGGCTTGTGTCTCAGGAAAGTTAAACCTGGCGAAGTCAAACCCCGTATTGATAACATGCAGATGTTGAAATGATTGATAACATGAACAGGTTAAAATAAATGATAATAATGTAAATGTTGAAATGATATTGTCTACGAGTAACAGAGCTCTGCCAAAAAAAACAACCCCCCACACAAAAAAAAACAAATTGGACAAAGGATGATTTATGTATTATGCATTAATGAGTTGTACAGGATGGAGGGAGGACAAGCCATATCTTGATGTTTTATGAATTTTGTCAAGTGACAGGTCCTAAACAGTTACAATGCAAACTCCAATCGCATAAAATCATTTAGAAAGGAAAAGGAAAATGTTGGTGACAAAAACACAAACAAAACAACCACATGACAAAAAGACAATTGAAAAATAAAATGCATTACGGCTCAAATTTGTTCTCGTTAAAATTAGGTAACCGGTGGAACATTGAAACAAAGAATTCTTATGTTTTGTGATTTGACTTACATCAATAAAAATCAACATGAAATACACCAGGGCTACCTTTTCCGTCAACACAGAAAGTGATCGTTTGTAATGTATCGTAACAAATTGAACAAACCATTCTTGATCATTTTTAGGAGGTTTGAACAATAATATAATAACAAAAACAATCATCTTACAGTTGAACTGAAAGCATTGACACGTCTTAGTGACGAGGTATTTCTGGATGTTTATATTGCTATGCATCATTATATTGCCCCACCTTCTCTTCAGAATAAGACAAGACAAAAAACACACAAACAAGACAGCAACTAACTCTGGTGACAGTATCATTTTTATGAAACATTGATTCTATCACAGTGGACGATTAAAGAAGCGACTGGAATTTAAATATGAATATATATTTTTTTTTATATAAAAGCAGGAAGTCCAGCATCAACAACACAAAAAGCCAATAAGGAAGAGTAATGAAAACGGACAGCCAAAGATATCAAACCTGCAGAGAAACAGAGAAAGAGTGAAGGTAGGTAAGACAAAAAGTGTAAAAGATGTTAAGGTTGTTAAGTATGGTATATGATTTTACAACTGTCTGGCACAGCACTTAACACATAGAGAGTTAAACTTAGAAAAAAAAGAAGAAAACAACAACAACAAAACGGACACATATACTTTAATGAGGCAGAGTCGTGGTTTTAATACACATGTGCCAAAAGGAAAAGAAAATCAGCAGAAAAAAACAAATAGAACATCTTAATCAAATCAAGCAACCAAGTCAACAAAACAGTAGACAGTTCTAGTTCTAAAAGACACAAACTAGATTATAAAAGGAATATAGAGCAGATTCTAACCATTTAGAAAACCCTTCAGCAAGAACAGCTGTGGTTCCATTACATAAAATAACACAGCTGAAAATCACACCACAGAGAGAAGGAAAAGTCCATTAACATCGAAAAACAGAATGGAAGGGGGACACTTGGAAATCACGAAGCAGGCAACTTACAATAATTAAAAAAAAAAACACCAACATATAAAACACAAAACAACTACACATGGAAAACCAAAACAGCAGGTGAAAGTTGTGGTTCCATCAAACACAAGTAACAGAAACGAACAGTACAGAAACACATGATAACCACACCATAAAAAATGGGGGTATGCACACAAAAAACTACCAAGTGAATAGCACAACTCAACTGGTAAAAAGAAGTTTATTGAAAATCATTTTATTAGCAACAGCTGGAACTGAACTGAATAACTATATGACACTACAGAGTTTGCAAATATTTCCGTTGATTCGTTTGCTTTACAAGATTTAGCGCTAAATAAATTCCATATATTATTATATTATTATTTAAAAAAGGGTAGAAAGGAAATACACAAGACACCATACACCTTGAACAAAGGTGGTTCCTTAATGCAAAGATAACAGAAAGGGGTTCACATGGAAATGCATACTATAGTTACACACGAAAAAAAAAAAAAAAACGAAAGAAAGAAAAAAAGGGAAAAAAAAAATCCCTGTGACGATATGAAGTTGTGGTTCATTTGCAAACAGACACCAGGACAGAATGAGGTGACATGGAAACTTAAATCAGTAATCAAACAATGGTTCTTTCCCACACAGAACAGAACACAGTGGATAGACATTAAATTGAAGACACACAACACACACACTGGAACAAAAAAGAATGAAAATGGAATGAGACAACACAGGACAGGACACAAGACAGCAGAAAAGAGAAGACAGAAAAAAAAGACGAGAAGGGAACAGAAGTGAAGAAAATATTAATAAAAAAAAAAGATGAGAGAGAAGAGATAGAAGGAAGGGAGGAAGAGAACAGATGGAAAGGGAAGGGAAGGAATGAGAAGGGAAGGGAAAAGGAGAAGAGAAGAGAAGAGAGGAAAGGGGCAGGTAGGGGCGGGGGTGGGGAGGGAGGGAGAGAGGAGAGGAGATGAGAGGAGGAGATGAGAGGAGAGAGCAGAGAAGAAAGGAGGAGAAGAGAAGAGAAGAGAAGAGAAGAGAAGAGAAGAGAGAGAAGAGAAGAGAGAGAGAGAGAGAAGAGAAGAGAGGAAGAGAGAGAGAGGAGAAGAGAGGAAGAGGAGAGAGAGAGAGAGAGGAGAGGAGAGAGAGGAAGAGAGAGAGAAGAGAGAGAAGAGAAGAGAGAGAGAAGAGAGAAGAAGAGAGAGAAGAGAGAGAGAAGAGACGAGGACGAGACGAGACGAGAAGAGACGAGAAGACAGAGAAGAAGATTACAGCACGGAGAAGAGCAAACAACAACAACAATGACAACAACAATAAAGAAACAAAACAAGGCCACATCCACATCATGACTTCTGACACTCTAAAGGGGTGGGGTGGGTGGGGGCAGGCCACATCCACATGACTTCTGACATTGTAAGGGGGGGGGGGGGGGGGGGGGGGGGGGGGGGGGGGGGGCTACATCCATATTTGATTTCAACCAGAAATTATTGGGAAAAAAAAAACGTAAAAAAAAGTGACGGGGCGAACTATATCAACATGACTCGTTTCCTGTAATTTTCATTTAAGTTTTTTAAAAATTTTATTGGGGGGGGGGGGGGGGGGGGGGGACAATTTTCAACATTCATGTTGTGGTAGATGCTCTAACTAAAAACAAACCAAAAGGTGAAAAAAGTTATTATGCTTACTGTTTATGAACAACATAGTACTTGATAAGTAGTGCCTTTACAACATGATATGAAGAGATATATATATGTCTGATATTATATTGGTAAATCAGTCCCCCAAAATTACAATATTTACACATTACACAATTATGAATACATCAACAGTAATATAATGCTGATAATATTATGGAATATATTTGATATTATGAGTTAGATAAAACAAATTAAAATACAACAAAATGAAATGGGCTTGTGTGTGTGTGTGTGTGTGTGTGTGTGTGTGTGTGTGTGTGTGTGTGGTGGTGGTGCGTGCGTTGCGTACGTGTGGTGAAGCCGCGCAAACGCAAAAAGAGGAAGCCCCAAATATTATATCTGTAGTATGTAACATAAAATATTGACTTTGACCTTGTAAAAAAAATCAATAATAACAAAACATTGGCAGTGCTGCTATACCCCCCCCCCCCTCCCCACACCCCGTTGTTTAAAAAAATCATTACAATACACAACTTCAAACTGAACACAAAAATTCAAATTTGTAAATCAAAGCAAAGGACTTCTGTAACTTAAACTCCTCTGAAGTTAGAGTATGGCTGCCTATATGGTGAGGTGCTTGAAAACAGCCACACATGCAAACTTCTCATTCAGTGTGCATGTGCAATTTCAATCTCACAGTGATTCCAAGGCGGGAAAGAGTGAGTCAGAGTGCACATTCTGGGTGACAGACCCCTAGAGTGTTAAGCTGGGGAACGCACAACAACAACAACAGCAACAACTTACCACCAGCATACACCACACACCACACACACATCACTAAAAAAAAAAAAAAAAAGGCTTCGGAAATGAATGAATGATAGTTTGGCAACTCAGGAAAAAAAATCTCTGTACAGTTTATTCTGCTCATGAAAAGCCCAAACTCCACTTTGTCTGCTGGAATGATGTTTTTTTGTCAGCTCTACACAGACTGTGCGAGGTTTTGTGTTGTAGCTGTGGTTAATTTGTTGTTATCATCATTTAGAGTTTTATATAGACACACATGCATAAACTCTTGAAATTCATCAAAGACCTGAAATGTGTGAGTGTCTTTTTTGTTGTTCTGTCTGTCTGTCTGTCTATCTATCCATTTATCTATCCCATAGTTTGGCAATGGTGGGGGCATCCCTGAAGACTTGACAACCAGCTACCTCCATTACTCTCCCTGTTCTGCCTTTCTCAAAATTTTTGTTGAGCTCTAGGCTTTTTTTTGCTGTTATACAGGTTATTTCATAGATATACCTTTGCCACCCTCACTGATGAATTGACCTACATGTTCGTTTGTATATATATTGTACACTGAAGAATGTTCATATTGCATGTGCTAATAAGTGTGAAAGGTCATGACTCCCAAGGTCAAGAAACCCCTAATTATTATTTCTCTTCACATTGAGAACTGTTATCATGCTGCCTCTCTCTCATACAAAAATCCCACCCACCAACAATCAATAAGCACCTACAAGCAAAAAACCAACACACCTCCTCCCCCCACAACCACCCCCCAAAACAATCACTGCATCTATGTCACCATCACCAACAAAATCAACCCCCTTCCATTCAAACAAAACCTCAACCAAACACAACACAGGAGTAAAAAAGCCTACTCACCCCAACCTTCACACATAATTATGAGTAATTTGATGAAAAAAAATTCTGCAGGATGCAGAATTAAAATTTCAAAAAGATCGCCAGTTTATTGCTTTACACCACACACACACACACACACACACACACACACACACACACACACACACACACACACACACACACACATACACACACACACACATGTGTCATATATATATGTGTCATATATATATTGTGTCATATATATATGTGTGTCATATATATATATGTGTGTCATATATATATATATATATATATATATATATATATATATATATTATATATATATATATATATATATATATATATATATATATATGACCATTTGCGTTCATACGTTAGCTGAAACATGCAAGTATGTCGTGTATCAGTTTGTAATCTTCTCTTTTTTAAAAATATCTTTATAAGCTTTAATATGAATCATTTGTGGATTGAGGTTTACATTGTATTGGTCTGTGTACATTATTTGAAAATTAAAAAACATAAAAAAAGGTTATGAGTGTGAACATACTCATAGACAATCTTGCATATGTATGTAACATTGTGTTGGGCCTTTGGAACGAGAGAGGGACCTTCACATACTGGTTGGAGAGCGTGACAAAATGAAAAACACAGACACGCTGGTGTTGTTTTTAGACACCAATCTTAAAGTCAAAATGTAGTGATCTTCATGGAGGGAAAATTGCTGTACACACACACATGCATGCATGCATGCACGCACGCACGCACACACACACACACACACACACACTCTCTCTCTCTCTCTGTGTCTCTCTCTCATTCCCTCTCACTCGCTCCCTTAGAAATGGTAAAACTCAGAGTTCCAGCCAGCAAGAAACAAAGTAAAAGAATGGAAGAAGCAACCCATCTGCTGTGTGTATAAACTGGAAGACATGATGAAGTCTTTCACTCAAATGCCTGTACAAAAAACTTAGTGCTTGCATGAATGGAAGATATCTGGAAAATGGCAAGAAAATTGTTTATGTCACTTTGAAATATGTTTCTACAAAAAACTTCACCTATACAGTAATATGCATTTACAACATAATTTACATTGTTAAGTCTATGAACAAATATTGCCTGTGAATATATACAGAAAGGGGAAAAATCCCAGACACAAATAAACAACCACCTGAATTAAATCTAAAATCTATCAACATATATTGCATGAAATACATACGCATTGAAAATAAATCAATCAATTGTTCTAAGCCTTATTGACAAATATTGTATGGAAGATAAACAGACCAATGACAAAAATCAACATTATCATAAAAAAAATGTCCACATGCCAGTTCAATAAATCTGAAAATTCTGGAAATAATGCAATAAATATCTACCACATGTTTTCTTCCCTTTTTTTGATTTGATCATAATATAGCAAAAACCTATCATCGAGATAATCACCCTATTATGTTTAAACAAAACAAAACAAAAGCGAAAAAAAGCAAAAAAAAAGCCCTGATGATAAATTTCATATTGCCTCCTTTTCACTTAAGTGGCTGAAAAAATCACACGAATGGGAAGCATTTCAATATTCCTGTCTGTCTTTCAAACACACTTAAACACACACACACACGCACGCACGCACGCACGCACGCACGCACACACACACACACACACCCTACTTGCTGTAATGACTACTAGCAGAATGTCAGACAAACACCCTCGATGGAATCTGTTTGCAATGTTGGCAGTAGTGTGGCAAGACTTGCGTAGCAATTATTAGCTTCATTTCTCTCCATAGGATGAATAATGAATAGCAATCTCAACAGTAGACACAAAACTTGTGTAGCAATTTCAGAGGTACTCATATTATGTTAACTGAGGCGTAAGTTGTGCAGTAGTTTTTGCAGCAAAAACATTATATGGCTTACATATAATCAATATATAGCTATTATGATATCATCAGTAATCTGATATTACCATTATTATCCTCATCCTCTATCATTACTATTATTCTTGTTGTTATGATGATGATAATGATTATCATCATCCTTATTATTATTATCATCATTATGATGATGATGATGATGATGATGATTACAATGTCCTTACTAAGCAATCACCATGGAACTTGTATAGCAAGTTTATCAATGAACACAGGAATCACATAAGCAATGTAGTTTAACCATCTGACTTGTATCGTTATTACAGCGATAATCTTAATCTTTGTATAATTATTTTAGTAATTACATTAAAAAGGACTTGTGGGGCAATTTTAGCCACCAGTATATTGTTTTGTATAAATTATGATGGTTATCACTGATATGCAATGATTGTTGCCATAATTGTCTCAAGTAATTTGACCACCCCCCAAAAAAAAAAAAAAAAAAGAAAAATCACCAATAAAGTGTATAACAATTTTAGCAGTAAACATGAAAAGTTTGTGTCACAATTTTAGTCATTTATATGCAGAATTTGTGTCATAATTTCAGCAGTTTACATGAAGAAGTTGTGCAACAATTTTAGCAGTTAATATGTAGAGTTTGTGTCACAATTTTAGCAGTTTAACATGAAGAATTTGTGTAAGAATGGTAGCAGTTTACATGTGGAATTTGTGATACAATTTTAGAAGATAACATACAAAATTAGTGTAATAAACCTAAGCAGTTAACAAACAAGATTTGTGCAACAATTCTAGGAAATAAATTGCAGCATTTTAATAACAATATTTGCAATGATAATAGAGGCCGTGTAACGTCTGTAGGAAAAAAATCTTTAAAATTGTCCTAAAATGTTTAACTACAATCAATAAACTGATGCAGCATTTAACAATAATATGAGGAGTTAAACATTCAGTAAGTTCATGTAATCACTCAATAATCGCAAAAACACTGTAGAGATTATTGAGGTGATTATTAGAGCAGCATAGCAGTTTTACGATAACCACTGGTTTGTTCAACAATGTTAGAAATAGATATTAGGACGAGTATAAAAATTCTTGCGTAGTTAAAAGACAGGTTTACTCAATTTAGTGGTAATTATGATAAAAACCTGTATAGCCATTTTTGGAACGTTAGTATATTTCATTTACAATGATAAAATTGTACTTTGTCATATTTTTATATATAGAACCGTAATATTTTAAAACCAGTTTCATGGGTTTCATTTCCCTGTTGCTTGCCAAGCCAACTACAGGTGCCATACCATGATTCTCATCCAACAGAAAATCTAAACTCACAGGAAAAAATGATCTCCCAAATTTAAAGCAAATTATCCTCAAAAGTTGAAAACACAAACCAAACAGTTATAAAATTCTAAAGGCTAACAAACCACAATCTTAGCTCAATCCATAGCTGTGTATATCTTATCAACTTCCTTAACCTTCTTGCATTTGGATTCTCTGAACACAAACTGCCCCTAGATTTCTCATTCCATCACAAAATCAGGTCAGGCACACATGCTTGCTCGCCTTTTCCTCCTTCTAAGTACATACCAGCAGCTATAATTACTTCCAGACTCTCAGCAGGGTTTCTACCTCTAGCCTGATAGAGCTTTGCCATGTGGTAGCAATTAGTGATGGTCAAAGAGTGATGGAAATCTACTGTGTGTAAATCCTGGCAAATCCTGGCTTGGGATTCAGGGGGGGGGGGGGGGGGGGGGGGCAATTATTCAATCCCGGCAAATCCCAGTTCGGGAATAAGAGGGTTAAAACACTGAACACTGACAGTCTGTAATAACAACAATTAGCAGTACACTAACTAAATATCTTTTTCAACAAAGGCTATGCAGAAGAATAGGGTTTGTACACTGAAAATCCTCTGATGGTCATAGAATTGGTCACAGAATTAAAAAATGTCACTGCCTAGTTGTCACAATGACATATTACATGATATACACTGTGAAGAAGAAAAAGACAAGAAAAAAACAACTGGTAAGGTTTGTTTAACCTTTTCCCTACAGGTAACCTGGTATAGGACAACCAACCATCTCCTACCCTTCCCTCCGTTATCACCCACTACTGGGTTACAGATGCATACACATGCAGACAGTGTTTGTGTACAAGGAAACAGGGGTTTTCTCCCTTAATGTAGGGATAGTGTTCCCTGCCCCACCTTGATAAACCCTTGCCAAAAACAAACCAAAACAATAAACCAAAACAAAAACTCCAATGAATCATACGCACACACAAAAGCAAAAACAAAACAACTACCACCAACAAAAGGAAACAACAAAAACCAACACTACCCCCCCCCCCCCCCATGTAAACAAAAAAAGAAAGAGGAAAAACCCAAACAATAGCAAACCATAACGGTTGTGACACATCAGGAAAAGGAAAGACTGAGATGACAGGAAAAAAATGATCTAGGAATAATATCCACTGCAGTGACAATATCCCAAAGCTCTAAGTGATTAATAATAGCAGGAACAATTTTTTTTTAAAATGTAAGTAATAAGCACAGCAGGTAATAAGAATGTAGCAATTGTCATCTTTAAGTGACTCCATCCAAAAAAAAAAGGAAAGAAAAAAGACTGAGTTTTCCTTATTTAGAAGACTTTTTGTTTGCTATAGGGAAAACTGCTGACATGATTAATGTGTCTACACCTAAAAAGATCATTTAAAAAAAGCCATACCTGAATGACTTAACGAAGGAAATCATTAATTTTAGTGTGTGTGTGTGTGTGTGTGTGTGTGTGTGTGTGTGTGTGTGTGGTGTGTGGTGCCTGCCTGCCTGCCTGCATGCGTGCATGAGTGCGTGCATGCGTGCATGCGTGTATGTATGTGCATGCATGCACACATGCATGCATACACATATGCATGCAGTGAATATAATACACACAAAGCTTATTAATACATAGTCACATAAATTCCATCATTATCGTTTTTCATCCTTTTCTCCTCTACATAATGGCCTACAGGCAAACTCACTAGACTGGATACTGGTAAGTATACTGCTGTATATCTCTGTAAAACTGGAGGTGAATTCTTACACCCTGTTCACTTACCTCTAGAATGTTCCTGACATAACTGATTCAGAAAACTGCATACACACGGGGAATGGATGTAAAAAAGCACATCAGTGCTTTTTCCATTATCCTCAATATAAAAAGAATAAATAAATGAATAAAATAAACTGTGCATGTGCGTGCTCACGCACACACAGGGGAGGATTGTCTCAGCAAAAGCGCAACTACAACATGTTTGTTACAATAAAGCTAGGAGGCAGACTGACAGTAACCATTGTGGTTGTAGTTGTTTTAGAACAGTTTTAACAGGTATAATGATAACAACATACATATATAATAATATATTCAATATTCTCAGATACATGTATGATAACAACATATACTCATTCACAATTAAAGCATTATCATGTCTCGTTCACATTATGCAGCTTAAAGGTATATATAAACATGTATCAATGATCAAACTGCTATATATATAACACGTTTTCAGCAACTGAAGATGCTGACACGTTACATACTGTGTATATGATATATATGCTATTTTAGATATATCATACACTATGAGCATTATGGATGTGAATATGGAAGCTGGTGTACAGAGAAAATACATCTTATTCATTAAAAAAAAAAAGTGAGTTGTCAAATGAGTTCACACATTTCTACCTCTTTTCACACATCTTTACATCTCATGTATATAAACACGCTCATCATTCAAATGTTTCTAAACCACACACTACAGTCGTCAGATGAATGCAAACTTCCACCTCTTATACATACATGTACATGGTGAAGAACACCTGATGGCTAAATGGGGGTTATAGCCTAGTGGTCAGAACATTGCGCTCGCAATTTGGCAACCCGAGTTTGATTCCCGTTCGAGGGGATGTTTCCCCTGGAGTTAACGTCAGTGCTAACTCCACTCTCCCCAAAAGTCGTTCGGATGAGACTATAAGCCGAGGCCCTGTGTGCGAACGCACGCAGAAAATCCCATTCCGCTTTTCATGAGAGTAGGCCATCGTGGGCCGTGGGAAGCACACACACAGGAACTGGGTGTAAAAAAAGCACAGGAGTGCTTATTCCATTATCCTCGACATAAAAGAATAAATAAAATAAAATAAATCAAATAAATCATATTACATTTCTTTGTTGAACTCTGCCCAACAATGTATGTATGTAAAAAAAGGACATATCACTCACACAGTCACAATCAGCAGAAGTGTACATAAGACAATCATTTATGAGACTATTAAATTAATACAAAAGTGTGAAATACTGTACACTTTTTCTTCTTCTTTGTGGAACACTCAGACAGCATTTTGTTGTGGTCTGTCATATAAGCGAAAATGCGTTGTACTGCCATTAAGACCCTGACAAGTTGGGCCAAGTGTGCCAGACTTCAGAATGTGAATGCATACTATTTCATGCCTATCTATTAGGTCAATTCACACCAAAAAAATAACAAACCCAAACTGAAACAAAAGCAATACAACCAAGAAAAACAACCCACATAAACTGAAATGAAAATTTAAAAACCGTTCATACTTCTAAGGGACAGAAAACTAAAAAAAAATATATATTAGTGATAATTGGTCCAGACTAATAGGTAAAACAAACAAAGAAACAAACCAGTATAAAGTAAACACAGAATAACAGTGGTTTATACAACTCTTGATATGGAATTTATATAAAAAAAAGCATGTACAACATGGACTTTGTTGTATGTAAAGGTGAACAGGAAATGGAATCCACACCATGTAAATGTAGAACAATTCAGTGCAGGTAGTATGTATATTGGTCAACTTAAAAAAAACAGTGAATGCTTACATGGTACTTTGTGCCATATCTTCTACATTTTCCAAGAAACATACAGATCAACAACAACAAACAAACAAAATTTAAGCAAGACCACCCCCCAAAAAAAAACAAATCCAGGAAAAAACAAAACCAACCCCCCCTCCCCTCCCCTTTAGCCACAACAATCCTTTACATACACAAAAATCTACATGATGCAGACCACACTACCCATCCCCTTCAAAAGGGGAAAAATTTCTTGATTATGTTGACAGCACTTTTTTTTTTTTTTTGATATAACACACTACCAAAGAATTTGGAAAATCCGTCGATATGTTGGCAGGAAAATTCTCTGGTTTCCAAAAAAAATACACAGAAAATAACCATCTCTGCATAGATGCGTTTGAGGGAAAAATAAATCTCAATATGTTGACAATAGAATTCTCTTGATATGTGCTGATAGGAATGATCTCTTGATACATCAGGAGGAAAATTCTCCAAAATATTTTGACAAGAAAACTCCTTTGATATGTTGACAGGAAAATTCC
>CM060336.1:35026748-35069248 GCA_030674155.1 Stramonita haemastoma | reverse complement strand
TTTGACCTCAGCTCGTTGTGAAGGTCAATCTGGGGCTGTGTTGGCCGTATGGCTCCAATGACTGAGGAAAGAAGAATAGAAGAGCACAATGAGTTGGAGAGAGAGAGAGAGAGAGAGAGAGAGAGAGAGAGAGAGAGAGAGAGAGAGAGAGAGAGAGAGAGAGAGAGAGAGAGAGAGAGAGAGAGAGAGAGAGCATCCATGTCAACTGTCTTGCTTTAGTCACCCCCTCACTGGTTACAAAGATGTAAAGTTAGCTGGAACATGGAGGAGAAACACAACGGAGCTGAGGGGCTTCTCAATATACTAGGGTCATCTAAGCCTTATGTAGTTCACTTTTGTTCCTCCTTGACCAGATCCATCTTCTACAATATCTCAGCTGCTTCTGTCATGGTTTTCAGGGCTCTGGTTTTTTCCTTCCCTGCAATCGAGAGCTGTTTCATGAGGTTGTATGCAGATTCTCCAACAACCCCCCCTGGCTCCGACTTCTGCAGCAAGGACTTTAACCTGATAGCCTTCTTTCCTCAGGCTGTTAACCAGATCTGCATACTTTTCAGTCTTGTAGGTGTGAGATGCCCCCATCCTGTTCTCACATGGAACAGTCAGCTCTATCATGATCAGCTGCTTGGTTGAATGGGAGTTGACTACCATGTCAGGTCTCATACCACTCTTGCTCATGATCTCAGGGTGACTGTTCCATTCTGGGAGGTCTGCAAAGCACTCCCAGTCATCTGCCCCATCCAGCAGACTCTGCTTGCAGGTTCCAAATAGCACTGTTGTTTGTGGCCATGACTTGTTTCCTCCTGCCGTGAAGAAGGTTGCGGGAGCTTTTGGTGTCCTGATGTTGCCACTTGTGGAGCAGGTACTGAACCAGACTGCTTGTACAATCTCTTTGAGCGCTTGGTTGTGCCCCCATGTGTACCTCCCTTGGGCTAGGCTACCTTACATGAGCTGAGGACATGTTCCACTGTTTGTTTTACGGCAGAGGGGGCATGCAGGATCGTCTGCATTTTCCCCACTTCACCAGGTTTGCATTTGATGGTAGAAGGTCATACGCGGATCTGAGAATGAAGCTGATCCTGAGAGGGGCCATGTGCCAAATGTCATTCCAGGTGAGACTTTTTTGGAGCGCACTCTCCCATGTTGTCCATTGCCCTTGCTGGCTCTGCTGGACTGCTTTTTGGAGTCTCTTTTGGTCTTCTTCTTTCCTCATCTCTTGAATGGCCATGTCCCGTTTGGCTTTTCCTTTTGCCTTTGACCACCATTCTGTTTTTTGTGGACTCTAGTCCTTGTTTGTTGGTCTGTGTGTGTCCTGTTACCTCTCTGATCTTGAGTCTTTCTTTGGCAGAATTTATTGCCTCGTGGACTTCCATTTTCTGCCTGTCTTCAGCAGGGGCTTGATTGCTTCTACCACCTTGTCTTCTGTGTCTCCAACATGCTCTGGTCGGATTTTTCCTGAATTGTATTCTTCCAGGGTGGATTTCAGTGGCAGTTTTAACTTTGCTTGCCAACTGTACAGCGCTATATCGGTGAGACAGGGTGGAACTCCAAGCCATTTCCTTGTGAATTTGTTGATCTTGGCTTCCATTGCATCGACTGACGGATGCCTACTATATCTATCAATCAATCAATCAATCAATTCAATCAATCTATCTATCTATCTATCTATTACATATAAGCCTATGTGGTAAGAAACTCGTGTAGAGCGAGTTTAAATTATACTGAGACTGTGTTAAATACTGAGAAAGTCTTCATTTAAATTATCACAAAGCATAAATATAGCCATATTTACACAGATCAATGATTTATACAAGTCTTTTTCATAACTAGCTTCTACTTGACAAAAAAGAAAGTTGATCAAAACTCTAAAGCCGAGGAAGATTTTGCCAGAAGATCGGTTTTACCTAGCTTCAAAATGGCCGCCAGCAAGACGCGTGTCATGAATCGTGATTTTTTCTCACTTTATGGATGCACGTTTACAGTAAATACTTCCAAAGCTATATCATTTCATTGTTAAGAATTCCTCTTTAGATAATAATTTAGGCTGGACAGGTCTTTTTCTTGAAAGAAGGAAAGGTTCGAGTTTAAGTGTTGCTACCGAGGCCGGTGGTTGAATTTGCTTGGGGGTCGAAAATGTTGACACGGGGCAAGGCTAGGCTAGCCTAAGCCCAAAACACAAAAAAACAAAACAAAAAGGTCAATGATGGTCAGCGGAACAACATACTACCAACCTCACAACGAACATGTGCCAACAACACTTGTACACATTATTCGCCGATTGGATAAACAACACTCTCTGACAGATTACGGAGAGTTGTTTCAGTAGTTCTCATTATGCCCTCTGACTTCGGACCTCGAGAGAGAAGTGTTTCGGGCGTCTTATATACGCTTCCATGGTAGATCAACTAGGAAATGGCTTTTTAGTTATACATTTTGAAATCAAATCTTTTTCAGTCTTTGAAAAGACACTTTCCCATTCGTTTTATATACTAATATAGAGATCACGCTTTGTATTATTTTGTTGCTAAATTTACTTAGTGGTTTATATTATACTTAACAGGATACTAGGTGTTTTTTCTATGATATTTCACCCAAAATTTGCAGTAAAGGGGGGTAACTGACCTTTCATATTTTGTTGGGTTTCTTTTCACATTCTTTGATTGTCAGTTATTTTCCTTTACTTGTTCATTAATTATGTGGTCAAGCCATAAGTATTGGATAAAAAATATTTACCTGTTGCTTTTACTTGTTAATGTATATTGAATAAGAGTGTGTGTGTGTGTGTGTGTGTGTGTGTGTGTGTGTGTGTGTGTGTGTGATAACAATGTCAAAAATCATTCCATATGGTATTTATTTTTTATTTTATTTATTCTTTTGTATTGAGGATAATTGAATAAGCAACCATATGTTTTTTTTACATCCAGTCCCCCTGTGTATGCAGTTTTGTAAATGTCATCTGTTCCCACGTTCATAACCATGGTACATTGAGTAAGCAATGAATTAGCTTTTTTTCATCAAGCCATCTCTCTAAAAATAAACCCCCCCCCCCAACCACCAAAAAAACAACCAAACAAAAAAACAGCAAACTGGTGACCATGGGGGCACCCATGAAGACTTGACAATCAGTTCCCTCCATTCCTCTCTGTTCTGCCTTTCTCAAAATTTGGTGAGTTCTAGGCCTGTCCTTTCACTGATGTTGTCCTCCCATCTCTTCCTTGGTCTGACTCTTTTTCTTCTTTCCTGGACAGTACCTTGCAGTATTGTTTTTGCAAATCCTATCGATCTTGTGACATGCCCGTACCATTTAAGTTTACACTTCTTTATGATTTAGATGATTTTTGTAGGGACCAATGGTTTGCTGGATTCAGCAAAACAGCAATAGTATTAATAATCCCATTACTCAGAACATCCAAAACAACATTCATGATAAAACCTATTAAATTGAATAAAAGAAAGAAAGAAAGAACAAAGACATGGGGAAAAAAATCATAATATCACCACATCAACTATTTGCTTTTCTCCTTTCCACAGTTGTTAAATTTGCAGATTATGCACATGCTTATAAAGATTACACAAAGGTTTTCATCAGCATCAACAATAGCTTTAAAAAAAAAAGGAAAAAAAGGTCTCTCTCTCTCTCTCTTCACCCTCTCTTCCATGTACAACATAGCACACAACAGTGCAATATATATTCATGTTTTGTCCTAGGAGCATGGCTTCAGTTTTATTCAGCATTCAGCAGTAACTTGTTTTGAATCATCTAGTTATGAATTTCTTGAAGACAGTAAGTAGGACATATTTGTCAAGAGGGAAGGCAGGTTTTCAGAAGTTTCACTTCTTTGAATTTGAGAACTGTCAGCATGAAAATGATGATTGATCTGATGAGGTTTACTATAGATGAAAGTGGAGCAGTGTAGACAGGGAAGAGAACTGGCCCTAGAACTGAACCCTGTGGGGCTCCACATTCAAGTTTCACAGTTTTGATTGAATTTTGTTTAGGATAACTGTCTGGAATCGGTCCCTAAGGTACAACCGAAACCATGTGAGGGCTATGTTATTTGTACTGTTTTTTAAGTTGGAGAGAGAATTGAGTGGTCTATAGTGTCAAAGGCTGCAGATAAGTCCAGAAGGGTCACAAGGGAGATTTTTCCAGCATCAGATGCAAGCGGAAGTGTATTTAAGGTGTGGACTACCATGGTTTCAGTGCTGTGATAAGAACAATAGGCAGACTGAAAAGGAGGAAGCAGACTATTAATATTGGAATAAAGGTGGCTGTTGAGCTGTTTCAGAACAACTTTCTGAAGTGCCTTGGAGACAAAAGGTAGGTTAAAAACCAGTATATAATTCTTTAGATTATCTTGAACTTAAAGTGAATGTTATCGGGTTATTGAAATGGTCATTTTTAATGTCTTCATCAGTCCCCTCATCAGTCCCTTTATGCTGTTTATGTCCTCCCCTGGTAAATGTGCTGTCTTCACCTTCTTTGTCAGACATGTCGACACTGCTCTCATAGTTATCAGGTATGTCTTCAGTGTCCTCTACTGTATTTGTATCTTCTTTGTCATGTCTTCTTCATTGATCTTACTGTATTTGTATCTTCCTTGTAACTGTCTTCTTCATTGTCCTCTGCTACATCAGGGTTATCTCTGTCACTGTCTTCAGTTTTGTCTACTATGGTCCTTTGTCTTGTCATATTGACATCTTCACTAGAAAGATGATGTTTCACACCAAGTGTTCTGTTTCCCTCGGGTGTGTCTCTTTCATGGTCGCTGACATGACATTCTGTCGCTGTGCCTGCATTGTACTTGCTATTTTGCTGCTGACCATAGACACACACATCAGATTTGCGGCTTTGACCAGGAGATACTGGAGATCTTCTTCTCCCATCTTTCACAAAGACAATTCTTCTGCTGGGCTGGGCCGTTCTCCCTTGGTTTGCTGCTTCACTGTAGGAGTAGGGTCCTGGACTGACAGGAACACTGCACTCCCCTTTTCTGTTGGTTTTTGCCAGCAGGATTTCTCTGCACTCTCTGCCATTGTCCCTTATTGCAGTGTAGGGGTAGCTAGCAGGCTGCCCTCTGTTTGCTGCCTGGACCCCCTGATGTGGCTGTGGTGACACGCTCTGTCAGGGCTGCCTTGGCCATGACCTGCCGCACTGCAGTTGACCCTGAGGACTGTCTTCCTGGTGGTGTGAATAAAACCTGCCTTGCAGTGTCTTTTGCTTCTCCGACTGGCTGCTGTTGAAAGAAACAGTATCTGCTGTGTTCTGCTGAACCTGCCATCTTGAACTGGGAGCAGTGTTTCTTCTCCGTCATGGAATGATGGAGATGGCTGCTTATCCCTGACATGCAGCTTCCCATGGCGATAGAAGGCAATTTGTCCCTGCCCCCAGTGCCAATCCACTGTTTCTCACTGGTGTATGGTAAGGTCTGAAGCTACTTTGATGCCACTCCCTCTGAGGTTATCTCGTAGCTCCAGTCTCCCATATGGCCATCTTGTCTGACCATCTGCAGAAGTGGACAATGATGGGCCGTGGTTCTCCTCTCAAGAGCGTGGCCTTCCAACTTGATATACTCTTGATATGTCTTCTTATTGCCAGTTCATGTGAGGGGCATGGTCAATGAGAATATTAATAACATACTTTGCAGTTATGTATTCAGTTTCACTGTCAAGTTCTTGCACATTGATGAACTTCCCATTACATGCTTTGGTAGCCTGTTCTGTGAATTCCACTTGTCTTTCAACAGCTTCAAGTCTATCAAGACTAAGCTCTCTGTCCTCTCGTTTTTCTTGAATGTCTTTTTTTCTGTTGTACAACATATTCTTCAATGTGTATATTTCTCTGAAGAAGTTTGAGATTCTGGTAGGGAGATTTTGAAATTTTTCTTCAATACTACTTTTTATGCCATTTGTGTGCATATGGAACCCTGTTGAATCTGTGTAAGACGCCAGTCAAGCATTTGCAGTATACCTGCTGGGGGTGGTAAAACTTCGTGCTGAGCCATTTCTTTTTCCACTTGCAATACCTGTGCCCAATAACTTGGATTTCTTCCACTTACAAGACTTGTGTCCAGTGACTTGTTTTCTTCCTCCAATACCTGTGTTTAGCAAAACTAGGCTAAGTGCCTGTGTGAAACCAAAAGTCAAAAGGGAAAAAACTCTTGAGAACTGACTGTTATGGAGTGCTGTCCCTTGTTTGCAGTTCAGGCAAGCTCAAGCATAATTTCCAACACTGCACATGCAACACACATCCTGAACAATAACAACAGTCAGTACAGTGCCCCAACAACTCTTCCAGTGACCACCCTCAATGCTGCTTAACCCTAACTTGAGGAAAGCCAGTTGACAGTTAAAAAAAAGACTGTTACATGCATACACACTCACTCTCTCTCTCTCTCTCTCTCTCTCTCTCTCTCTCTCTCTCTCTCTCTCTCTCTCTCCTCTCTCTCTCTCTCTCTCTCTCACAGAGCATAATTTACAACACTGCACATGCAACACACATCTGAACAATAACAACAGTCAGTACAGTGCCCAACAACTCTTCCACTAACCACCCTCAACGCTGCTTAACCCTAGCTTGAGGAAAGCGAGTGGACAGTTAAAAAAAAAAAGAAAGTTGACATGTATGCACTCTCCTCTCTCCATATCCTTCTCTCTCCATATGTATGTATGTATGTATGTATGTATGTATGTATGTATGTATGTATGTATGTATGTATGTATATATATATAAATCTCTCTCTCTCTCACACACACACTCACACACACAGGCACACAACACACACAACACTCACACACACCACACACACACACACACACACACACACACACACACACACACACACACACACACACACACACACACAGACACACACTCACACAACACAACACAACACACACACACACACACACACACACACACACACACACACACACACACACACACACACACACACATACTGACCACTGAACTATCCCGTCCCCTCCCCTTGTTACAATACCTTTGGTGTTGTAGACAGAGGGCTCCACAGGGCGGAAAGCATGTCTCTCCTCCTCTTCCTCCTCCTCAGGACTGAGGGCTGGGATGTCCATGTCATCAAAACGGCGAGGACTGGGTGTGTCCCGAGCTTTGCCGTACCTGGGTGACATTCCTGGGTTACTGGCGAAGTGAGTCTCCTGTTCCTCTAACACCATCTCTGAAAGGGAATTATAGAAAATATTGACAAAAAACATTTCTGGGTTACTGGCGAAGCGTGTCTCCTGTTTCTCTGATACCATCTCTGAAAGGGAATTATAGAAAATATTGATAAAGATGTATATAAATAAAGTGTTTTGAGAACAAAAATAAAGGAGTCTGTTTGACCTCTGTACTGATGCTAAAGGTAAAGGTGTTCCCATAACCTATGTGGTTATTGGGGTGCGCGATATCAGGGACCTAAACCTTCAGGGGCTAGCATATTGAGGGTGGCGCCCATCTCCTCTCCCTTGCTGCTTTACCCTCCCTGACTCTAAAGAGGCAGGTACCCATTTATAGCTGGGTGAACTGGGGGGACTCTACTGAAGCCAAGGTGAGCAAATGGTCACCATCATTCACTTTGGAAACCATGCTCAATGTTGCTTAACCTTAGCTTGGGGGAAAGCTAGTGCTCTGACCACTGGGCTTACCTGACCCCCTACTGATGCTATTAACAGTCAAACACTTGAAATTTTGAAAAATTGACATTTTAAACAAAGGCAGAAAACCCAAAACAAACCAGTTTTCAAATGAAAATCAAGCACAGGCGCATAGCAGCCAATATACATAGCACGCAATAATCTTTTAAAGGAAATTGAAAAGTTTACAAACAAAAATGCCTTTTATAATGAAAAGCAAGGAGAGTCTGCCTTACTTTGATAATATCAGTACTGACTCCGTTCTCCCCGAAAGTCCTTCAGATGAGACTACAAACCAAAGTCCCATGTGTGAACGCACGCAGAACATCTTGAGTACACATTAAACCGTTCTGCCTTTGAAAGAGTAGGCCATTGTGTGCTGGTGGGAACTGATAACAAAATTTGCAAAACCCTATACAAACAGGGCCAGGATGCAAAAAAGCACGGGAGTGCTTATCCATTACATAACAATAATAACAGATGGATTTATATAGCGCTATATCTTGTAAAAAACAAATCAAAGCGCCATTATCACAAAATACAATAGAATTTTAAAAAAAAGATAAAAATAACCATCCCTTCACAAACAGGCCAGCAAACACACAAGCCACAGACACATTACCTCTCAGACAGTGGAGGGAGGGGGGGAGGGAGGGATACAGAAGCCCACACAACACAGGGCCTCCTTCGGTGTTGAAATGTCTGTTTACCAGTCTCCGTCCTCACACTGTTCTTTTGTTTCTTTCTTCTTTCCTTTCTTTTTTTTTTTGGTTTTGTTTTCAGTGTATAATGGTGACGGCTGGTGCAATTTTTTTTTTTCTTGTTTTGGTTTTTGTTTGTATATGTTTTTTTGTGTTTTTTTAAAATGACCAAACCTATTTCTTTTTTTGGCGATCTTTCTTTTCAGTTAAAGATTTATTGAGTTGAAAAAAAAGTATTTTAATATTATGCTTTTTTTTTTTTTTTAAATTGGTTTCATGTGCTTTCAAATTTTTCCTCCATTAGAGAGGAGAGAGAGAGAGAGAGAGAGAGAGAGAGAGAGAGAGAGAGAGAGGGGAGAGAGAGAGAGAGAAGAGAGAGACAGAGAGAGACAGAGAGAGACAAGAGAGAGACAGAGAGGAGACAGAGAGAGAAGAGAGAAGAGAGAGAGAGAGAGAGAGAGAGAGAGTACAGCAGAAACACAGGCATATAATCTATACTGGGGAAGAGGTGGGGAGAACTGGCAGTGATTTGACTGTGGTTGTCAGTTCATATCACAGATTGAATTCTGTATAATTTATACACCCCCTATCCCCATCGCTGATGTTCTGTCAGTTCTATGCCATTAATTTTGTTCTCTGATTTGTATACCCGCTGTCACATAACCATGTGGGTAGCTCATGCATAGCGTATGTATGATACTGCGTGTGACAAAAACATGCTTGTAAAGCACTACCAGCATTTGGTAAAAGCTGTTTTACATGATTTCAACTCACATAAATGTAAATCCCAATTTTGTGGGTTAAAAAAGAAAAATTACATGGCTAGAGCTCTGCGACTCACTATAAGGGTGAGATTTTTACAAATGTGATCATTTTTGCCTACCATAAAGGCAACCACATTCCGACTCCAGGCACTTTTGAGTATAAAATCTCAACATAACTAAACATATCTAACACACAATCTGCTACATTATGAGGAGGGACTCTGCCTGTCTGGATTAACATGCTAGCCTACATCACAGCGCCTGTAACATTCAGAGCAGAACCCCAATCACTTCTCAAAGAGTTCAGGGAGAAATCAAACCATTTTGAATTCAAAGTAGTATATCCCCAAAGTCAATGACTCGCATAGGCAAAATCTCACCACTGGCCAACCTCGCAACTCCAGCCAAGGAACCAAAAAAGAAAAAAAACCCTCAAAGTATGATTCAAAGCACTGCATTTGTGTTGATGATCAAGGAACATCATGCATTAGGGACATCAGAAGAAAGATCATCTAGAGAGAGCTGGACAGTGGGAGGTCTTCACAGAAAATACATTTTGTAGCCAACTCTTCAGCAAACGTTGTGGACCTAACATCTTACACTCTTCATGCAAATACTCCCCACCTTTAAGTTAAGCACAATGTTGTATGGCTACCTATAAAAGCAGGGACAGGGGTGAGACAGAGATCTTTTTTGACGTCAAACCTGAACAATTTTTTTATCTTAGTGATGAAGTGTTAATTAAAATTAAACTTCTGATTGGGCACGAGTCTCAGGGTGTGGATACCAGTAATTACTGGTGTTGGCTGGAGAGAAAATGTTCCCTGGAGCTAACACTGGCTCCAAATCAACTTCAGCCCTGCAAAGTCTTTCTGAGGAGACTATAAATCAATGGAAGCCATGTGTGTGTGAATGAACACATAACATCTATACAGCTGTCAAAAACCCAGCCATCTTTCATTGAATATAAGCCAGCTATGACTTGTGGAGTGGTGATATGAATGTACCCAGCATGCATTCTGGAACATGGTGAGAGATGGGTTCTGCCAGGTTCAACTTGTTAAAAAACACACAGTCTGAAAGTTGTGGCGTCCCAAAACGAATCTTCAAAGATTTGAGCCAGAAGTCATATCAAGACTCCCAATCAAAAATATCTACATAATTTTACATAAGCAAAATATACATAAGGGCTTGATGACAAATAATTGCAAGAAATGGACACCCCATGCCCATGCCAGTATTTAAACTGACTACTGACTAACTGTGGGAGGAAAAATGGAGTAAATCATGGCAAGGTTGTCTAAACAGGGAATGTGAAAATATTTAAGAAAGAAATGACAGAAGAAAAGAAAGGAATAAAATAAAAGAGAGAAGAGAAGAGACAAATGGGGAAAATATAGGTAAAAGTGAAAAAAAAAAAGCTGGGAATACAGCGAATGACAGCCTGAACTCAAAAAAATTTTGATTACAAGTCTTCATGGGTGCCACACTGTCACCAGAAAAGGGATAGATAGATAGAAGAAGAAAATGATTGAGAAGAGAGGAAAAGAACAAAAAATTATTTATTCAATTATTATTTATATTGAGGATAAGGGAATAAGCACCTATGTGCTTTTTTTTTTTTTTTTCACATCCAGGCGTCCCCAGACTGAGACAAAGAAAAGGAATAGAAGAAAAAAGGAGAAAAGTAAAAAACAAAAAAAAAAAAAAACCCTCAAACAAACTCAGAACTTTCATCAGAAGATGCGGGCAATGCTTTTACAAGAAGAAGAATATGACAGAAGATGGGAAAAGAAAAGAAAAATTACAGCTCAGAACAGAATAGAACAAACAGAAAAGAGAGCTGACACAGAGAGGTGACAAAAAGGCATTTCAAGCACAGAACATCAAGTACTTAGTGATACTATGATTTTTTTTTAAAAGAGAAACAGCTCCTGGCATTTCATTGTAGTAAGCCAGAACTGCTGACAAGCAGCAAGATAAACCAATATAACAACTGAATATTGTGTTGCGGCTTTGGAAAATTTTGTCTGTATGTAATGTAAACCCTTCTTTTTCACTGCACTGCACTCTTAAAGACATTTTTTCAAATCTAAACATCCACACACACATATAACATATTTCATGCAGGCACATCTATATACATACATAACATACACTCACTCTCATGCACACAGGAGAAGTACATTCACATACCAGTGCAATCACATTTTGTTTTCGTCAAATACAACAGTGAGGTGGTTGTGTATATATACATACATATACATATATACACACACACACACTGTGAAAGACAACTCTTGAACACAACATTAGGAAATGCTGGTAAGTTCCCTTCTCTTAGTGCCTACATCTACACATGAAACTTTGAAACCAAAACTAACATGAATGACAATAATAATAATAATAATAATATAAAAAAGGCAGTTACATATGTTCACAGGGGAGTGATTTATGTTTGCTTAATCAGGGAAAACGTGATGAGGGAAGTTCTCAAAACAGGTGAAAGCATTACACGCAGGAAGGTGAATATGCATACAATGCAAGTAATAGTCTGATAATAAAAAGTGAAAAATATTTTGGGGCTAACGGAATAAACTGCTACATTCTGTCGTTTAACCCAAAATGAAAGCAAGTTTACTTCCATTAAGATAACAAAAACTTTGCCTTTGTTGCCCTTTGCCCCCCAAAAAAAACAACAAAAAAACCCCCTCTCAAAATGTGACTGCACTGAATGTAAAGAATGAAATAAATACGACACAGAGAACAAAATGTCAAACCACTTTTCTGTTTCTTTATATAAATATTGCTTTATTTCAAGTTAGCCATAGTACATGCATTACATTTTAATTTTTGGTGTATGTGTACAAAATACATCTCACATAAAATAAAAAAAATCAATTTTGACAAAAGAATAGAAATGCTGGCTTTTTTGCTACTCAATCTGCATCAATGATATCTTTGCCTTTACTTACTAAAGGCAAAAGAAAAAAAAAAGCTTTTGCAATCAACTGTGTTTTCCCATTATGATATCATACAACACAACCTTCTACATACTGCATCTTCCTTTCGGAATTAAGCTCCAACTGAGACAAGGCAGGGCCTCTATATAATATATTATGCCACCAAATTTGTGTGTGTTGTATCGATATGAAGAAAATCAGAGACAAAAATGTTCACTGGTATTATGGTCTGTTGTATCGTTAATGATACCAGATTTCTGTGACTGATTAAAAAAAAAAAAAACTACACATGAAAGTCACACGATGAAAACAAGTTGTGAAAACAACTCTGAAATTTCTTTTTCTTGAATTCAGGATACATGAATTGGTCAGCGTCAAATTCATGATGTTTTCAACAACTGATGGCGCATAGCCACATGTGTAAACTGTTATCACCGTAACCATTTACAGTTTCTTTTTTACATGGCTTCCACTATAACAGTCAACTATCAACAATTTTTTTTCTTTTCATGAAAACAGGTTATGGAATAAGTGGCTTTAGAATAACTGCTGCATAACTAAAACAACAACAACAAAAAAAGACTGAGGAAAACAAGGTCAGATGCCAACCTGCGACCTCTTAACCCCTGACCTCAATATGACTGTTCGCAAGGTTACAAGGACAGAGGGCAAGGTCATGGTCATGATCTGTATGCACCAGTGAAGGTCACAGCCGGGAAGTGAAGGGAAGGAGTGTGAAAACATGCTGCAGAGTGATCCTAACCTCAATATTTGCCATGTCTGTGTGGGGTAAAAATTGTAGCTGGCCTGACATGCCGAACATTCACAGCAATAGCTTGGGTAAAAGACAATGGACTGGGTATACACTGACGACTGATAAATCTTTAGTCATTGGTGACAATCAGCTGAAAGGGAAGGAAATAACTGATGGGGCATGCATTAGCAGCCACCATAAAAAACTCAATGTCGCCAACAAGCGAAGAAGCGACAATCTACCAAAGGGAACATAACAGGGAGGGAGTGTCACACAATAAAATTCATGGTCACAGCTATGGGAAAAAAAGAGTTGGTAGGATACAACATAAGGCTGACTGTGTCACCAACAGAAGGAAACAGCTCTGAGTGACACATCAACAAAGCTGCAGAGGTGAAAGGAGGACACACTATCATGTCTGGTTCAGTCAGTAAGGACTACAGACAGATAGGGACAGGTAGTCTGACACGCTAGGAAGAACCACAGTTAAGGGCAACAGACAGATAGGGACAGGCAGTCTGATACGCTAGAGAAACCACACAGTTAAGGACTACAGACAAATAGGGACAGGCAGTCTGATACACTAGAAAGAACCACAGTTAAGGACTAGAGAAAAAATAGGAACAGGTAGTCTGATAACACTAGGAAGAACCACAGTTAAGGACTACAGACAGATAGGGACAGGTAGTCTGATTCGCTAGAAAGAACCACAGTTAAGGACTACAGACAGATAGGGACAGGCAGTCTGATACGCTAGGAAGAACCACAGTTAAGGACTACAGACAGATAGGGACAGGTAGTCTGATACGCTAGGAAGAACCACAGTTAAGGACAACAGACAGATAGGGACGTACAGGTAGTCTGATAACACTAAGAAGAACCACAGTTAAGGACTACAGACAGATAGGGACAGGTAGCCTGATGGGCTAGGAAGAACCACAGTTAAGGACTACAGACAGATAGGGACAGGTAGTCTGATAACACTAAGAAGAACCACAGTTAAGGACTACAGACAGATAGGGACAGGTAGTCTGATAGGCTAGGAAGAACCACAGTTAAGGACAACAGACAGGTAGGGACAGGTAGTCTGATACCTAGAGAAACCACACAGTTAACAACTACAGACAGATAGGGACAGGTAGTCTAAGAAGAACCACACAGATGGCTGTGGACAGGACTACAGAGAATCAAAACTGCAAAGAGCTGTTAAGTTTTTCATAACAGTTGGGGTAGAGAGGGGGTGGAAAAAAAAAAAAAAGACTACAGAGAATCAAAACTGCACAGAGCTGTTAAGTTTTTTGATAACAGTTGAGGGTAGGAAGGGGGTGTGAAAAAAAAGAAAAGAAAAAAAAGAAGAGAAAAGCATTCACTGTGAAAGCGACACAAAAGTGCACTGGTAAAAAATTACACTGAGGAGAGTAGCGGCAAAGATCATAGCAGAGTACTACACAAGAGAGGGCGTCATGCTCTCAATATGAATTGTTATTATTCATATAGAGGAGAAGAAGGCAGAGTGTGCAACACCGTGAATGCTGCAGGAAGGATTCAGTGAAAGTATCCACAATAACAGCAACAAAAAAGGTGAGTTAGCCAAACACAGTCAACGAGAGTGATACACACGTGATATAAACTTATGAGGCAGGTAAGGCAGCAGTAGAAGAAGACAGCTTGGACAAACAGCTACAGGGGGGGTACCAAGTAGACAAAAGCTTCAGGGGAAAGCTGGAGGAAGGTAAGTGATTGAGGGGTAGGAAGGAGAATGGGGATAAAATGCAGGTAGACATACACACGAGCTCTGAGACTTGAATAAAGCAGGGGTTTAGTATTGTGTTGTAATACTGACAGGAAGGATACACTGAAAGTGGAAGCAAAGCCAGCTCTGCAAGTTAACCGGAATTTTGTAAGGCAGTATGATTTAAAGTGAAGTGAGAAACAACAACAATGAAACTTATTTGCAATATGACGACTTAAAAGTTACTTCCATTTCTATACTTCTGATTTGAAAACAGAATCAAAGCATTCCATACTAGTTTTAAAAAAGAATATGCATTCAATATCACTTCATTCCAACATAATAGCAGACATTAAAAAAAAAAAAAAAGACACTTCTTTTACTGACTCACTACCAATATTTTATGTCAGCCTCCATGAACAAACAATTAAAACACAACACTTTATTTGTTTGTTTGTTGTTCTTTTTTTCTTTTACAGAAGTCTTGGCACAGAGAATCAATGAGAGCTAGATCACAATCAGAGGATACACAAATTTTAAACAATTCAAAAACATGAACTAATGAAATTCTGTATTAGTTGTGACAACTGTTTATCTGCTTCTGACTGAAAAAAAAAGAAAAGAAAAAGAGCTGGACTATTCAATTCAGATGGTGTAATAAAATGGACACTCCTTATCAACAATACTATGAACTAATCATTCAGATCTATGTGCACTGGTTACTAACATGAAACATATTAATCAGAATGAGAGAGAATATTTTTGCATGCAATACATATAGTAGCAACATTCTTAACACACACACACACACACACACACACACACACACACACACACACACATCAGAATAAAAAACAACAACAGAATAAAAGGGATAGCTCTTACATGCAAGACATATATTAGCAACATTCTAAACACATACATCACCAAAAAAATGAAATGATGAAAGACACTACACACAAAACTACTACACACCACATGTGTCAAAATCTGATTACATGGCTATACGCACAGCAGAAAGTCAAGAGACAGAGGTACCAAATGCACAGAAACCCCCAACACACACACACAGCAGCCACTTATATGCAGTCTACACAGTGGCTAGACATATACACACACACACACAGTGCAGTGAGTGAAAAAGAATCGGGTATTAGAGAGACTTTTCGTCTCACTACGTGGTTACAGTTATTCTGGTTATCAGCTACATAGAAACGTGTACGTGTGCGCGCAGTTAGGGAACGAAAAGAACAGTGTGAAGACCAGCCAGCATCATACATTTCACACCTGAAGGCCTTAGGAGGTCATCATTAGTGTGCGTTAAGAGATGAGGAATTTTTATTGTTGGAGAGTATGAGTTTATGAATACTTTATTAAAGACATCTTTGTTAATGAAACCAAGGGCAATCTTTGTTAAAAAGAAAAAAAAAATAAAGGCACAGGTTTCTGCATTCTTTTTAAGTTAAAATGAAACAAAATGAAATATCTTTGTTAACATAAACATATCATTTCTGCATATCTTTCATATGAAAGATTTCTGTTATAAACAAACAGAGGGCAAACTTTGTTAAAAGAAAAAAAGAAACATCATAAATTTCTGCAGAAGATCAGAAGACATCACTGTTAGTGAAACAGCAAGATAGCTTCTGCAGACATTTCAGCTGGGACGGTTAATGGCAAATTTGAGGCATTGAGAAGACACAGCTGTGATGCAGAGTAGTTGAGACAATGTTGTATTTGAGCCTGCACATTGTGGATTGTAACTTTATCCACTGTTCGTTTTAGTCCAAAAAGTTCACTTCCTTCCCTTGCTGAAAAAAAAACCCCAAACCCTTCACTGGTGCATGCAGATTATACCATGACCAATCAAAATGCAGCTTTCATAATGAGATTTTCATCAGAGCCAATCACAACGTTCGTCACAAAACTGTAACATGTAGAACCAATCAGGATGCTGGTCACAAAACTGTAAATATATAAAACCAACCAACCAGGCTGCTTGTTGACAAAACTGAAAACATGTAGAGCCAATCAAAATGCTCTTCTGAAAACTGTAGTAGGTTGTACAACACCCTCCCTTCATACAGCAGCAGTAAACATTACAAAACATAATGTCTGTTCTTTGCAATGACCAATATAAACTGGATATGAAAAACCAAAACAATTTTTAAAAAAAAGACAAAGTAATAGAAATGGTTGTACACACATAATTGAAAGTTGGAACAGGAACAAAAAATTAAAAAAAGAATACAAAAAGAACAAAAACATCTCAGGACTATTTCACAATTGAATATTAATTCCTCTCAGAACACCGTGTAACTTTGTTCTCTAGTCCACAGGTGAGAACCGTTTGCCATTAAACAAGCTGTGTACTTCAACCAAACAACCAACACACACACACACACACACACACACACACACACACGTACACACACACACGTACACACACACATGTACATCCACACACGCACACACACACACACACACACAAGTATACACACACGCACGCACACACACACACACGTATACACACACGTATACACACACACACATGTACACACACACACATGTACACACACACACATGTACACACACACACATGTACACACACACACACACACACACACACACACACACACACACACACACACACACACACACACACACAGTCATTCCAAACACATACATGAATTCTCATGGAATCTGTAAACAAAAAAAATGTATACAATCTTATAAGCTGGTAGTGGATGGGGTAATATAACACATTTTCAAAAAAAGTTAATAATAACAAAAAAAGTGGGTGACTAAGAGAATGGGTGAGCATGTGTGGGAGTGTGTGTGTGTGTGTGTGTGTGTGTGTGTGTGTGTGTGTGTGTGTGTGTGTGTGTGTGTGTATGTATGTGTGTGTGTGTGCGCGTGCGTGCGTGCGTGCATGTGAGTGTGTGTGCACATGCCTGCATGAATGCATGTGTATGTCTGTGCATGCATAGCCTGGCATACAATTGTGCAACTCTTGTCCCTGAAATTTGTAAGCGCTGTGTCCATAAACTTCACTCTGATCATGTTAAAATCAATAACAAGAAAAATGAAAATACAAAAAAACACCCCCCCCCCAACAGCCCAGCACACCCTCCAAAATACCCCCCCCCCAAAATAAACAACAACAACACAGCAGTCCCCCACCCTAAACAAAGAAAAAAATCCCAAAACAATTAGCCAGCAACCCCACCCCCCCCTTCAAAACCCAACAAAAAAACAACAACGAAAAAAACAACCCCACACAAATCTCTCTTACCTAGCCCCCCTCACTGCATAAAAAAGGTGAAAAAATGCAAACAATCGATGACAACAGAGGCAGCGTGCGTATTCAGTTTCAGGGGGTGAAGGATGGATCACTCGGCACAGACGAGAAAGACCCCTTGATGCGGGAGGGACTATCTATGCCTTACCTACCATTCACCCACAAACTCTTAGTCCAGGACTGGCAGTATAGCGACTGTGTGAAAAACTCCCCCAATCATCGTTCAGATCAATCTATACAAGCCCACGACAACACAGTAAGTATATGAATGACAATATTTTCTTCATGTAGATCCAATACATACTTCAGCAGGTCGGACAAACATAGCCCTACAAATCTAACAACAATATCCTTACAGATATGACAAAATATCCCTACATATCTGACAACATATCCCTACTGAATATGACAACATATCCCTACAGGTATGATAAACATATCCCTACAGGTATGATAAACATATCCCTACAGGTATGATAAACATATCCCTACAGGTCTGATAAACATTTCCCTACAGGTCTGATAAACATTCCCTACAGGTCTGATAAACATATCCCTACAGGTCTGATAAACATATCCCTACAGGTCTGATAAACATATCCGTACAGGTCCTGATAAACATTTCCCTACAGGTCTGATAAACATTTCCCTACAGGTCTGAAAACATTCCCTACAGGTTTGATAAACATATCCCTACAGGTCCTGATAAACATATCCCTACAGGTATGACAACATATCCCTACAGGTATGACAACATATCCCTACAGGTATGACAACATATCCCTACAGGTCTGATAACATATCCCTACAGTATGACAACATATCCCTACAGGTATGACAACATACCCCTATAGATCTAACAACAAATCTAGCAACAGACCAAACAATGTATTCCTACAGATCTGAAAAAATGCATTAGTGAAGATTTAACATTTCATCGTTATAGACCTGATAAAATATTATCAAAAAAATCGACAATGTATTCCTACAGATCTTAATAATACAATCATACATTTTGGACAATATAGCCAGACAGATCTGAAAGTATTATTCATACTGAAGGAGACGTATTAACATAGATCCGAACAATATATTCCTACAGACTTCACAATATATTCATATTTATATAAGTTTTCAGAAGGAAAAAAAGGTACCATATCTTAACACTGTAACAATACAGATCTGATGATATATTCACACAAAATATGACAATGTATTAATACAGGTATTATTCACTATACTGTTATAGATATATTCAACTAAAAAAAACAACAACCAACAACTACAGAAACAAAATCCTGACTGCCAGTTCAAACAATACATCAAACATCTCTCTCCAATATTGGCATGAATATGAAACACAACAAAAACCAGAGTAATATGATCTCATTCTAGAATGTAAAAACATATATTTAACAACAACAACACATACACACACACATGCACCACGCATGCACGCACACGCACGCACGCACACACACACACACACACACACACACACACACACAGACTGATGATTCTTGGCAGATATATGGTTAATTACAATGATATCCATTACAGAGGATTTAATCACTAAACTCTTAAGAGGTCACCACTCAATGTCTCCAACACACACAAATACAAAAAAATGAAGTCCTGCTTTTACCTAATCAAAAAGATACTTCTAACAGACCTTTCACAAATAATGCACACACACACACACACACACACACACACACACACACACACACACACACACACACACACACACACACACACACACACAGAGTTTAAACTCAGAACAAAAGCACTTTCCCCTCCTGATTACTGTACAGTCAGTTTGTTGGCTCTTGTGGCTTGTGATGAAGAGTTATGTTTTGATACCGGTTTTATGATACAGCAGTTGCTACCTTTCAGATTATTTTGTGGTTGACTTCAGCAATCGGTATATGTTCAGAATCAGCCAGAATAATCACACACACACACACATGATGCACACATTGCATATGCATGCTCAGCAAAAGGTGATTGGTGAACAACTGCAGTGCATTCTTACAAAATTTTTGTTCCTTGGCTAAAACTCGATGTTCACCAATGGTGAGATTTTGTGGTGTGTATATATATATATATATATATATATATATATATAATAATATAATAATATATATATTATATACGGCCACTTTTGCCCACCATTAGGGTAGCTGCATACCAACTTCAGGGATGATGTCTTAACACGACACCAGTAAGCACGTAGCTTTGTAAGCTTCATCATCCATTTCTACCAGCACCCAATGGCCACTCTTCTAGAAGGCAGAATGGGTTTTAACATGAGCACAAGATGTTCGATGTGCATTCACACTTGGAACCTCATTTTACTGTCTCATTCAAAGGGCTTCCAGAGGAACAAAGTCAGCACTGCTGTTAACTCCGAGGGAAAAATCCCCTGGGACAGGCACCTCAGTGGTGGCTCAAACTTGAGCCATTACACTGCAAGCTGCAGTACAAATAAATTCACTCTATCGCTGATGTAGACTAAAATTTACTGCAAAATTCATCAAAAATATTACAAAGCAGAAAAAAAGGAAACCCCACTAAAATCATAACTTAGCAGCCCAAACTCAAATCAATCATGGGCATACATACACATACCTGTCCTATCCTACAGTGAAGAGGTAGCAGTATGGATTTTGAAAGACTTTCAGAGGGATGTACCACTATCACCACAAGCTGCTACTACTATTACAATTGAATCAGCAGAGAAATGATGACCACACACAATTTATCACCAATGTAGCTAACTCCCTGCAACTGTTTCTAATCCATACATTTTTTTTTCTAAACACATTCCTTTTATGGATGATCTTACATTGGAACAAAATCACAGCTGATGTAAATAATGTGGGGAAAAAAATCACCCCCATCTCCCCTCCCCTGAAAAAACGGTGAAAATTGGGAAGCATATACAGCTGTTTGTTTTTTTCTGATGCAAGCTTCTAAGTTACACAGCCGCAACTACTGACAGGAGAGAAAATTATGCATGCTGCACACCTAAGATAAGAAGAATGTACACATCTTTCCCTCTCCACCTCCCCCCCCCCCCCATCCTTACACACCAACGGATAATAACAAGTCAACTTTTGCTAAAAAATAAAAATAAACACCAAATTCTACCCCCCCCCACAACCCCCCTACCCCCAAATCAAAACAAACCCCAATACAAACACCAAACTTATCAACCAACAACAACCTCCCCCCCCCCCCCCCCCCCCTTGAAACCCACAACCAAACAAAAAAAGTAACCCCCAAAACAACAGAACAAAAAAAAGAACAAACAATAACAACCCCCCCCCACCAAACAAACGAACGATAACCCCCCCTCCCCCCTTCCACTACCCTACTGGAGAAGTGTGAAGAACTATGACACTACCTAACACTGATAGCAAGCAAAGTATTGCAAAGAATGTGTGCTAGGAGGTAAAAAAGAAAAGAAAAAAAAGCATTAATTACAAACGCTTGTTTTGTGATCACAGATGTCTTTATCTATCAACTGAACACATTCACCTTTCAGTTCCACTGATGATTCTGCAGCTCATATGATTTAATATCATAAACATAATTTAAGTAAAAACAAAAAAAAAATCAAGCATGTGCAGACCACTCAACTGTGCAAATAATTATCTGGCAGTAATATCAGACCTCATAGACTGATCACATCGACTCTGTAATAAACCATTAAAATAACAAAACAAAACAAAAAACAAAAACATTTTTGGGTTCTTCTTTCTCTTGATAATGACATCAATTTATACACTACTTTTGAAAAAAAAAAATCTGACATTACACACATTCACACATCCATGAAGAGATACACCCACATACCACAATACACCACACTTTCCATGCACTCAACAAAATGTAAGAACATGTAATATATAAAAAACAAAAACAACCCAGCACACAACACCCCACATGTAGCAAAACAAAAATCAATCTTCCACTGGCCATCATTCAAAAATAACTTACCGGCTAACTTTCACAAACAAAACAATCAGCAGCCCCCCCACCCTCCCCCCCCAAACCAACAGCCCCTCTCCTCCACAACCCATTTTAACACACCAACCAGACAGACAGACAAAAACACCTGGTGAAAACTAACAACAAAGTTAATTGCTTCCCTCCTCTGTGGTTCTTTACTCATATTTTTCTATCATTGTGATAACAGACTTGAAAATAGCTTCCACCATTCAAAATTTATATTCAAAAGATCTTGCTAAGATTTCAGCAAGTGACAGGCATACAGGATGTAGAATACACATCAAGGTAAGAGGTCAAAATATCGATTGGGCATGTGTGTTCTCTTCTTGGTAAAGAGGTACATGTGCATGTGTGCAAACAGACACAGACAGACAGACAAATACACACACACACACACACACACACACACACCACACACACACACACACACGCATGCACGCACGCACGCACACACAGAGTGCTTGCACAATCACCCAACCACCATGAATATACACAGGTATGCAAACTTTTGGTCTTTTAGCAATTCTGTCATTCTTCTTTCAAAACACACACACACACACACACACACACACACACACACACACACACACACACACACACACACACACACACACACACATACAAACACAAGCTTTGTAAAAGAATGAAAACAAAATGTCAAACCTCAATTACAATTCTATCCATATTTCCAAATAACTGCAAACATTATTGGAGAAAATGTTCTGAACCACGCTATCTCTTAGCAGGTCATACGTAACCACCATGAAAATACAAAAAAGAAACAACTTAAAGACAAGGAACAATGTATGAAAAGTGAAAACACAATACAAGCAAATATGCCTATCAAGTAAACAGAATTTTGATATGCGCAGTATGCAAACAAAAAAAAGAAGATGGTAAAAATCAAACAAAAACAAGATACAAACAATAGCTATATCAAGACGCAATAAAAAAAGTGAGATAAACAAAGATATGAATAATTGGTAACAAAGATGTGAACAATCGATAAAAATGATATGAACAATCCGTTAACACCCCCCCCCTCCACACAATATATACAAAATATGAACCCAAATCATGAACCCTGCTCATGGCAATTTGCGTTTGGAATGTGTTGAAGAAAAGTCAGGAATGTTAATCCACACATGTATGTGACTTCCCATTCACAAGGGAGGGAAAAAAAAGACATACTCCTCTCCCCTACCCAGTCCCTGCAAACCTCCTCTCAGAAAAGAAGACTTTGAAAAAGCGCACGTGTGTGCGCGCGCACACACACACACACACACACACACACACACACACTGCATGCACATACACTCATGTGCACAGCCACCTGCTTGCACAGATGCATGCACACACACACACACACACACAAAACAAGAGAAAGGAAAAGACAAAAAAGAAATACGTGCTACTTCAGCAAATTTCAGTTCAAGTCTGTTGACAAAATGATAATTTCAAGAAACTTGGGGTTTGTTTGGTTTTTTTCCTCAACAGTACCAACAACAGTTCCAATCTCTATGCACAATCTGCATCATTCAGCATTATTATCTACAGCAGTTCTCCAACAATCACTCAACAGTCTCAAAACATTAACAAACAAAGAAACAAACAAGATAAGACAAAAAAAAATCAGCATTCAACTGTATCAGCATCTAGTATAGAAAGAGAGAGAGAGAGAAAAAAAAAAGTAACATTCACTGTATGGGTATTTAACATGTCTGCTTTTAGCATGATGTTAAAATCCATAAAAATAAGATCCATACCAAAAACAGTGGAAGTCAACATATTTAATATCCTCACAACACAATTGGAAGCTAGAATAAAAAAGATCTTGTCTTCATTATCATTATCATTATCATCATCATTACAGCAGACTCAAGGAGTACTGAGTAAGTCAACAAGCTGAATAAAACATATTATGAAAATGAGGAAGACTGACTCAAAAATATATTTAGTAAGAAGCATTGCCACCAAACAAATCAAATCTGCCAAAAAAACACATTAAAAAAACACTTGCTAAGTTTCCCTTCCACCCAAAAAGATAATAAACCCAGCAGTGCATAAATATCATTTATAGCATTAACCCCCCCAAAAAAAAAACGAACAACAAAAAAACCAACAATAAAAAACAAAAAAAACAACCCCAACAACAGCTACCAGCAGTGAAAAAATATCATTCATAAATCAATACCAGCTTTCTCACTTCACTCTTTTGCATACCATTTCCAAAAAAGTTTTTTTTTTTTTAAATAACCAAAATGTTTGACCAAAAAAAACAAAAAAATCAACAAAGCATGCAAATATAAAAAAAAACATTCTGAATATCAAAAAACCCAAACATCCGGCTTCAAATTTCAAACACACTTTCACCGAATCATCAAATAAAAAAAACAACAACAAAAAAACAGCAATTGAAAAGGGAGAGAATAAGTACAGAAAGAGATGGTGACAAGGGACAAAATCAACATAATTAACAATCATGGACAAAAATAAAACAAAGATAGAGATGGGGGTTTGGTGATTCTTGAGGAGGGGAGGGAAATTAAGGAGGGGGGGCTGTGGTTTTGACAAGGGGGTAGGGGGAAGGGGGGGAGGGGAGCACAATCAGAAATATTTCATGTCACCTCGCTTGTTTCCCCTGTCAGACGGTGGTGGAATGGCGCCTGTGTCTGTGTTCCCCAGGTCCTACACGCCACATGCAACAGACAGACATTTTCAGTTACTGGAAGTTTTTTGTTTTTTGTTTTGTTTGTTCGGTTACATTGTTGATGAAACACTACACTAGCATTATTTTAAGTACTTTGTGGCAATACATCACCCTGACATTGTCTGATAGCTTTTGCGATCAAATAGCACACTTACACCGATTAACATTATCAATCCCTAGTTGCACAATGGAAAAACAGAAAATCTGATCTAAAACAAAAGAAAAAATAAAGAACCCCACCTGCCCCCACTGATTAACATATTCGGGGGGGGGGGGGGGGGGGGGGGAGGGGGGGGGATGCAGGACTGAAATCAATGCCTATAAACCAAAAATCCCCACCAAAAAAAAAACAAAAACAAAAAAACACAACCAAAACGTATCCCCCCCCAAAAAAAATGGAAAAAAAGGGGAAAAAAAGAAAAATAACCCCCCCCCCCCCCCCCCTGCATGAAATCTGGGCTACTCTTTTTGGGGTGGGTGTGTCACCATAAGAGCAAAGCCAATTTAAGAAAAAACAATTTTTTCAAAAATTTTCCTGTCCGCATGATGTGTATTTGTTTTTCTATGAGTGGCTTTTAGTTTTACGCACAGCATTTTGCCAGGGACAACTCTCTTGTTGCTGTAGATTTGTTTCAAATATGCATTGATACATGTTGCATATGGGACCTTAGGTTCTTTTATATATTTTTTTTTTGTCTCATCTAAAAGACTAGCACCCAGACCACCACCCAAGGTCTGGTACATGTGGAAAAAGAGTGGGCACAAATAGGGATTAATCCCACATTCCTCACTCTCTAGGCAGGTGTGTTACTTGTAGACTACAGATGATCCCATGTAATGCTAAAACGTGGTTCCATAAGCTAAACCCACCAATGCATACTATGCAATTACTTCATCTACTTGACGTAATCTAAGAAGAAAAACTATATACTGATTTACAATAATCAGTCAACAATAACTTTAAGTTTCAGTTATAAAAAAAGCTGCTGAAAATACTTTGACTTTTTTAAAAATTATTATTCATTTTTTTTAACTGTCTTGTGTACAAAAAGGAAAATAAAACCACTACTACTGAATTCAAAACACCAAAGAAACCATTAATGCCTCCAAAACTAAACAACTGAAAACACCTTGGCATACCTAACAGCAGTAAATAGGTAAACCCACTTAGAAGTCTGAGGTACAAATATACATGATATAAAGTCAGATTTGTTTTACCGTCAATAAATGATTACCTGCTGATCACCAACTAAAGCCACAAAACCAAAAAACAACAGTACATCAGTTTATTTCACTCATAAACACAGTCCACCTTTACTCCCATCACTTATACTCATGCACTAATATTTTCAACAAACACGCTTCTCACCAGCACTCCTATACCATCACACAAACTGATGGAAAGTCAACATTTAAATAATACAGAGGTGGAACAAGCACCAGTTTTCTTTTGTTCGTTCCTCTGCTAGAGCTCTGAGGTTCATCAAGGGTGAGATTTTGTGTGTGTGTGTGAGTGTGTACCCACCATTATGGTAGTTGCGTTCCAACTTTGGGGATGGTGTCTAAACAAGACACCAGTGTGCATGTGTTTTTGAACTTCTGCCATCTGTTCCTACCAGCATGTAATGGCCTATTCTTCTGAAAGGTGGAACAGGGTTTTAAAGTGAGCATAACACATTCTGCATGTTTTCACACACAGGACATCAGTTTATAAATCTCACCCAAAGGTCTTCCAGGGAAGTGAAATCAGTACTGATGTTAACTCCAGGGGGAAAAAAAAATCACCTTGAACAGGTGGCTAGGTGGTGGATTGAATCCGGGTAGTCAGATCACAAGCTCAAAATGCTCTAACCACTAGGCTATAAACCCTAGTCACCAAATAAACAGTACAATGTTTCTGTCCAGATGACCTCCTGCAAAACACACTACCCAGTGCACCCCTCTAACAATGGCGGTTTCCCAATACTGATTAGTTCCAACCCAAAGCGTATTATTCCCATGAGTTTAGAATGCAGGTAATGATCATCATGTTCACACACACACACACACACACACATCAGGAAAATCAGAGTGAGCAGCATGTCAGTCAGAAGTATAATCAATAATGATTCAATAGTTAATTTCTGCTGTTAAAGGAACAAGCCTGAGTCAGAAGTGTAGGATCCAATAACTATGTTAATAATGTTAAACATTTCACAAGAACAAGCATGTCCAGTTCACTTCGCAAGAGGCACGGAAACAGAATTAGTGAAAGTTTCAGTCTTCATCTAAAAAAAACCAAAACACATGGGCTGTGAAAATAAATGTTTTCAGAATGGAACTGCCTAGTGGTTGAATGATGTGTGAATAAGCACTTTGGGAATGAAACAGCCTAACAGTTGAACAATGTGTGAATACACACTTTAGGAATGGAACAGCCTAGTGGTTGAACAATGCGTGAATACACACTTTGGGAATGAAACAGCCTAGCAGTTGAACAATGTGTGAATACACACTTTGGAATGGAACAGCCTAACAGTTGAACAATGTGAGATTCAACACTCTATCTGGGAATGGAATGACATAGTGGCCACACACTCATACTTGTCACCTAAGTTTGCCTGAGGATATGAGTTCAAATCTCTGTCATTTGAAGGAATTTTCCCCTTGGAATGATTGTATTTTCTGCAAGTTCTTCTCATGTTTTTGTTTCTTGTTTTTCTTTTTCATTCTTCTGCTTGAGCAAAGCTTTAATCAGTAGGTTATCCTGGCTCAGTCTTTCAAATGAAACTATAAACAGAGGTAATGTGCGAATGCACACACACACTATCGTTACACACATTAAAAAAATACCTATGTGTAATAGGAGTGTGTATGTATGTTGCATACATGTGTGGCGTGTGTGCAGTGTGTTTGTGTGCATACGTGTGACACTGTGTGCAAGCATGCATGCATGTACATGTGTGAATGTGTGTGTTGAGGAACATTACCTTTGTTTCAAAGTCTCAAGAGCACTAAAAAGTAACATGCCAAAAATCACCATCCAAACTCCACTTCACATGCTATGAGCCAAAAAACCATAAAGCATCCATATATTAGCTCATTCCCACCACCCATGCCAAACACACACGCATGCACACACGCACGCACCACCACGCACGCACGCACGCACCACACACACACACACACACACACACACACACACACACATCAAATACATTCATTTTTCACCTGCATGATGTCATTTCTGCATATAACTTTTGGTTAAAATCACCCCTTTCTCTCTTTTGGAATTTCAAGACCATATCATAGCCATGAGATTTTTTTCTGGCCCATACTTTTTTGCGCAGATTCAATTCTTCTATGAGGTAATGCTATTCTTGTACGACTATGCAAGAATATTTTCTTATGAATGATAGACTCTCTGTCAATAATGCTGGCTTAAAAAGATGGGATATCAGGTTATGGTTGATGATCACAAGCTGTTACAAGTTAGTATTGGTAGATATACCACAAATTAAAAGGGTATCACTTGTAAAAAAAAAAAAAAAAGTTAAAAACCTACCCCTGCCACCCTCCTCCATAGAACAAGAAGATGAAAAAATCAAACCAAAACCACAACTAAAAACAAATGTTAGTTAATAATGTGCGAAAACGGACATTGCTTCCAACCTCTAAAAACATTCATGTGGGCACTATTGCAACGCCCCACCAAACAAGACAAAGTGCACACATATGTGACAAATTCCATTGTTTTAACCATCTATAGAAGACAAATATCATGTTGAAAGCACCAACAATGACCCAACAATATATATATTTTTTTCTCACACAGACGAGACAAATCACATTAAAAAAACCCCACCAACCAGTAAATGTATCCATGCATAAATCCTGTTAGCGCCGTTAATGGAATTAAGTTTAGGCATACTAAAAGAGATACAGGAATATTTGGGGCAGGGTGTGCAAAAATAACAAAAAACCCTTTGTTATGCAGTTGATACATTTTTGTCAGCCTTATGTGTAACTTTGGAAACTTATGATCAAAGTGTTGAGAAGGGGAAGACGATATTTACCCCACACGTGTGTGCGTGTGTTGTTGTTTTTATTTTTCAGCGGAAGTCCCCTGTCTGTGAAAAAGTACAAATCATAATACAGCTTTCACCATGTGGTACAAAAATGAAAGTTAAACATATTGTTTTTTTAATCTTTGTTCATTAAAACTTTTTTTTTTATGTGTGTGCTTGATCTTCTTCAGATGTCACAGATATCTGCCTTTGGTGGCTAAAACGGTGTTGGATATTGATGAGTGAGAATCCTGGGTGAATGGCTGTGAATGGATGAATGAATGTATGGTTTATAGAACACACAAAAATATCCACACTCCATCAGTGTGGTGGCAGTCCTAGGAAAAAAAGAAGATTGGACAGGGTGGTGGGAGGGGTGGAGTGGGGGCAAAGATGAATTGATAGGAACTATGAACTCACCATACAGGTTTGCACATTTAAACACAACTTGCAGAACCAAAGAGAAATCCATCTCACACACACACCTACACACTCGGGCACTCACACATGCATACACATACACCCCCCCCCTCCCAAGTGCGCACGCATGCACGTGCGCACACACACACACACACACACACACAGTCAGTCAGACACAAATACATGTGTGTGGGTGTAAAAAAAAATTGACGGAAGAATAGATCAATGAAAGATTCTGCCATTGCAATTATGTGAAAAGACTGCTGTCTGCTTGTGAGTGCATATGTAACACAGAGAGTGAAAGTGAGCATGAATGCATTTGCATACATGCTTGCACATGTGCATGAATAGTTATGTTAAGTGCACACACACATGTAAGCATAAGTATGCACACACCTATCACTGACTTTCCAAAACACGAGAAATGAGAAGTAGAATTCACATTGTGGACATCTTTTTCTACAGAATATTATACAAGTTGATATCTTGAAAAGGAGCACATAACTTAAAAAAAATTTTGTCCTCCAATAGTTTAAGTTGGTTTTTTCCTAAAAAAATAAACCCACCATGATAATAATACAAGTAACTTACAACCTGCGATGATAATAAAAACAGTAATACAATAACAAAACCTGATCTGAAAAATCTTCACTGATAAACACTATCTCTTCTCACCATGACATCAAGAAAATGTATAACAAAAAAAGTGAAGAAAATACGAAAAAGAGAAGGCATCGATAATACTACTAAACATATCCCAAAACACTGTCAAAAGACAGACAGGTAGAGAGTCACACTCCCAGACCAGCAAAACCATCACCCACCCTCTCCCTGCAGAAAACAGCCCCAATGCAGCACACAAAGGCCACCACAAAACTCACAAATAAAATCTACAGCCAACAAAGAAACACAAACTGGAAAGAAAATAAAACAAAGAAAGAAAAGACTTTTGCCAACAAGCTACTGAACTTAGAACCCAATCTCTGAATCTTCACATATTCTTTTGTGTAGTTTGGGACACAACAGGTGAGCAAAATGCTACTTGAAACCTCCCCCTCCTCTCCCCCCCCTCTTAAAGTCATAATAAAATTATTTTCCATTATCGCACCCTTTCATTAAGATTCTCAGACACAACAATCCAGTGTTGCACCAGTCTTTATCCTAGTTCTTGCTCTGTCTGCCAAGACTATAATCTAAATCAGCAAATAACTCAACAAAAAGTATGCAAAAAGGTTTTCTAGGATTACAGACTGCACAAAGAAGGTAAGACTTTCTAAATTTTTGATATAATCTATACTTGCAATATTTTACTTTCCCTCATTTTTTGTAATTTTCATTCTACTCCATGTTTTAGAATGAAAACACAAGCACAAATTTTTTTCACACCCTGACAGTCTGCCAAACAGGAGAGAGAGAGAGAGAGAGAGAGAGAGAGAGAGAGAGAGAGAGAGAAAGAGAGAGAGAGAGAGAGACAGAGACAGAGACAGAGACAGAGAGACAGAGAGAGAGAAAAGAGAGGGACAGAGAGTGTGTGCGTATATGCGCGTAGGAGCATGGTGAACAACCATTAATACTAATAATAGTGGGTTTCACTTTCAGCTTGTTATCTTTTGAAGATCGCGATGAAATACGAAGAAAAGAAGTAACCATCAGGGCAGATTACTACTCTTGAAATGTTCTGATACAATTTCACTTATTTTCCCTTCTTTTTCTTGTGGTGGTCAAAATGGTATTTTTCTTACTAAATGTGTTATTTCTATACTTGAGGTTAATATTTCACAAAAAAATATCCCCCCCCCCCCCCCCCAAATTTTGCGTGGGTAGACAGACAGGTCTGACAAATCACATGTTGACTGCACATCATCACCATGGATTCTACGAATAATGCATACATTCAACACTGCACTACTCACCTCACAACAAAACATAATCACCAACATCAACAATCAGTTGTAGCCTGTGCCACCATTATCGGCAGCTAGAAAACCAAAGACGTTTGCCATCAACACCATTTCTTATTAGTTCAACACCTAAAAATTCATTTTTACGAGTTTTTCTTTGATTCACACCTATCACAGTGATCTATTTGAGGAATCGTACACTTACAACAAAAGAATACACACCAGCATGCTTTTGGTTCTGAAAGAGCGAAACCAGGAAAAACTAGGCTAACTCATGATTGAGGTATATCCACAAAGAAAGTGTACACAAAGCCACACCCTCAACAGAAAGGGGGCAGTTGGAAAAGTACACAAAGAGAGAAAGAAAGAAAGAAATAAAGAAAGAAAGATAGAAAAGAAAGAAAGAAAAAGAAACAAAGAAATAAAGAAAAGAGACAAAGAAATAAAGGAAAAAAAGAAAGAAAAGAAAGAAAGAAAGAAAAAATAGGAAAAGAAAGAAAGGAAAGAAAGAAAGTAAGAAAGATAGAAAAGAAACAAAGAAAGAAAAAAGAAAGGAAAGAAAGAAAAGAAAGAAAAAAAATAAAGCAAAAATAAAACACAAAAAAAGAAAAAAACGAAAAAAACTAGCAGGACTATTTTCAAAAACACAACAAACACCACCACAGCACAACAACATCAAAAAAAAGAGGAGCACCCCAAAGCCTAAGGAGCACTGACCACTTCTTTCAGGATGGTGTAGGGGGTGTAGCCAGTCTGCCCCTTGTAGTTGCGCACCTTCCACCAGTTACGACTGCTGTCCAGGACCTGTTCACCAACACAGCAATCCATCAATCAATCAATCCATCCATCCATCCATCCATCCATCCATCCATCCATCCATCCATCCATCCATCCATCCACCCACCCACCCACCCACCCACCCAACCAACCAAATGGGTGCCGCCCTCAAGATGCTGGCCCCCAGAGAAGCTGAAGTATCTGATGCCTTACTCCAAAGTGAGTACATCAGTTATGGGACACCTTTTCTTTGCAGAACATCTCGCACACACGTTAAATCCTGTTCCTCTTTTCATAAGAGTAGGCCATTGTGTGCCGATGGGAACAGATGAAAATATTTACAAAACTGCATACACATGGGGACAGGATGAAAAAAAAGCTCATGAGTGCTTATTCCATTATCCTTGATATAAAAGAATAAAAATAAAATAAATAAAGGATAATTATCAAGGACTTAGCGAAATCAGATCATGCCATCATGGAAATGACACTGCCTGACCATCTCTTAAATTTTTTTTTTAAAACCCAGCCCCAACCGACAAGTGAGGGGGTAGCTAGCGACATTTAGTTACAAATTCTTAAAAAAACAAAAACAAAATTCACTTAACCAACCAACCAACCTACATGCAAAAACTTGCATGAAAATAGAAAATTGTCTGAAATTACAGACAGAATAGAGACAAAAATCAATAGTTTAGCAGAAGGAGGTAATTCACTTCTGGAAAAAAACAACTTGTGTGTGTGTGTGTGTGTGTGTGTGTGTGTGTGTGTGTGTGTGTGGTGTGTGTGTGTGTGTGTGTGTGTGTGTGTGTGGAGAGAGAGAGAGAGAGAGAGAGAGAGAGAGAGAGAGAGAGAGAGAGAGAGAGAGAGAGAGAGAGAGAGAGAGAGAGAGAGACAGAGTCAGAGAGAGAGAGACACAGAGAGACAGAGTCAGAGAGAGAGAAGGGGTCAGTGTTTACCTGCAGGTAATCTCCCTTATTGACGGTCAGTTCTTTGGGGTTCTTTCCCTGTCGGTCATGAGCCACTTCATAAACCCTGAAGAAAAAAGGAAATAAAACTGATTTGAAGAAATAAAACAACAACCTGTGTTCTTTTTGTGTGTGTGTGGTTCTGCTTGTGTGTTCCTCACTCCTATCCTTTTCCCCCCCTGCTCCCTGTCTCAGTCCTGCCACCTTTTCAGTTTTCTTCTTCCCCAGTACTGTGATCACATCTCTAGGTGTGGAGACTTTCATCCCTTTATTAATCAGATTTAAACTCATCAATTCAAAAGGCATGGGGGGGGAATGTGTGTTTGATGAAAATAAAACAGGCTCCATGTCTAACACTGATAGATAAATACTGTGACAAACATGACTCCCCTCCCCAACCACTATATCTTCTCTTCTTCTGTATTCTCTTTAGTGGGTGGACGCATAGTTCCTGTCTTTTCCTGTGCTTGTAACTCTGCAATGGTCTGCTCTGCTGGCCTCAGTTGATTCATTCTAACTACAAACAGTTCATTCTTTAGTACAGGATGCATGCCGGGTACATTTTTTTCTTTCCTTTCCTAACCCCACTAGATGCTGACATCAATTACAATCTAATGATAAGCATATTTGATCTTCTGCTTATGTATATACACACAAACTAATTCAAGGTACTGGCAGGTCTGCAAGTTAACTTAACCTCTTTACTGCGCTGTTGACGAAACGATTCATCATAGAAACCGCCACCAGCAATGCGTAGTTGCCGATCGCTGTTCATCATGATTTAATGCTCTCTCTGTTTTGTCCAGCATGTGCCTAAGCAAAATATGATAGCAGCAAAAGGGTTAATCTGAGAGATCATAAAAAATGCTAACCAATAATTATTCATCAGATGCTGCAGTCAAGATTTGAAACCACGAGTCATGGATCAAAGGGATTTTAAAATCAAATAGTCTTATCCACTACACTAAACCATCCATCAGAAAAACAAACCCAGTCTATATATATATCTCCTGTCTTACTTGGCTCCAGTCTTCTTCAGCTCCTCCAGGTAGGCGAACGTTGTCGTCAGGGGGCAGTTGTTTAGGCGGCTGAGAGACAGGGGGTGGGGGCTGGGGGGCCGGCTCTGCAGCTCGCCTGTGGTTCGCCTGGTAGTTCCTGGGTACATCGCCATTGAAATCTGTTAATATGGGTTTTTTGGGTGCAGCCATTTGAAATTTACTGTTAAACTGTGTTTTCTTGGTGCAGCCATTTGAAATTTTCTGTTAAAAAGTGTTTTTTGGGTACATTGCAATTTGAAATTTTCTGTTAAAAAGTGTTTTTTTTGTAAAATATTGCCATTTGAAATCTTCTGTGAGCATGTGTTTTTTGGGTACATTGCAATTTGAAATCTTCTGTGAGCATGTGTTTTCTGGGTACATTGCCATTTGAAATCTTCTGTTAATATGTTTTTCTGGGTACATTGCCATTGAAATCTTTAGTTAAAATATGTTTTTTTTTGTAAAACATTGCCATTTGAAATCTTCTGTTAACATGTTTTCTGGGTAAAACATTGCATTCAAATCTTCTGTTAAAATGTGCTTTCTGGGTAAAACATTGCCATTTGAAATCTTGTTAATATGTGTTTTCTGGGTAAAACATTGCCATTTGAAATCTTCTGTTAACATGTGTTTTCTGACAAAAGCATTGTGATTTGAAATCTTCTGTTAAAATGTGTTTTCTAGGTAAAACATTTGCATTGAAATAATCTGCTGGCCAGGTGGTTTCTGAGTATAACATTACAAATTCAAATAATTTGTTGTCTTGGTAATTTTAACCTGAAGTAATATGTAAACAATTTGTATGTATTATTAAACCATTTATGTAAACAATATGTATGTATCGATAAACCATTTCAATCTGAAATAAACTGTTTAAAGTGGAGACACTTTGAACATTAGGTGTATATATATATATATATATATATATATATATATATATATATATATATATATATATATATAATGAGTAAACAATTTCGAGCTGAAACAATCCAAGTTAAAAATGTATAAATGAAACATTTCCTCTTCATATAATCTGTCTTAATGTATGTATGAATAAAAATATTTCAAAATGAAATATCTGTCTTAAAACTAAAGGTAAGCAAAATATGAATGCATAACTATAAAATATTTCAAACTGAAATAATCTGTGTTAAAAATATCTGTTTTAAAACTAAAGGTAAGCAGAACAATATGAATGCATAACTATAAAATATTTCAAACTGAAATAATCTGTGTAAAAAAAATTAAGACAACGTGAACAAAATGTATGAGAAAAATATGTCAAATTGAAATAAGCCTCTAAAAACCAAAGCACTGAAAACAAAAAGTATGTAAGAATAAAATATTAGTAACAGAAGAAGAAAATATGTATGAATAAAAAAAAATCAGATTGAAATAACATAATTATGCTGAAAATAAAAGACTGAGAACTTAAGCATGAACTTGTCATCTTTAACTTCTTGAAGCCTCAAATCACACAAACATGAACATACCCACGCATCCATGCAAACACACAACACACACACACACACACACACACACACACACACACACACACACACACACACACACACACACATAACCACACCCTGAACACCAAAAATCCCCAACCAGATACCAGCGAGAGAGAGAAGAAGAGAGAGAGAAGAAGAGAGAAGAGAGAGAGAGAGAGAGAGGGGAGAGAGAGAGAGAGAGAGAGAGAGAGAGAGAGAGAGAGAGAGACAGAGACAGAGACAGAGAGAAGAGAAGACAGACAGACAGACAGAGAAGACAGAGAAAGACAGAGACAGAAAAAATAAAACAAAAGATAAGACAGATAGAGACAGAGAAAGAAAAAAAAGTCAGCATGACAGACAGAGATCAAAAGTATACAGATGATTAACACCCCCCCCCCCCCCCCCCTCGAATGTGGTGATACAAAAATCTTGGAAAATGAATCAGGGAGAAGGATCAAAACAAGCATAGAGAAAGGAGGGGGGGGGGGGGGGGAATTCTGCAAAAAATAAACGTGAAAAAAAGTGCAAAAAATTAGTCTCTGGATTGAGTATGGGAGATGCATTAAGTAACAGAAGCAAGAAGAGGCATTGTGAGGAATGAGGGGTGGAAGGGGATGGAGGTAGAATATAAAAAAAGGGATGGGGAAGATTGTTTTATTTACAAGTGGTTGGCTTTCAAAGATTGCATTCTTTTTTCACAGTATTCTTTCTTTTCTTCATTCTTTACTTCGAGAATAATTAAATAAGAGCTCATGTGCTTTTTTTACATCCAATCCCTGCATGCATGAGTTTTTGTCAAGTGTTGTCATCCATTCCCACCAGCATGCAATGGCCAACTCTTCCGAAAAGCAGAACGGGTTTTAACATGTGAACAAAATGTTCTGCATGCATTTGCACAAGGGACCTTGGTTTATAGATTCCTCCAAAGGGCTTTTGGGGAGTGGAGTCGGCACTGATGTTAGCTCCAGGGAAAAAATCCCTGTGAATGGGATTCAAACCTGGGTCAGCAGATCACAAATGTAACGCGCATCACACTCACCACCAGGCTATTCCATCACCCTAGGACTAAGGAAATTACCTGAATCTCAGAGAATTACTTCAATGTAGATGGTAATATAACCCTCTTTACAGACTTGTGTGTTCTTTTCTGTGCCTATGACATGGACATGCACACTGTGTGTGTGTGTGTGTGCAACAAGCGCATGCATACCCTCGCTCTGCATAACAAAACAATAAACACAGTACACAGGCAGAAACCTCCACATATACAAACACATACACAGATGCAGTCATGCAAATGTTTATGCATACACATGTGTACATGCATATATGGTGTGCGTGCACACATGCACACTTACACACACACACGCACGCACGCACGCACGCATGCGCGCACGCCACACACACACACACACACACACACACACACACACACACACACACACACACACACACACACACACACACACACACACACACACTCACTTGCATTTTTGCATATTCTTTTTAGAGTAATCATTAACTGATTTTTAATATATTTTTTAAGAATGCTAATTTTCTTTTTCGTTCAAAAGCACGCTCTAGTTCTGAATTTGATTGGAGAACAGAAAATTTATCATTTTCATTTTAGAGCAGCTTATATCCCTTCTTGTGACCCTAGATGAACTGAAATTTCTCTCCATGATACACACACAATAACGGCCTGTGAACAGCCAGCTTATATTCATAGCAATTCGTCAACACATAACAGCAGGAAACTTTCTTTTTCTTTCCATTCCTCAGCTAGAGCTCTGAGTTTCACCAATGAAATTTTGTGTATGTGACCATTTGCTCACAATTAAAATCACTGCATTTTGACTTTGGGAAAGCAGGTAATTAAGAAGTTATTCTTACACACACACTGTCAATGAATACATGATCATCCATATCACCATGTCTACTTCCCTTATCCCACATGCACCTCACATGCCAGATGTGTCTTTAATCTTGAGATTACCCAAAGTCGGAATGCAGCTACCTTAATGGTGGGCAAAAACTGGTGCACACACAAAATCTAACTCCTAAAAACATACCTATATAAACCAGACCTGAATATATATTCAAATAAACAAGATCTCAATACCTATTCAAGTAAACAAAGTAGCTGATGAAAACGAATATGACTGAGATCAGAAAAAGGGAAAAAAATAGATCATAATGAAGCAGGAAGGCATAAAACGGTGAAAAATAGATGCAGTGAGAATTATCCTGTATAGAACATGCGGGTGTATGCGTATATACATAGTGATTTTAAAGCAGGGAGAGAGTGAGTCACCTTCCGTCTTGTCCTGTTATCTTCAACACCTAAGGAAACTAAACATCAATTCAAAGTATTTATAATCAACTTCACTATCTCATGCTTTTAACTGTCAGATGGATCATTCTGTCTTTGTAAACTTTAATGAAAAAAGCTCGTCTTGCAATTTTGGATTTCAGTCCATTTTTATTTCAGGCTGTGCAGTTATAACTGGTTTCTTTTAATCTAAATTTTTTAGTTTATCTGGTGAGGTATAGGTGTAAACATGGTTAATTATGCTGTTGCTGATTCTCTTCCACATCATCTTTTTCTATCTTCTCATTCTTTTCTTTCCAGCTTTTGTCACAAGTCTCTTGCTTTTATTCAAACCTATATCCCCTAAAACAAAGTAAATACCAGCCCTCCCCCTCCTTTCAAAAAACAAAACACTGTTCTATTCTTCCCTCTACCCAAAATACTTTTGATACCATCTCCCCATTTCTTTTCACAATGCTCCGAGTTTATTTCGTTTCTTATTCATCTTTATGAACACTTCAAAATCTAATTTCTCTCTCTCTTTACCTCGTTCTCTCTCTCTCGCTTTCCCCCTCTCTCTTTCTCTCTCCCTCTCTCTTTCTCTCTTATCCACTTCCTGTCAGGTCAGTAATCTTATATGTTATCAACCCCCCACCCCTCCTCTCTCACTACCTTCTTTACACAGCTCATTTTTTCACCATCCCATGCCCTCACCTCCCCAAATAAACTTTGCCTCTGTCCCCTCTTCTCTCAGCAATAACCTCCCCTCCCCCCCTCCCATTCAGCCTCTGCCCTCCCCCCCCTCCCCCCTTTCACGAATGTTCTATCACTGTTGGACATGAGGGAAGGTGACAGGGGTTAGTGCCAATCACCTGTCAATGTGCTGCTCTACATACTGCTGATAGCCAACCACTGACGGGTTGCTCATGGCGTCACGAGGGGGCTGGGCGCGCGCATTTCAGGTTCAAACCGCTGGTAGTCCTGGGAACGGGGCATCTCCCTGGGGAAGCGCTCTTCTTCTGGAGGGAAGGGGATCACCCTGTCTCGCACCTGTGCAGAAACAACAACAACAACAAAGTTGATAGCAGATGTCGTTTGTGAATCTGACTGACACAGTTGGGTCAACTCAAATAGATGCAGACACAGGAACAAAGGTAAAAAATACAAACATATAACAAAACACAACAAAACCCCTTACCAGGCGCGCACGCACACACACACAAACACAAAACTGCACACTAAATTCCAAACCAAGAACCACCACCATCAACCTATCTCTCCTTCTAACCCCCCCCCCCCCACCCCAAATCTCTTTTCAACTCCACCTCCTCAACAACTCCTCAAAACCACCTTCCCCCAAAAAAAACCACTTCCTACCCCCACCCCTAACCTCCCCCTACATTAACAACAACAAGACCAGTCTCACTCTCCTCTCCAAGAGAAGAAAAAGAGAGGCTGTGACTCACATAGTCCCTGACGTCCTGTTCGCGCTGCCTGTTGAGGATCTGATTGTGGTGTGCAGCCACAGCGCTCTCCAGGTTGGCTCGAGAGGCCGGCTCTTCCACCAGGGTGGGGGCAGGCTGCCACCCGTCATAGAAGCGCGGCACGTAGGGGGGGATGTACCCCTTCCACTCATCCCTGGAGTTAAAAAAAAAAAGACAAATGTAAGGGCTCGGTAAAGAAAAAAAGACAAATGTAAGGCTGGGGTTTTATTACGGGTATAATTATGATAAGGTAAAGAAAAAAATGACGAAAGTAACAGCTCAGGTTTTATTACGGGTATAATTATGACAAGGTAAAGAAAAAATTGACAAAAGTAAGGGCTCAGGTTTTATTACGGGTATAATTATGACAAGGTAAAGAAAAAATTGACAAAAGTGAGGGTTCAGGTTTTATTATGGGTATAATTATGATAATCTAGAAAAATAGTACAAGCTTGTGTTATTTTGAATATGTAACACTTACCGTCATCTTTACAAACTATACTATCCATGAAGTCAGAATGTGGCTGACTAAACATTTGGTGGGAGAAAAAAACAGTTGCATGTTCAAATTTCTCATCATTGGTGAACTTTTGCACCCTAGCAGAGGAATGAAAGGAAAAAAAAGAGATACATTTAATACTGATATGATTCAAAACAGCACAAAGATTCCTGTTCTAGACGTGCTAACCCCCCTCCCCTTCCCCCCCCCCATCATCATCATCATCATCATCATCATCATCATCATCATCAACACTCATCACCACCACCACCACCACCACCACCACCCAACCACCACCACCACCACCATCACCCCCAACCACCATCACCTCAACCATCATCATCACCATCACCCCCAACCACTACCACCACCACCACCACCACCACCACCACCACCACCACCATCATCACCACCACCACCACCACCACCACCCACCACCACCATTATCAATCATCTTCATCATCATCACCACCACCACCAACCACCACCACCCATCACCAACACCACTACCACCAACCACCACCATCAAACACCACGCACTCACTTGCTAGTAATCCAGTTCTTTCCCAGGACCAACAACAACCACCACCACCCTCAACCACCCCCCCCAACCAACCCCCCCTCCTCCCCCCCAACCACCCCCCCCCTCACCCCCCACACACCCACACTGACTCACTTGCTAGTGGTCCAGTTCTTGCCCAGGGCCTGCCAGAGCTCGATCTCCTTGGAGATGAGGCAGTTGAGCAGCAACCACCACCCCCCCATCCCACCCCCACCAACCCCCCCAAACCCACCCTCCCCCCCCAACCCCCCTCTGCACCCCTCCCCCCCTACACTCACTTGCTAGTGGTCCAGTTTTTTCCCAGGACCTGCCAGAGCTCAATCTCCTTGGAGGTGAGGCAGTTGAGCAGCAGCCACCAACAACCACCACCTCCCCCATCCCCCCCCCCGCCCCCCCCCCCCCCCCACCGATCCCACACTGACTTACTTGCTAGTGGTCCAGTTTTTTCCCAGGGCCTGCCAGAGCTCGATCTCCTTGGAGGTGAGGCAGTTGAGCAGCAGCCACCATAACCACCCCAACCACAACCGTCAAACAACAAACACACACTACACACACCCTCACACCACACACACACACGCACACACACACCCTCACACACACACACACACGCACACACACACACTCACAAACACACACACACACACACACACACACACACACACACACACACACACACACACACACACACACACACACACACACACACACACACACACACACATACACACTGACTCACTTGCTAGTGGTCCAGTTTTTGCCCAGGGCCTGCCAGAGCTCGATCTCCTTGGAGGTGAGGCAGTTGAGCAGCAGCTGCTTGGCGTCCTGGGTCAGCACTGGGGCCACTGCCTGCTCGCCCAGGTTGACGCTGCCATGGATGGGGTCGCGGCTGGCCTCGTAGATGAGGCTCAGCGGGGTGAACAGGAAGTGCACCAGCTCCGGGGCGTTGGGGTCGTGGATGTGGGCCTTCAACTTGGCCTGTTGGGGTAGAGGGGAGGGTGGAGAGAGAGAGGTGGGGTTTTGTTGGTGTTGTGGGGGGAAGAGTGTTTGTTTGGGTAGTTTTTTGTTGTTTTTTGTTTTGGGGGTTTTAGAGAAGGGGGTGGAGGGAGGGAGGGAGGGAGGGGAGAGAGAGAGAGAGAGAGAGAGAGAGAGAGAGAGAGAGAGAGAGAGAGAGAGAGAGAGAGAGAGAGAGAGAGAGAGAGAGAGAGAGAGAGAAAGAGACACAGACAGACAGAGACAGAGAATATGTGTGTGTGTGTTTTCTTATTCTTATATTTCAAGGATAATGGAATAAGCAACTCAATGTTCTGACCACTAGGCTGTGTGTGTGTGTGTGTGTGTGTGTGTGTGTGTGTGTGCGCGTGCGTGCGAGCATGCGTGTGTGCACGCGCGCATGCGTGTGTATGCGTGTGTGTGCGCACGCGCGCGTGTGTGTTTGCATGTGTGTGCACTAGAATGTGTGCATGTGTGTGTGCACACTTCCATAAGTTTGCGTAAGTATATATACCGATGCATGCCTTTTTCTCTTTTTCTTTTAGCCTGTGAGCATGCAGACGATTGTGTGTAACACCAGTATTCCTGCCTGTTTTCTGGTTGTGTGTAACACCAGTATTCCTGCCTGTTTTCTGGTTGTGTGTAACACCAGTCTTCCTGCCTGTTTTCTGGTTGTGTGTAACACCAGTATTCCTGCCTGTTTTCTAAACACTCCTCTTCCCTCTTACCAGCAGGTTGAAGGACAGTTTGAATTTCTGGAAGATGTCCACAAAGTCCTGAGCGGGCGGAGGGCGTGCTCGGTGACCCAGCATTCCATCTGCACACACACAACACACCACAACTGTCACATGGTGTTCATCATATGTCACATTCTGATTTCTATATCTCTCTCTTGTTATCTCTCTCTCTCATCTCTTTCTCAATCTGTCTCTGTATCTTTTCTCTCTCTCTCTCATCTCTCTCTCCCTCTCTCTCCTCTCTCTCGTGTTACCTCCCTTGTCAAAAGGCCCGAATTTCAGGCAGAGAAATCTGCTGTGACATAAAATGGTATAAAATTAAGACAAAATTAGAGACTGTGTCTTACCTCCGCCCATGGGCTTCTTTCCTTTGCCCCCTCTCTCCCTCTTCCTCCTCTCCAGTTCCTTGTAAGCTTCTGCCGCTTGTTGCAGGCGGGCCACAAACTTCTCGATGTCGTCAAAACAGTGGTTCAACAATTGCTGAAACCAAACACCAGAGCAGCGTATTCATTATGTTTTGGAAATGACAGTAACAGCTTCATTATGAGTCAGCTACAGTTTATACACAATGTTTTCTTTTTTACCCAGAATAGATGTGTATCAAACATATGAAGTCACACACTTTTTTTTTTAATTGGTATCCTGGTACATCAAAATAGCCATCTACCTAAACAGTG
>CM060336.1:35019248-35024248 GCA_030674155.1 Stramonita haemastoma | reverse complement strand
TCAAAATGCTTCAGTTGCCTGAGGTCACCAATACAGACAAAAACAATAACAAATGGTACCCCTGCATAAACTTGGGGAATGCTAAGAGGACTGCACCATGTCAGTATTCAGGCCAACAGGTATCAAACAAACAGAGGCTGCATCTGCATGCATGTTCCCATCCCTCTCCAAAGATGTTTGTAAATAACTGCTGAGGTATTGCTGACTTGTGGGTGCTCTTTAAACTGTGATGGGTGCATGCCGATGTTCAGAACCTGTGTTGTGCTATATTGATATTATTTTTTATGTGGTTTTTGTTCTTATAATGGCTTGTAACCCACTGGAATTTCTCTGTTTTAGAGATAATAAAGTATTTTGCATTGAGCTGAATTGAATTGAAAGATCTATATAAGACCCTTCCCCAATGCCACTGGTTAAAAATCCCAGGGCCAAAATGGAAAGCCTGTGGAACAGCTGTAAAATAGACAACAGCACATGGAGAGTTTTTCCCTTCATTTGAATAACTGTGCTGAAAGGAAATCCAAACAAAACAACCACCAGCCTTTTTCTCACCAAATATTGTTTCCTAAACAACTTGAAGATTGCAATTTTTTATGACACTATTCATATGTTAAAGTGATTTTTGTACTGGCAGCAATAACATTTAAAGGATGAAAACATTTTTTTGATTAATGGTTGAAAATGGCAAATTTGCATAAGAAGCATCAGTGCTGTACTCATCCGCTACGAAAATGATGTTGACATTTAATATAAAAAAAAATTGTAACCCTTTTTTTTTTTGCCCTGATTGTCAACACAGTTATATGCATTACAGCTTTAAAAGCCACCAGAACTGATTTCTCAGAATAGAAAAATCACAAGACAAAAAAAAAAAAAATTCAAACAAACAAACACACAAAAAAAGATGACGGTAAGAGATTAAAAGCGGAGACAGTTATCGTTTTAAACAGCTCTTGCTTCTTGTGTCCCGATGTTAGCTGAGGCAAAGGGGAAGGGAGGAGGAGGAATAGGTGAACCATGGGAGGGTTATACCTGGTCTAAACTACGAAACGAGTTTGGGGTCATGTCAACACTTCTGCGTGGTGAGCGCTCAGCCTGGGTGGTGGCATGCAACAATCCATCAGTCAATCCATCAATCCGTGTGCATGCATTACACCAAACACTTGAGCATTCCAGGGGTGGTGGATCAGGGTGTGAGATCAGGTTAAAGGTAAAGGATTGAAACACATGCATTGTCTACAGAAAACCTTGATTAATTAATTAATTAATACCATCATCTGACAATTCAAACATGCACATCTTTATGACATCATCTCATGTGTACACAATTCATATAAAAGATGGACAACTTTACCGCCACCTTTTAAAACAGAATCAAGACGTTTTCTGACCTAATAAAATTCTGATTAAACCATAGTTTGGACATCTATTCTCACCAAAAAAAGACACCATATCATCTTTAAAAAAAACCACACTTAAAAACCATATAAAAAGTGTCAACGAAAAGACTCTTTCACACTTCATTTTAAAAAACATGTAAAAGAACACAGGAATACAAAACAAACAAAAATGAAAGTACACAATGGCAGCTAACACTGCAAACTGAACCTACCAAGTCCATAACAGTGTTTACAATCTTGGTATCACTTCCATTTAGCACACACACACACCACACACACACACACACACACACACACACACACACACACACACACATTGATGACACACACACACACACACACAGAGCACAACACAACACAACACACACACACACACAACACACACACACAAACACACACACACACACACACACACACACACACCACACACACACACACACACACACATGAAAGAACCCATGCTACAGGATTCTATTCAATATTCACAGGGGAACCATCACACAGATGGATGGAGTAAATCAAAACAAAACAAAACACAACACAAGGACAGGAATGGACCACAAAAGCACTTTCTACTTGAAGTGAGCAAAAAGAATTTTGTTTAGAGACAGCTGACAATATTAGGTTTTTCTGTTTTTTTTTTTTTTAAAGCAAATAGGCTAATCCACAAACTTCTGTTAAAATGACTTTCTGAAAAATCTTTCTTTTTTTTTTTTGGGGGGGGGGTCATATGTTCTACATCCTCAAACACGTTTTCTGCTAACACTGCTGAGATTTCTTTTTTTGCTCCATGAATCATTTCCTTGAAAACATTACAATCTACCTCCTCTCTAAAGCCCTTCCCCGTTATCTTCACAAAAAAGTTTAAACAAATACTGTTCTTACTACACCACAGAACAACCTCTCCTCCCTTCCCCCCCCCCCCCCCAAAAAAAAAAAAATTCATATAATAAAACCCCCACACCCACCTTAACTAAACCTTCACTGAATAATGTCTCCCCGAAATAAACCCCCAACACATTCCTGATCTTTTTACCATGTACTTCATGTGGCATCCGCTGTGTGATTTCTTAGGTAGCTGGTCGTCCGAAAACATCAAGACAGCACCAGACAAGATTCTTTTCTTTCAGCACCAAAAGCCAGACACAACAGTAGATGACTTCACAGTCATAGTGTGTTGTTGTGGTGGTGGGGGGGGGGGGGAGGTTCTGAGAACTCACTGCCGCAAGAGATTTGTCTCTGTGTCACTTTCTCTGAAGTCACCGTCAACACTATTCATCTTCGCTTACGTCTCTGTCCCCCTACACTGGCGGTCACATTTTCCTAGTTCCTGAATTAATGTGGCGACTGTGTACATCCAGCATTAATGCTTCATTCTCCTCCTTCTTGCAGGAAATGGGTGAGCTTTGAGAGAGTGTGTCTACAGCATAGAGGGTTTTTTTTCCCTTTCCTTTAAATCTTTTTTTCTTACACTAATTGTGCTTGGAGATATACAGTTCAGGCAGGGTGTTCTCTCTGCTGTGTACGTCGGACACTTTATGAACAAGCACAGATGAACACAGACACACTCGCACACATCAGATATGTGTACATGACAAGATATCAGGGACCGCCCACTACATCAACATTCCCCATTTATAAAAAAAAAAAAATCCTTTCTCCTCCTTTACTCTCTTGCTCTCTCTCTCTCTCTCTCCTGTCTCTCTCTCTCTTGTTTAGTATCTTTTCAACTTGATGTATCCCTGAAAAGGGCGGGGACTGGATGTAAAAAAGCACACGAGTGCTTATCTATTATCCTCGAATAAAATACTTTGCCTTGCCTTGCCTTGCCTTGCCTTGCCTTGTCTCTCACAAACACACACACATACACAGTTTTAATTTTTCCTTTTTTTTTTTTTTTTTTTTTTTTTTTTTAGGTTTCAGGTTCCCCTTTGAGCTCTTATCGTCATTTTCATTATTTCTTTCCCCACCCTCTAAGTAATATCAAACATCAGAGTTTTCAGGAGGGACACATATATCAAACAACACTTTGTGTACACTAAAGGTTTACTTTTTATGCTTCCTGTTCACATTTTTGCTTTTGACTTAACTCCCCCCCCCTCCTCCCACCCTTCCTCTGAGTAATGTTTAAACAGAAATAATTCCTTTTTAAGAGAGATGTATTGAAAAAGGGATTCAGTCTACCTCTAAGATTTTTCTTCAGAGTGACAAGCGCAAGCGTGCACACACACATGGGCACACACACATGGGCACACACACATGGGCACACACACATGGGCACACACACACACACACACACACACACACACACACACACACACACACACACACACACACACACAACCACACGGAACACAACACACACACACACACACAAACACGCCCACCCGCACGTGCACACACACACACACACACATACACACACACACACAGAGACACACACACAGAAACACACACAGAGACACACACAGAGACACACACACACAAACACACACACACACTAACACACACAGACACACCATAGGCTGTATGACAAAACGAATGAGACAGAGGCCTGTGTGTGTGGGGATGGTGAGATGGTGACAGACAGTGACAGATTGATGATGGCTTTCCTCACACACACACACACACCACACACACACACACACACACACACACACACACACACACACACACATGTACACACACGCACAGATACAGATACACACACACACACACACACAAACATACACACACACAGATACACACACACAAACATACACACACACACACATACACACACGCACAGATACAGATACACACACACACACACACACAAACATACACAGACACAGATACACACACACAAACATACACACACACAGATACACATACACAGACACAGACACAGACACAGACACACACACACACACACACCACCACACACACCCAGAACACACACACACACACACACACACACACACACACTCAAGATACACACACACACACACACACACAAGAACACACACACACAGACACACAGACACACATCACACACACACAAGGAGGGAGGCATACACGAAAACACACAAGCCCCACATGGTAGACCTATTTTTTTTCCTTTCATCCTACACTAAGACAGGGTTCTCTATTCTCTCCTCTACACACTTCACATCCCCAAAACATGATTATGTTGATTTTATCAGTTTCATATCATAAGTCCACTAGAACCTGTGTGTGTACAACAACTTCATTACTAATGATATGAAGAAACAAGACTACAATGAGAGAATTTGATCTCATCTGGTAACAGTTCTGCTCTGAATCTGCTAAGATAATGAATGAGTAATGTGAATGCAGTCAAGCTTTATTTAACTTATATGTCTGCCAAAGAATATTCTGTGTATTGTATTGGATCATTTTTCCTTTTTTTTTTTGTGCTATCAAATTTTTCACATTCCATAAACCTTTTAAATGATTGATTGTACACGACTGAGCCCATGTTTTTGAATTGCGAATAAGCCTCCATTTATTATATTTATATTTATCAACGATCTGTATGTCACTGAATGTGTATCTTCCTGTAACCCCCCCCCTCCCTATCCCCCAAAAAAATACTTC
>CM060336.1:35009248-35014248 GCA_030674155.1 Stramonita haemastoma | reverse complement strand
CACTTAAGTTTTCTCATATTCACAACAACAAAAAACAAAACAAAACAAAACAAAAAATCGCACTGCTGCAAACTGGTGTGCTAAGGTCTCATTCATTACGCTGGGTTCACTGACTGCAAAAAGGTATTAACCCAAATAGTTTCACAAACAACAGCACACAAATGTACACAGAATGACAATGTTTAGAAAAAAGATATACGTATATATACACATAGCCTGCCTGTAGCAAAAAATGCCACACACATATTTGCATACATTAAATCACTGCACACTCAACCATACAGTTTTACATAATTGATACATGAAAAGATTAAGAAAACCTGCAAAAGAACAAAGAAGAAAAAAAAAAGGGGGGGGGGGGGGGGAATGATATACATTTTACTGCTATGCACACTGTTTTGTTTCCAAACATGATTTGTTTAAAAAGAAAAAAAAAATCCCACCATACAACACACACACAAACTGCACCCCCTCCCCCCCACACACCCCCCTCCTGCACACATCCCCCACCCACCCCCTTATATATGCTTACATGTGTCATACCCCAGCTTCAATGTTTTTGAATTTCAAATGTTTACAAAGTGGACCACATGGATCGAAATTGCCATTAATTTGGAAAAAAAAAAGGCATGTTTGGAGTCTTATTTATTAAATGTCAATATCAATTCCAATCACAAGCTTGTAACAGGTGGCGTGTGGTGTGTGTGTGTGTGTGTGTGGTGTGTGTGTGTGTGTGTGTGTGTGTGTGGTGTGTGTGTGTGTGTGTGTGTGTGTGTGTGTGTTTGTTTTGTTTTGTTTTGTTTTGTTTAATGTCCTTCACTACTTGGTGATATAGACACACACCGCATTCTCTCTCTCTCTCTCTCTCTCTCTCTCTCTCATCTCTCCATCTCTCTCTCTCTCCTCCTCTCTCTCTCTGTGTGTGTGTGTGTGTGTGTGTGTGTGTGTGTGTGTGTGTGTGTGTGTGTGTGTGTGTGTGTGTGTGAGAGAGAGAGAGAGAGAGAGAGAGAGAGAGAGAGTGTGTGTGTGGGGGGGTGTGGGTGTGAGTGTGTGTGTGTGGTGTGTGTGTGTGTGTGTGTTATGAGTGTGTGCACGTTGAGTGTGTGCTTGTCTACAAGCATGTATACATGTGCACATGCATGAGCGCACACACACACATAATATATGTGTGTAAAGGATTGGAGGAAGCAGGTAGACAACATACAAACAGCAAAAAATGACTCATCATCTAATCCTGTTACCTGACAGGTGTCAAGTATGGCTATATATATATATATGTGTTACATTGTATTCTTTCTGAATGACTTAACTGTGAATATTCAGGTTCACTAGAACTACCTTCTGTTTGGGTGTAGAATTGTGTTTATAAGGTTTAGAGTATCCAGTGATACGTTTGTAAGTGTGGTGTGTGTGTGTGTGTGGGTTTATGCGTATTTGCATGAAAGTGATGAGTGAGTAAGTGAGTGAGTAAGTGAGTGAGTGAGTATGTGAATGTAAGTGTGTGTGTGTGTGTGTTGCATGCATGCATGCACACACACACACGCACACATGCACGCACACACACACACACTCATACACACATGCTTGCACGCATACACACACATACATCAATAATATGCTTATTTAACTTCACTAGTCAAAAATTATAGCAAGGCAAACAAAACCAAAACACACACAAAAAAAGAGACAAAAAGTTGAGAAAATAGGATACTGAAACAACGCTCTCTCTCACACACACAAACAGACTCGCTCCATCCTCTCCTCTCTCGCCTCTCCTCTCTCTCCTCTCTCTCTCTCTCTCTCTCTCTCTCTCTCTCTCTCCTCTCTCTCTCTCTCTCTCTCTCTCTCTCTCTCTCGTCTTCACAGAAATTTTGTCAGTGTAAATATTACAAAGGTGACAAAATACATCTCTCTCTCTATGTCTGTCTATCTCTCAGAAATCTTAATTCAAATAATAAAAAGTGATGTTACCCCCCCCCCCACCCTCCCCTTCTCTCTCTGTCTAAAAATGAAATCATAGTAAATCAAATACTAATAAAAGTGATATTATACCTCTCTCTCTCTCTGTCAAAATGTTCTTAACAGCTCCAAACAATACAAACAATAAAATAACAATAAACGACAAGAACAATGTATGGAATTTATGTAGTGCTAAAAATGACGAACTACAACCTCCCACCCTTCCTATTTCTTAAAAGCAACCCCATCCCCACCCCTCTGACCCTTGTTTTCCCCTCAAAAGCCCACATCTCCCCCTCTCTTTTCCTCCCCCCCCCCCCCTCCCACACTTGGGACACCACACTTCATCAACCTAGGTATATAATCTATCACTTGTGGTTTCAGCCAGTGTAGTGGTGGTAGGTTTTGTGGTGGTTTCCCCTCTCTTTGTTTGAAACAATTTCTCTGACAGTCTTGCTCCCCCTCCTCCCCCTCCCCCCTCCCCTCTCCCCTCCTCTCCCCCCTCCCTCCCTCTCCCCCCTCCCCCTCCTTCCCTCTCCCTCTCTCTCCCTCTTCCTTCTCCCCCCTCCTTTTTTTTTGTTTCACTTCCTCATCCTCCTTGGTCACCAACCATGTACCAACATCATCACATCAACACACACACACAGGTGCGAGGAAGGGGATATAGTTTGTGTGTTGTGTGTGTGTGTGTGTGTGTGTGTGTGTGTGTGTGTGTGTGTGTGTGTGTGTGTGAAGGGGTCATGCGTTTGTGGGCCATGTGTGGGTATGTATAATTACAATCTGTGTGTGTGTGTCAGTGGTAGGAAGGGCTGAAGGGAAAAAGAAAGGTGAGAGGGAGATGAGGAAGGAGGGAAAAGGGAAAGAGAACAGAGAGGGGGTGGAAGGAGGAGGGGTGCAATCTATAGCTCTTTCCCCAGGAAAAAAAAGAGGACAAATCAATGAGAATCTAAATCTTGGATACAAACTATGACTTACAAAGAAGGCTTGGAATCTGAGAACTCATTAAATCTTTACAAATATCAAGAACTGTATGCATAAATTCTAACTTTTTTTTGTTGGCCATTTTACATGAACATTTTTTAACGTTCACTGAAGTATTTCAAGGCAAAGCACTTTGTACTTCCCCTACGGAGGGAAAAGAAAGCACTAAAAAGAAAGCACTAAAAAAAAAAGTGCCCATTATGATCAATATGATTGTCATCACTATTATCATTTACTGTTATTTCCATTATCCTTTATTGTTATTGTTATTACTATTATTATCATCATCATTATTATTATTACCTAAAAGAGAAAATCTAAGTTTCTTGTGACATCAGGTAAATCATGAAAATCTCTCACAAGTGACACTGAAAAAAAAGGTCTGTGTAAGGTTTATTACTTTGTTACTTTTAATCACTCTTACATTTCACGTTTCACAGCAAATGCAGATAATTTATAAACATCCTATCCACAGCTCACAACATTAAGTATAAATGATTTTGGCATTTCATTCTTTCCCATTCCTTGGCTAGAACTCTGAGGTTCACCAATGATGAGATTTGCATATGTGAATGTTTCTGTCCACCATTAATGTAGCCATATTCTGACTTTGGGGATTGGCATTTTCAATAAAAAGCTGTACTGTCTCCTGTCCCCCCTCATACACAAGCAGTTACTGTACATTTACCACAATCACTTATCATGCTCAACACTTTAGTAAAGCTGATAAACAGAAAATCTTCTTGAAGATGACATTTCGTGGTAAGTAAGTAAGAAAAGTGAACATTTTGAGCAAAATCCTACAAGACATTTGGGTCTAGGTTTTTACACAACTTTTGTTTTTGGCTTTTCATTGGTGGTTTTTTTTGTTGTTTGTTTTTTAATTCTGAGGTTTAACAATGATAACATTTTGTGTATGTGGCCATTCCCCCCCCCCCCCCCCCCCCTAAACTTTTGTTTAAACTCTTACCTAAAACAGAGAAGAGCAGAATTTAAATCCAAGATCACATTGGCACGCGAGGGCGTACAGTATTTTTCCCCCCAACACTCCCTCCACACATCAACTTCACAATTCTCTCTTTGAACAAATTTACAAGTAAAACCCCACTCAAAATGAACTCAAGCAAGCAACGGATAGATACAATAAAAAGATCCAATTTATCTGGCTGTTTATCATCTCAAAAACGAAGCTCCCAATTTTCTCATCTCCTCACTATACCACTTAGTGGCAACAACAACAACACTCCTACTGTGGAAAGAAAGTTGCCTGAATTTCACGCACAGAAATCTGCCATGACTGTTCATGGTCCAGGAGTAATGCAGATCAATAATCCTGTCTCCACAAGCACAGACATTCCCTACAACAACAGCAAGGTTCAAAATGTGGACAAAAGTTTTTACAAACAATCCTACCCCTGCTGCTGTTTCCTCTTTCCTTCTAGGCCAGGGTGGAGAGTCAAGGGTGCCTGCACACACTAAAAGCCTCCCTCCCCTAGCTTCACTGCTGAACACTAGGTTTTCCTAAAACTGATGAGGGGGTTTTAAGTTCGAAACATGTTACGGTAATGACAGCGTGTCTGACGTGCACTCGTGTCATAGTGAGATCATTGACAGGCCAAACAAACAAACAAACAAAAAGAAACCTAGTGTTTTTTACAGAACGTGTTAAGTTTGTGTTATGTATGGTACTGCAGGAGAAATGTTGTTGTTTTTTGTTGCATTCCATGAGGTTCAGTTATTTTTAGTTTTAACCATGACCGTGTTATTTTATAAGTTGCTTGATAAACAGTTTTACAACACCCTTTCTCCCCTCCCTCCCACCCCCCCCCCCCCCCCCCCACCACCTCCCCCAACAAAAGAAAAAAACCCCCAACCCTGAAAACATTTACTACAACACATTCACATTGTGTTTGTGTTTGCGTGTGTGTGTGTGTGTGTGTGTGTGTGTGTGTGTTGTGTGTGTGTGTGTGTGTGTGTGTGTGTGTGTGTGTGTGTGTGTGTGTGTGTGTGTGTGTCTGTGTGTAGTGTGTATGTGTATGTGTATTATGTGTGTGTTATGT
>CM060336.1:34999248-35004248 GCA_030674155.1 Stramonita haemastoma | reverse complement strand
ACACACACACACACCACACACACACACACACACACACACACACACAACCATGCACACACACAATTTAGCACATAAACCTAAAAATTCTAGCTTGGGAATACAGAAGAGGGAAGGACAAGGACGGTAGCTGGAATATTCCAAACACATTATGCCATGCCTGCTGAATTTTTTTTAAAAAGATGTCAGTCTCCTGACTGGAACTTAGTAGACTCTTTATGAGTATCTAAACCAGTGTCTTGATTGCCCTGAAGTTCACTGTGTGTGCATGCATAATTATGTGGATGTATGCATTCATGTGTGTGTACCTGTGAGTTTGCACCTGTGAGTGAAATATGCAGGTGCTCATTTGTGAGTAGATGTATGTGTAATGACAACAACCTGCCTAACCACCACTGGAAAAGCAATGACCACGACAAAGAAAATTCACCTAAATATGAACAGAATCAGATGCAATGGGAAAGGGAGGAGGGGGGGGAGGGGGGGGAGGGGGGGGCAGAGAGGTGTGAGAGAACTACCGTCAACTACATCGACAACAAAACTGACTTCATCATCAAAATAGCAAATAAAAATCCAAAGTTGGTTATAAACGGACAAACTACAAATAAGATAGTAACTAACTCTAAGCGACATCAATTTATAAAATTAAAAAAATTCAAGTTTAATTCACAAAAAAGGGAAAAAGCATGTGTGCATGTGCAGAAATGGATATATATAGAGAAAGACTCTAAAGCATCACTCCAAATTTCAGTTTGCAGCAATTTTGGCACTGCCACAGAAGGATTTCGCTCTTCACGCAGGAGTACAGATTTAAAAAACAACCGATGTTAGTGTCACTATGAATAAAACAAAAAGCAGCAAAACGATCAGCGGCGCAATCAGACAGCAAGGAAGGTCTAGTCAGCGTGGCCATGTAACAAAAAAATCAACAACCCAAAAAATTGGACATTACCCATGCCTCATGACAACCAGTGGCTCCTTGCCATCTCTCAGCTGATTGGCTGACATCCCTCCATCCTCTTTGTTACCTCGTGTTTGATTGGTGGTTGTGGGTGGTGGTGGTAGTGACTTGCTGTGCAGTGATGTGCGTGCGATTCTGCATGTCTGACGCGGTGTGCATTTTCTGTGCGGCTGAAGCGCCCCCTCTTCTGTTGTTCCAGTCGTCCCCTGACAGGTCATTGAGGGGGGAGGCTTGGGCATTGGCCGTGCCCGGCATCAACGCTGAGGGGCTGTGGCTGCGCTGCGTGGGGCGACCTAACTCTGGCTGGCTGTTCTGGGCCTGGGGTGCCCCTCCTGTCCCTCCTCCAACATAGTAAGGGTTCTGCTGAAAACCACCGCTGTTTGGGCCAAGAGCAGAATTCGGATCGGTCGAGGCACCTGTCCCTCCTCCAACGAGATGAGAAAAGGCACTGTTTGGCAGCTGGGCAGAATTCTGTTTGGTTGAGGCCCCTATCCCTCCTCCAATGTGATGAGGATTTTGCTGAAAGGCGCTATATGGCCGCTGAGCAGAATTCTGATTGGTTGAGGCCCCTGCAACTCCTCCAATGAGATGAGGGCTTTGCTGAAAGGCACGACCGCTGAACGCCTGAGGGGAATTCTCATTGGCTGCACCGGCTGTGACACCTCCAAAGAGGTGGGCATTGTGTGAAAAAGCCTGCCCTGCCCCCACCCCTGCCCCTCCCTGCTGATGTGTCATGTAAGAAGCCTGCCCCTGATGTTCGCTGGATGCCCACGCGTGGTCAAACGCGTGAGTTGTGTTATGTGTGAGAGCTTCCCCTTCCCACCCCTCCATCTTAACGCTATGTGCGGCAAAGACTTCTGAGAGAACCGCTTCGCTGAAACAAAAGCAATCAACACTCCTGTGTCACAGACCGTGGTCCTGAGAGAAATAACAAACAAGAAAAAAACAACTTCCACAGTTAAAAAAACAACAACAGGCAAATATTTGAATAAATATGTAAAACAAAACAAATTTAAAAAAATCACAGAAGAACCAAAGAACACTCAAGTGACCCCATATGCTTTAAAACATACCCCCCCCCCCCCCCCCCCCCCCCCCCCAAAGCCAACAGGTGAAATCAATATCACATGTTTCAACCGTTAAATCAAAAGGGAAAAAAGGAAAGACATAGACAAAGGGAAAAAAGTACCAATTTGCCTCTTTTAAATGAAACACTCTCACAACAATGAGAAGAAAAAAGAGAATATGCTTGGTGGGGGGGGGGGGGGGAAGGTAGCGGGGGAAGGTGGGAGAAGATATTCAGCTCTAGATACAACACCAGGGAACTGAATGAAGACGAAGTTCATGCAAGTGACAGGATGGAGTGATGTGTAAGAGGAAGAGTCCAGATGAGCTCTTCGACAACAGAAGTACTGCCCATTACAATGGTATGAATAAAGGACAACAACAAAAACATTACTGTGTATCAATAACAAAGGATAACTGTGTTACAGAGAAGAATTATCATGTAACAATAACAAAGGATAACTGTATTACAGAGAAGAATTATCATGCAACAATAACAAAGGATAACAGTGTTACAGAGAAGAATTATCTTGTAACAATAACAAAGGATAACTGTGTTACAGAGAAGAATTATCATGCAACAATAACAAAAGATAACTGTGTACACAGAAAAAAAATTCTTCACATAATAATAACAAAAGAATATCCATGTTACAAAGACAAAGGATATATGTGTTACCAAAAAAAACCCCAAAAGAATTATGTAATAATAACAAAAGAACAACTGTGTTAGAACACCCCCCCCCCAAAAAAAAAAAAATCATCATGTCACAATAACACAAGGATAACTGCATTACAGTAAAACACAAACCATGACCCTACCCCCTCAAAAAATCCTTCAGTGTTGTTGGGAGAGAGGAAGAAAAACAGCCCCAGAGGTAAAAGACCAGAGGTAATGACTCACCCTGCACTGGACACTCTCCCCTGGCCTCGCTTGGAAGCAAAAATCTCATCCACAATGTTCTGTGCCTGAAAAACAAACATATACAATGCACATGTATGTACACACAGGCACCACACACACACCACACGCGCGTGCAAACACAGACACAAGCACGCACACACAAGCGTGCACACACACACACACACACACACACACAGAGGCAGAATAATGCTCTTTAGGTTTTTTGTTTTTGCAATGCTACTTCACAATCACTGTCATCACTTTCACAGGGGGGGGGGGGGGGGGGGGGCACACACACACACACATAAACACAAACCCCTGTCTTTCAGGGAAGTGTTTGTAGATCAGAACCTTTCTTGACCCAGACCAAAAGGTGTGCCAGTTATTGATGTAAGCAAAGTGCCAAGGCCTACAGTAAAAATCTTATTCTTTAATAATGTTATGGTTATACTGTCTTTATCCATGAAAAGCTCTCAGCATAACAACCTGTAAAAGGTGAAAATGTAAAGGTGTTCCAACTACCTATGTGGTCGTCGGAGAGCGAGATGTCTGAGACCTCTGCTTCTCTTGGGGCCAGCATATTGAGGGTGGCACCCATTTCCTCTCCCTCACTGCTTTGCCTTCCCTGACCCTAAAGAAGGCAGGTACTCTTTTACAACTGGGTAAACTTGGGGACTGTGCAGAAGCCAAGATGAACCAACAGTCATCTATTCACTAGGTAACCACGCTCAATGTTGCTTAACTTTAGCTTCTGAAAATCAAGTGTTCTGACCACTGAGCCATCCCATCACCATACTTTACCTCAGATTAAAGGCCCATTGAAAGGACTTTCAAGGGAAAGCAGACAGTATCAGAGTTAACTCCATAGGAAAAAAACTCAACCCCTCTCCTCCAACAGACACCTGAGCAAAAACTCAAAACCACACACTCAGTCTTTCAGATATAGATAAGGCAATAAACTGAGGTCCTGTGTGTTACACATCATTGTTTAGTGCATGCAAAAGAACCCACTGCAACAAGAGGGTTGTCCCTGACAAAATTCTGTAGAAAAAAGCCACACTGATAGGGAAACATATACAGTTGCAGACAGGAAAAAGAAAAAAAATGGGTAGGCGCTGCCCTTGTGGTGACGCGCTCTCCCCGGGAGAGCAGCCCGAATTTCACACAGAGGAATCTGCTGTGACATAAAGTGGTATAAAATAAAATAAATAAAATAAAAACTCAAGAACTCTTCTTTACAGATAGTACACTACGAACAAAAATGGTCCCAATAAGCCAACACTTACGGGTGTGCGGACGCTCTGGAAGATGTGCATGTCGGCGTGGGGGTCCTTTCTGTTGGACTCATCCACGACGGTGAAGAGGACCAGGTTGTTGTAGATCTCACGGCGATCGTTCTTGAACACGGCGGTGGGCTCGTGGATCATTTGCACCGGGAATCGCTCCAGCTCCTCCTGTGTGACAGAAAGGCAAAAATGTGTCAACCCTCACTTCTTGATGAGGAAAAGAAAAAAACAGAAAAGTAACACATCTCCCCCCCTCCCCTAAAGAATAAAAGTTGACGTAAATGATAGGAATATATAATGCATGCATATTAACAGAGTAAAAAAATAATACAAACATTTTATTGTGATAATTCCACACAAGTAATGTTAGGCAAAGCCTTACCACAATTCATTTATGACTATATTTTTCATATATCTTAAACATATCTATCACAAAAGTAACCATCGTCGACTGATTGTAGCCAGCAGTGCTAAAAATACAGGAAAAAAAGAAAAGAAGATATGTGTGATTATTCTTAGTAACTGCATCTAGTTATCCCCATTTTCAAAAACAAAACAAGAAAACACAAAAACAACAACAACAACAACAACAGACAGAAAAAAGTCAAAACCAGTAGTGGTTAACTGTTGACTACCTTTTCTTCATTTCCACTACACAATTTGGAAAAAAAAAAAAAAATAAACAAAAGGAAAATGTACATGCCCTATCTTAAACCCCTGACTGCAATATCAAAGGTGGAGAACGCAGACATGCAAATTACAATACCCATTTCAGAGAGTGGACAGG
>CM060336.1:34984483-34994148 GCA_030674155.1 Stramonita haemastoma | reverse complement strand
AACCACTCTGCAGTTATGTCAATTGTCTATAAGCAGCATACCAACCCTTGCATAAAATCTTGCTCACATTACGACATACCCAAACCCAAACAATTTTCCATTCAAAAAGGCCAATGATATGAAACACCCAGCATGCAATCTACGATATGGAGAGGGCTGGGCTCCTCTACGTTTACTCTGCCCCCCCCCCCCCCCCCCCCCTCGAAAACCTCAGTGCAGCGCCTCGATAACTCTCCAAGCAGTTAAGAGAGAGAAATCAAGACAGGTTACGCAGATCTACATGACTCATTCACACACACACACACACACACACACACACACACACACACACACACACACACACACACACACACACACAGACTAAAGAGAGTGACATGTATGAAGAAAGAAGATATGGGGGCCGGTTCAAGGTTTGGTAAAGGCGAGAACAATACTGCCTATCAAATGAAGCTATTCACTGCCAAGCCCTTCCCATGCATTTATAAGAATGATATCAAGTGCAGCACCACCTTCTCTCTCCCCTCACCCAAACCCTCTCCGTCTTCCCTTTTCTCTCCTCACCTAACTCTCTCTCTCTCCCCTAATCTAACTCCCTCTCCCCTCACCAACCCTCTCTCCGTCTTCCCTCTTCTCTCCTCACCAACTCTTTCTCTCCCCTAACTAACTCCCTCTCTCCCCCACCTCAACCCATCTCCTCTTCCCTTTTCTCCCACAACCCCTCCTCCCCTAACCCCTCTCTCCCCTCACCCAACCCTCTCCCCTCACCCAACTCCTATCTCTCCCCTCACCCAAACCTCTTTTTCCCTCTCCCCTCACCCAACCCTCTCTCCCCCCTCACCCATCCCTCTCTCTTCCCTCACCAAAACCCTCTCCCCTCACCCAACCCTCTTCCCCTCACCCAACCATCTCTCCCTCCCAACCCTCTCTCCCCTCACCCAACTCCTATCTCTCCCCTCACCCAAACCTCTTTTTCCCTCTCCCCTCACCCAAACTTTTCCCTCCTCTCCCCTCACCCAAACCTCTTCTTCTCCCTCACCCTCACCCAACCCTCTCTCCCTCTCCCCTCACCCAACCCTCTCTCCCCCCTCACCCAACCCTCTCTCCCCTCACCCAACCATCTCTCCCCCTTCACCAACCCTCTCCCCCCCTCACCCAACCCTCTCTACCTCTCCCTCACCTCACCCAACCCTCTCTCCCCTCACCAACCTCTCTCCCCCTCTCCTCACCTACCCAACCCTCTCCCCCCCCCCTCTCTCTCTCTCCCCTCCACCTAACCCTCATTACCACAACACTGCCTGGGGCCCCACAGATTGCTGTGACGATGTGGGACAAGGACGAGGAAGGCACGCGATAGAGTTCGATTCTACTGACTAGGCACATGAACTAAGCATGCACACTGATACTAGGAAGGAATGACTGACAGGATGTCAATGTCATAGGAAACGTAATCTGCCACTTTCAGATAAAACAATGCTAAGCGCTGAAGTCGTACAGATGAATGAAAATGAATGAGAGAAGAAGTAATATACATATTTCAATATACAATTAATATATACAATAATATATATACATGTATATAATTATATATATATATAATCTATATATACAACAAAACACACAATATAAATAATCATACAACATACACATATATATATATTATATAATATATATATATATATATATATATATATATATATATATATATATATATATATATTATGTAGAATAGAGGGGGGGGGAAGTGAAAAGTGTGGTTTATGTGTGGAAGGTATAGTGTAAAAGGTAATAGGAATGAACAACAGTCCGACTATCATGACTGAAAAGGTAAAAAGGTAAGGTTTCCTAACTATGTGGTCGTAGTGGAGCGAGCATCAGAGACCTAGCTTCTCCATGGGCCAGCATACTGAGGGTAGCACCCATTTCCTCTCCCTCGCTGCTTTACCTTCCCTGACCCTAAAGAGTAGGTCCCATTTACAGGTGGGTGAACTGGGGGACTGTGCTGAAACCGAGGCACGCAAACGGTCACCCATCCAATGGGTAACCACGTCGATGCGCTTAACATTGGCTGGGGGGAAAGACATGTGCTCTGACCACACACACACACACACACACACACACACACACACACACACACACACACACACACACACACACACACACACACACACACACACCACAAACTGTGCTACACTAAACTACACTACACTTCACAGCACTGTGCTACAAAAAGTGATTTTATGTACCCGTCTATATCCCCGATGTATGCATACGAAACGCAGCAGGAGGCAGAGCAGAAAAGGATCTCCGCTCTCCTCTCTCTCTCTCTCTCTCTCTCCTCTCTCTCTCTCTCTCTCTCTCTCTCCCCTCTCTCTCTCTCTCCCTCCCTCTTCCTCCCCCCCCTCTCTCTCTTCCCCCCCCCCCTCTCCTCCTCTCCTCACACTCACACACACACCTCTCTCTCTCTCCACCACACTCACACACACACACACACACACACACACACACACACACACACACACACCAGTTCGGATGAGACTATAAACCGAGGCCCCATGTGGGAACGCACGCTGAACATCTTGTGCACACGTTAAAATCTTGTTCCACTTTTCGTAAGAGTAGGCTATTGTGTGCTGGTACGGTGGGAACAGATGACATTTACAAAAACTGCATACACATGGGGACTGGATGTAAAAAAAAATAAAAAAAGCACACGAGTGCTTATTCCATTATCCTCGACATAAAAGAATACATATTTTTAAACCACACACAAAAGTAAAAACAAAATCGAGAAAAAAAGAAGAGGATGAAAGCATACATGTGACACAGTATTACATGAAAAGACATGTCATCAATTTTCCCTTTCCTTTTCCAGACCCCAAGTTCTTTGAGCAAACAAACAAGAAACACCCAGAAAAAAAACAAAGACATAGACAAAACAAAACAAAAAACCAAGCCACGCTTTCAAAACACACTATTAACATGCAGAGAGAAAGTAAATGTGTATATTGAGTATTTAGGGTGAGAAACTTTCTAAACCCTTTGTTAGGCTACTTTCACTTGCTTGACGTGGGAAAAAGTGGCTTCCCTTCCCACGGATACGTGAGAGAGAGAGAGAGAGAGAGAGAGAGAGAGAGAGAGAGAGAGAGAAGAGAGAGAGAGAGAGAGAGAGAGAGAGAGAGAGAGAGAGAGAGAGAGAGAGAGAGAGAGGGTTGTGTGTCTGTGTGTCTGTGTGTGTGTGTGCGTGCGTGCGTGCGTGCGTTTGTGTTTTCTTCAGTTGGACGTATATTCACATATATGTATGTGTGTGCGCGCGCGCACGTGTGTGTGCGTGTGTGTATGTATGTGCGTGTGTGCGCATGTGTGTGTCTATGCACACTCGTGTGTGTGTGTGTGTGTGCGCGCGTGCACGCACGCACATGCATGCACGCGCAGGAAAGCTTCCTTCATTCTTCATGTGCTACATCAAAGCAGTCCCCACCGGAATGAAACAAACTGTCAGTGGGAAGAGGAGGAGGACTGCACATGCACAAGGTGTTCAGAGAAGACGCCAAGCGTGACATCCAACTTCTGGCTTTCTTATAATGGAGGGGGGGCGAGGGGACACATCCATATCATGAGCTGTGGATGCCATGCCCCTCTGATGGATAAGGACAATAAAAAGCAGGATACCATTGTTTCAAATATGTCTGTTCACAGACTCTTGTACTTTTATTTTTGTTTTTCGCATAGAGCTTCGAGGTTCACTAACAGCGAGATATTTTGCGTGTAAGACCCCCCCCCCAAAAAAAAAAAAAAAAAAAAAATCACCTGTTATGTAGCCGCATTCCGACTTCGGGGAGAACACTTGTATAACATTAACAAATCCTGTTATGTTAGTAAAACTAAGCTTGAGCTTATACCACCTCTTCCATTGAAAGATAAGACGTAACAAGTTGTACATGCAATGACGGGAACAAGGTGACACGGCAACACACACACACAGAGGTAAATCAGCATTAAAGCTGATCTACCGAAGGCTAGTGATGTCAATATCAAGAAAGCAATTTTGCTTCTGTTATGTGGCAATTGCAAAGCCCATATTTATTTATCACCACACAAGGATGTGATTTTTAATATCTTTTTTACTTCACCATAGCCTGTCGTTTGCATGTTCTTCGTGTTAGCATTTCTTTCTGTCAAACCAGTTTACCTAGGACTCGATTTGACCTCCTGCTGAAATGATAAGCATTTCGATTTTGAAAGGCTTTTAAAATCTTATGCTCTTATTCATGACAAAGTTCATGAATTATTTATACCGAACAAGAGCAGGAGCCCTTTATTTTGAGAGTTTTCAACGACAAGGCAGACACGTTAGATTGGGTAAGATAGTTGCAGCAAGGCATTTACTTTTCTGTAACGGAAGATGGAACTAAAGTGCCTTTGTTGTAACTTTTTTGTTTGGCGTTTCTCAGCTTAACATCCTGGAAGCCACCCAGAACGTGCACTCCATGTGACTCGTCCCATCATATCAGGGAATCACTGTGAGATTTTTAAGTACACTGGATGGAAGTTCGTGTTGTTTTTTTTTCCCAAGTACATCAACATATAATGGTAGCCTTAATCCAACATCAGATTTTTTTCTCCTTTTAATCAAAGAGGGTGTAAGGTTGTCATGTTATCTGAGAGCTTGTCATGGCTGAAGACGATCACAATATTATAACAATTTTAAAAAGATAAAAGTTGTAGGCCTTCGCATTTAGCTTACACCTATAATGACAATTGGTTGTTTGATGCAGGTTCAGTTTGTAAAGGATTTAAAACTTGATTCCTGATGCATCCTTTCCAAGTTTATGGTACAGTATCCGTGATTGTCATAAATGCGTATGAAAGTTTTCAATTTGCTTAGATTTCTCACAGATAGCTTTCTGGGGTAAAATTATGCATGCTAACTCCCCCCACCTTCGTACCTTCTTAGCGAGGCTTAAACGGGTTTTTAACGTTGGTGCAGATGTTCTGCGTGTTGTTCGCGCTTACGGGGCCCTCTGTTTATCGTCAATCTCAGTTGACTGGTCGGAAGTGGAATCAGTATGATGTTAATCCAGGAATTAACTCTCCTTGAAAGGGTCGTCTCAGTGGTGGCTTGAACCCATTTTCGATCCTAGGCGCCTGATTCGCTGTAGTTTTTACACGCTAGTTGTTATTCCTTACCCTCCGTTTCCTAATTTCAATTCGATCTCATTTTCAACATTTCTTTCTTTCGCCCTCCTTCCTTCCTTTCTATCATGTCATAAAACCATGAATGATTGTCTTTTTTTCCCCAAAATTCCTTCTTTCTATCATGTCATTAATAATCATGATGATTGTCTTTTTTTCCCCTGTAAATCTCCTTCTTTCTATCATGACATAAAATCATGAATGTGTCTTTATCTACCAGAAATCTCCTTCCTTCTATCATGTCATAAAAACATGATGATTGTCCTTTTTCCCCCAGAAATCTCTTGACTGTCCATCCCCGTCAAGGACAGTGAAAGTATTGCTGGCAACCCTTAAGTAAAGGGGGGCCTGGCAAGAAACCGTGCTGACTTCCTAGGTACACACAATAACAATCACTGTTCAAACACTCACGCTCCTTTTCACTCCTATTTCTATCCCATATAGCGTGCGAACACAGACACAGACGCACGCACGCACACAACACACCAACATAAACTCAGCACAAAACGCATACATGCGCGCTCGCGCACGCACACACATACACACACACACAGAGGCAAACACGCACATCAACATACACACGCACATTACACACAACACACACACACGCACACACACACACACAATGCACGCAACACACACACACACACAAACCAACACAACACACACACACACACAAACACACAGAGGCAAACATGCACACATCACATGACGCATACGTAATATGTCCATGCATAAGTAAAGATAAGCACTTCTCTCGTCTCTATTCTCGCGGAGTTGGTGTTCTATATGGTGTTTGTGTGTGCACTTGTGAGCTATCAAATATGCAGGGAAGGGTAATTCTAGACAAAACAATATATACTCAACCCCCTGGGAAGTCTAATCTTTCTCTCTCTCTCTCTCTCTCTCTCTCCTTTCTCTCTCTACTTCTCTCTCTCTCTCACACACACACACACACATGCAAGCACACACAAATACACAATCACACAAATGGTATGCATGTGCATGCAGGCACACACAAATCCTAAGGTGGAGGGCGAGCACGAGTGAGTGAGTGAGAGTGAGTGAGATGAGAGGAGAGAGAGAGAGAGAGAGAGAGAGAGAGAGAGAGAGAGAGAGAGAGAGAGAGAGAGAGAGAGAGAGGAGAGAGAGAGGAGAGAGAGAGAGACAAACACACATACACACACACGCACAAAACACACACCAACACAACACACACACACACCAACACACACACACACACACACACACACCAACACACACACATATTCACCCCAGCCACACAAACAGACAGACTGCAAAACCCCGGCCATCAAACCAGTCTTCAATTTTGCCTGTAACCACTGTAGTAGCACACAGACTGCCATGCAGAGCTTTCTGCTGAACCACACCAGACTTTAAGTAATCCAAACAAGACTGAGGAGGTGGCCAAAAAGAACATTGCAGCCACTGTCTCCTGAGGTAGAACGAGCCTTCTACTATACACACAGACAAGACAGACAGACAGACGGGCAGACAGGCAACAGACTGACAAGGCAGGCAGGCAGGAGAGAGACAGGCAGGCAGACAGACAACAGACAACAGACAGGCAGGCAGACAGACAAATAGACAGAAAACAGACAGACAGACAGACAGACAGGCAGGCACACACACACACACACACACACACACACACACACACACACACACACACACACACACACACACAGACAACAACAACAGACAACACAGACACACACACACACACACACACAGACAGCAGACAGACAGGCAGACACACAGACAACAGGAAGACAGTAAACAGACAGACAACAAACGAACAAAACAGACAGACAGACAGACAAAGAGACAGACCAGGTAAGTACACTCACCAGCCAGGTGGTCGCTGCCGAAGCGGTCATTGGCAGAGGGGCGCGCTCCCCCGTTCCGTGCGGGGCGTCTGTACAGGTCCTCCTCCCCTCCCTTCATCTCGTCTCTGACAACAAACACACCCACAACATTGCCACAGTTCATCTTCCACTCACTTAACGTCTTCACTGTTCATGACAGGCCACCTATATATATGGAAAAAAAACCCGCACATATTCTCACACCCACCCTACAAAAAAAGGAAAAGGAAAACCCCCCCCCCCCCCAAAAAAAAAAAAAAAAAATCTCAACCACACTCACACCTCTCAACCAAGAACAATAAAACAAAAAAAATACGACCGCCCCAAACACACACACGACGCGCGCGCGCGCGCGCGCGCGCACAACACACACACACACACACACACACACACACAACACAACACACACACACACACACACACACACACCCAAGATTGACAGGGAGGGGCAGGGAGATCCCAAGAGTGCTAAGTCAAGAAACGCCCAACAACAATGGCAACAACAGCAAATTACTCTACGATTATTGCCGATGCCCATCATGGTTAGCAAGAGCCCTGAATCAGTGTCAAAGAACCCTCAGTTGGCACTGGGGCAGCGCCTGCTGGGACTAGACTGGGTCAACTGCTACGTTAATGTCAAATTGTCCATTAATCAACATCGGTCAAAATGAGTCATTTTCTATTATGAGACTGGCTCAGAACCAAAAGCTTTGTCAGTTACTCAGTTAACTACGCCAAAGCTTACATAAAATGCTGTTGTGCCTTTAAAATGTTCTGTTGAGATTGTCTTCAGCATGGCAAGCCCTTATCCTTACCACCTACACTTTAACACTTTCCTTGTGAAGGGAGAACAAGTGTCCTGCAGTCGAAGAAAAGGTGAGACCCCTGAAAACAGACATAGTCACAAATCTGACCAAGCGTGAACTTTACAGTCTCACTGTGATTTACAGGTGAGATGAGTGAGACAGACAGCATATACTGAAGGATCCCCAAAGAGTTCAGCTGGCGAAGACCCAACAGCTAGCTACCATATATCCTCAATCCTCTATGACACTGACTATTGTTGGCGTCCATCAGTCTCCAACAGCCATGGATCCAAGCCAAAGAAACACGATCCATTGATACTGGGGAATCACCTGTTAGGAAGCACAATGTCTTCCTTAATATCGCGTGAAATTAAGCACTGTCTGCACTCACAGACAATCCACATTTAAAACGGACCTGAGAGGGGGGGGGGGGGGGGAGGATAACATAGTTTTTTCAGCGCTGCGCTCGCAATTTAACGGCCTGGGATAGAGCTGGTTCGAGCCAACACCACGACACCCATTTAAGGGGATGTTTTCCCTGGATTTAACATAATGATACTGACTCCATTCCCCCTAAAGTCCTGAGGAGATAATAAAACGAGGCCCTGTGTGCGAACCCACGCAGAAATCTTGCGCACAGGTCAAGACCCGTTCTACCTTTCGTAAGAGTAGGTGCAGGCCATTTGTGTCGGTAGAACGGATGACCACCCCCTCCCTCCCCCAAAAAACAACAACAACAACAACAACAACAAATAAACACACACACACACACACACACCAACACACACACACACACACACACACACACACACACACACACACACCACAACACACACACACACACAACAACACACAAAAACAAAACCAACAAAACAAACGACAAAACATAAAAACATTTAACGCATGCAAACCACATCATCCCAGAAGTCGGAATGCGGCTACCTTAATCATGGGCAAGAGCGGTTGCCTACACAAAAAACCTCACAACTGGTGAACCTCGGAGCTCTAGCCAAAAAAACGGGAGAAAAACCCAACCCAAAGAAAAAAAACAACACCCCCCCCCCCCCTCCCTCCCATTATAAACCCGGACCACTGTCCACATTGACGCAATACGAAAACTATCATTTATTTCCACCTGAAAAGGGCCATTACTTATAATGATATCGACAGCATCTGCAGTTGTTTACAGTATACAGAACCGATCAGAAGTTATGATTATATTGTAATGTGGTGTGCATGGTTTTGTATTGTTTTTGTATCGTACAGCGTTACATTGTTTTGTATTGTGAGAAGGGAAGGGTTCGATCCCTATCTGATCATGAAATTCCCTCTCCCATTCACCAGACCATGAGTTGGGGTCTGGGGTGCTAGTCTTTCGGGGAGTCTGTGGTGTGTGGTGTGTGTTGTGTGTGTGTGTGTGTGTGTGTGTTGTGTGTGTGTGTGTGTGTGTGTGAGTGAGAGAAGAGAGAGAGAGAGAGAGAGAGAGAGAGAGAGAGAGAGAGAGAGAGAGAGAGAGAGAGAGAGAGAGAGAGAGAGAGAGAGAGAGAGAGTACGTGAGATATATATTATAAATATATATAAATGAATTGAATACATTTTATTTACAGAGGGCTATGGCATTAAGCAAACATGCTTCTTTACAACCAGCCCTCTGGGCAAAAAGAACCCCAAAAAACCAACACACACACACAAGATAGATAATAGATATCTATCTATATAATGATCTATCTATCTATCTATCTATTGATCTACTAATATATACATATAGTAATATAAT
>CM060336.1:34954483-34974483 GCA_030674155.1 Stramonita haemastoma | reverse complement strand
GACTTCTCTCTATATTAGGGACACCACTTTCCCATCCAAAAAAAAAAAAAGAAAGAAAAAAAAGAAAAAGAAAAAAACCAAATTATACACTACTGTCTAAAATCTTTGCACACACACACTCTTACCCTTCTTGGCCCAAAAACGCTCTGAAATCCTACAAGAAACTCTATAAAAACCACTGTTGTTGTTTTTTTTCAAATCAAAACGTTGACAGCACTTGTCCACACTGGAGAACCTGCCTCTTCAACCCGGCAGTGAAGAAAGTCCAAGGCACACACACATTCCATACCAGTGGACAAGGTATAAAAACTCGTGGCTGCTGGTGACTGCTGCCGACAGGCGGCTATTCCCGCTGTGACAGTCGTCCTCGGAGGACAAGGTGTCCCCTTTAACTGCTGGAGATAGGGGCTACACACCTTCAGGAATGACTGCAGGGTTTATAGAGCGCATAAACATCTTCACCTCCATCGGTGTGGTATGGTTGCAAGGCTTTCTATATCGTACAGAGGCTCGTTCTACCTTTTCTCTCCTCTCTCTCTCTCTCTCTCTCTCTCTCTCTCTCTCTCTCTCTCTCTCTCTCTCTCTCTCTCTCTCTCTCTCTCTCTCTCTCTCTCTCTCTCCCTCCTACCTGAAACCTGATGTTAAGAAAGATACTGATTCTGGTGTTGTTTGGGTTTCGTGTTTCGTTGTGTGGTGGTGGAATTATTATGGAAAGAGACTAGTCACTCACTAGGCTACTTGCCTGTCAACCAAACTGGTGTTCAGTTCCCGGGACTAGTTTGAGAGTGTTGCTAAAATTACCCCACCAACACTGCATGTGTCTGTATCTCTCGGGCCCGGCGACAGCCGGGTATATTATGATAGTAAGTGTAGAGCACAACCCTGTCAAGTAGTCTCAAAGAATATGCACTTCCAAAGCAGCATCATTACATCATCCTCATTTCATTGATCATCACGCAATCATCCTTTCATTCGTTTTCAAACATCGTGTGGAGTGGTATTGTTGTGGAACGGCAGAACTTTCCCTTATCCGACAATCTTACTGATGCTCCAAAGACTAGCTTAGTAATCCTTTTCCCAAGAACTTCTCTTTCATTTTCAGACAACACAGTTTAATACTTTTTATTGATGTCCAAATAATCAAATCTTACTTTATCTTTTTGTAGCTTGACAAACACTGTAAAAGACCCTGCAATGTGCTATATTATATTCCTTGTAATATATTGATAATAGCTGTGTATTTCTGTATTACAGTGCGTTCTATATATTCCTGTAAATTCCATTGTGTTGTGCAGTCTTGCGTTTCTCTGCATTTCGGTGCATTGTATCAATAGTATTACACAGAAGTAACAGCATCGCAACTCAGACTTCAACACAAACCCAAGTGAATTAACCGCAATCATCTCGATTCGGCTGTTTGACCATCTCCCATCTTGTTCCATTAACAGAGGGGAGGAGACTGTTCCTACCTGGCTACATACTGGTCATTCTCACATTACCTTCATCCGTTGCTTAACGGCGAAGGAATCCTTCGGTGAGAGGTCTGTGATGTACACGTACCTAACTATCAAACATCAGCTTCTCAAGTGGTCGAGATGTTCAGGATATTAGACACAAATATTGTACTACTGCAGATTCCTTAAACTGTTTGTCTGGATGTTTCACAAAATACCAAGTCCTAAGAGAATCAGTCATTTTTCGAAACTCAGGGGTAACAGCGACAGACCTCTAGATCGAACACTGTGGTATTGCTCGTTTCAACACTTGGCCTGACTTATTTGAAGTGTCTCTACTGTGGCTCTTGTATTATGTGGTGAGCAGCCTGTAGACCTTAATGCCATATAATAATGGTCAAGGCGTTGAGACGAACATGAATGGATAAAGGACATATTTCCTGCACATAAAATTCAACTGTAATATCATTTTGATTGCTTAAGAAGGGCGTGTCTTTTGATCTTAAAGGATACTGAATGAATACAAGGGAAAATCTTGTCGATTTGATTTGTGAAACTAGTTGTGCAATCTTAAGGAGCGCTTTAATTCTAGAGAGTGTGACAGATTTAACATGATCTCGATAGTCGGCATCAAAACTAAAGTCCATTATCAAAAATACCTTCATTGTTCATTATGAATAAGTGTGTTTAGCACCAATAAAGCAGAAACTCCACTGTTCTCACAACCAATTTTCATAAAGAATAAGCTCTCTAAACCACTTTTCTTTACTTAAAGAATTAAGACGCTTAAAAAAATCACATAATTTAAATTATGTACTTTCATACCACCACGGCAATTTCTCTGCTAAAATTCGGGCTGCTCTCCCGCCCGGGGAGAGCGCGTCGCCATAAGAGCAGCGCCACTTTTTTTTCTTTTCCTCTTTTCCTGTCAGAAATTTGTTTCCCTATAAGAGTAGCTTTTTCTACATAATTTTTCCAAGTTGCCGTGGTTCTTTTAGTTTTAGTACCCTAAATAATTTTAGGTAACACACATACAGGCCTCATCCGGGAAAGACTACGCCCAGACAACCACTCGTGGTCTAATGGATGGGAGGAAAGTTTTTGGCCCAAACGGGGATCAAACCTGCACACTTCCGACCCAGACTTTTCGCTTTCTAGGCAAGCGTGTTACTCTAGACCACCGATCCACTTATAAACTTCTGAAAACAATAGACTCCCATGCACAGCTATTGAAGATTCTGATGTATTTATAAGTATTATTCTGACTGCATGAAAAGGGTATATATCGACTACAGTGCTCTGAATAGAACACTGAATCAGCATTGGAAGAAGAAAAATAAACTACCCCAACTTGAATGTATGTGACTGACTTGCACACACACACACACACACACACACACACACACACACACACACACACACACACACACACACACACACACACACACACACACACACACACACACACACACACAGACAGAGACAGAGACAGAGAGACAGACAGAGACATAGACAGACAGAGACAGAGGCATAGACACAGAGACAGAGACAGACAGAGACAGAGGCAGAGACACAGAGACAGAGACAGACAGAGTCCACTCGAGACCCCTAACCCCTACTACCATTACACCACCACTGCCGCTCAAAAATCCCCTGACCTACTTACCTACAAATCCAATGTCCCAAACATAACCCCTGAATCCCTCCCTACCAATCAATAGGACCAAGGTCCCCCCCCCCACCCCCCTATCTTACACCACCCCTGGCACACAATACCCTGCCATATTTGGCTGCATAATAATTATATTATAATATCTGTCTACCAAACTATCTAAGCTTTTCTCCTCGCCCCCCCCCCCCCCCTCCCCTGCTCTTCTGTCTGCTTTGTCTGTCTGTCTGTCTTCTGTCTTCTGTCTGTCTGTCTCTCTCTCTCTCACACACCCAACACACACACACACACACACACACACACACACACACACACACACACACACACACACACACACACACACACACACACACAGAAGAAACACTATCGCAGCGTATTTAACTGCTACGAAGCAAGTCTTTCAGCTGTGAGAGGAGAGTGCAAAACTGATCAATTGATCCAGTTCAGGAAATCTGTAGTGAATGTTTGGTCATCTGTATGTAAAACAGAAAAAAATAAGCTTAAAAGAGAGGGGAGAAAGGAGGGAGGGGGGCAAGTTAGACCGGGGGTAGGGGTGGGGGTTAGCATGTGCATATGTACAAAGTGAAGGTGCATAATGTGTGACAATATAAATCTATATCAGTATCAGTTTGGTTGTTTTCTGTTGTATTTACTTGTGGATGCCAGTTCAATCATATTTATAAATATGATTTCTGATGACAAAACTGCTTGTGTTCGTGTAAGAATGTGACTTTTTTTTCCTATTCTGACGTTCTCACTACTGACTGATGATTTAACGATAGTCATATATCACATAATATATATATATAATTATATACCACTCGTATATATATTATTATATATATATATGTATACAACACATATATATCAACATAATACATACATACATACATACTATACATACATACTACATAATGTATTATATATATATATATATATATATATATATATATATATATATATATATATATATATATATATATATATGATCTATGACTGTTGTTACGTCATCAATCTGCAATGACGACGTCGGACAATACACTACCGATATATATATATATATCAATAATATATATAAATATATATATATATATATATATATATATATATATATCATAATGTGTGTGTCTTTGATAACATTTGTTGTCCTGTCACGATCCCAAAACTATAAATTTAACTAGATTCTACTGACTAATATAACCCCAAATAACAACTCAGTGCAATAAAGTAAACCGAAGTGGCGTGCGTGAACAAATAACCTAACACACACACACACACAACACACACACCACACACACACACACACACACACACAACACACACACACACACACACACACACTACCTTGCACGCAAGTCAAATCCTATTTCAAATCTCAGGGATCAAAGACGGTCTTTAACCTGCATGCTATTGTTTCCCAGCACCGTGCCGGTGCACAAATCTTATCAGGGTTGCCCTGGTCGGAGAACAAAGAAAAAACTGCACTTGAGACGAGCATCATGACGCAATGCTACACGAGTTAATTGTTCATTTACACGTTATCTAAACGTCATTTGCCAGAAAGGGACACACAATGTGTGTGTGTGTGTGTGTGTGTGTGTGTGTGTGTGTGTGTGTGTGTGTGTGGTGTGTGTGTGTGGTGTCGTGCGTGTGTGTGTGGTGAGCGAGCGTGCGTGCGAGCCGGGGGTGTGTGGTGGACACACACACACACAGAGAAAGTTGGAAAGAGAATCTCTCTCTCTCTCTCTCTCTCTCTCTCTCTCTCTCTCTCCTCTCTCTCTCTCTCTCTCTCTCTCTCTCTCTCTTTTATTTCTTGATTCAAACCAAGCGCTTTCAAAAAGGTCAGCAAAACGGATCTATAGATTACAGCCAAAGGGGGAGGGGACAGTTGGCAGCAGACAGACTGGCCGTATCTGTCAGTCTGTCAATCAATCTGTCTCACAGATCGCCAGACCTACATTGCATCACTTGTTGATGCAACCAAGCGTTATCGATGTTACGAAAGACGACAAGGCAAGGGGGGGGGGGGGGGGGGGGGGGGGGGGGGAGGAAACTCCCAACCCAAAACGATCCGGGAGAGGTGGTAAGTAGAGGGAGGGGCGGTAGGGGCCAGGTTAGATGATCAGATGCACCGAGCGATTAGATAATTTTATAATGTAGGTCCGAGGTTGGGTGGGTTTTTTTTCCTCGACTATATCTCCGAGGTTCGCCGACAGTGAGATTTTATATACATCGTAACATGTGATCGTTTACCCACCATACACGCATTGCGACTTTGGGGGGGGGGGGGATAATGTCCGCATAACAGCAGTGTGCATGCGTTTTTTCTTAATTTGTTAGATGTTCCAACCGGCACAATATGGTCTACTCTTTCAAAAGGTGGAGTGGGTTTTAAAATGTGCATGAGATGTTTTGGGTGCGTCCGCATACAGGACCTCGAATTTTATAGTTCCATCCGAAAGACTTTTCAGGGAGTGGAGTTGGAAATAATGTTAACTCAGGGGGTGGGGGGGGAAATCCCTTTAAAACGGGCGTCTCGGTGGTGGCTCAAACCGGGGCCGTCAGATCAGAGTTTAACGTTTCTACCCACTACGCTCTCTCTCTCTCTCTCTCTCTCTCTCTCTCTCTCTCTCTCTCTCTCTCTCTCTCTCTCTCTCTCTCTCCCCCTCCGCAATATTTGTCCATCTCTGACTAGAAAGATCGACTTAGCGATACAATCTGACAATGCAACCTAACATTGTAACAAATAGGGAAAGGGGAAGGCAGGGAAAGAAGACAGAAAGAGAGGAAAGAAGAAACATTTTACTGAAAGAAATGGATGGAAAATGCTGGATAAAAATGGTCGAATTACACACAATTTTCACTATTGGTGAACGCAGGAGCTCTAGTGGAAGAACAAAAAGTCAATAAAAACTAAAGCTAGAACCACCACTCACACACCCCCCCCCCCACACCCACACCCAAAACCCCACACACACAACCCACACACACACCACACAACCCAACAGACACAAACACACAACACCACACGGTACCGGGGGAAAAGATGAAAGATTACAAAACTGCATATACACGGTACTGATGTAAAAAAGCACACAAGTGCGTATTCCATATCCTCGATATAAAAGAATAAACAAACTAAAAATAAACACACAACACAGAACACACACAGCACACACACACACACACACACACACACACACACACACACACACACACACAGAGCACCACCACGCACGCGCGCGCGCGCAGACAGTCTCAGTAATATGGCTCAAGGCCATCAAAAGCACACCCCGTTACATCTGAAACATTTAAATTACGTAACAAGTAGTCTCTCTATCACTTTTAACCCCACCCCCACCCCCCACCAATCGGTCCCCAATCTTTAATTCTTTACTCATCCTCCTGACACGTTCGGCCGACATCCCCCCTCACTTCCTCCCCTCTCCCCCTCCACCCCCCCCCCCCTGAATTCCCCTGCCCCCCCCCCCCCCCTCTCTCTCCCCCTCTTTTCAACTTCCCTTCCCCCCCCCCCCCTCTCATCGATTTCGGCATGCGATGGTTGGTATGTGGTCTGGCCTCATTTTTAGTTGGTTTTCTTTTTGTGTTGTTGTTTGTGTTTATCTCTGCTTGTACCGATACCACGCATGAATTACATACCTGTGTCGGAAAACGATGTTGACTATTGAAATTTGACGGTTAGTGACATTCGTGGCTATTAACCGATTAATAAAGTAAAGAAGAGAAAATGAGATTAGTTTGAATTAATTACTTACTTTGGACTATTATAATATCTTATACATTACATAGTATCTTATATATATATATATTATATATATATATATATAATATATATATTATATATATATATATATATATATATACACTTACCAGAAAACTTATACATTTTCATCCTTTTAAAAAAAAACCCACTATTTTTCTTGCAAAAAATTACGAAAGACATAACTTTTGATAACTGGTGGACATAACAATTCTCTTATACCAACGCTCTCTACTTACTAATCACAATTGATTACTTGTAAATCAATGAAATTAACGTGACTTATTCAAAAACTTACATGCAACTAAAACAAAATATGCTGCTACACCACAAACAAGATTCCAGAACTTAACAGACTGCACTGGCATTGCGTATCTGTTTACCTCCAAAAGCGGGAGAGAAACACCCAAATCAAAGGTAGCAAACCCACAGAGAGGTAGGCATTCTTCTGGCCTGGCGATATATAATCTTAGTCAATAATGCAGAATATTATCAACATTAGCTCACAGAAAGAAACATACGGGGAAAGGCAGTGGGTTAAAAACGAAACAAAAACAGTGATAACAACATCCACACACATTAGTAGTAGTAGTAGTAGTAGTAGTAGTAGTAGTAGTAGTAGTAGTAGTAGTAGTAGTAGTAGTAGTAGTAGTATTCATCATAATATTTCTGTTTCTTTCTTTTTTATTTATTGTTATGGGTTGTCATAACAATGTTGTAGTTAAATATATTTTGGGTGGGTTTTTTTGTTATATTTTGCTTATTTGCTTGCTGGTTTTTTTGTTAGTGTGTTCATCTGTTTTGTTTTTGTGTGGTTTTTTTTTGTTTTGTTTTGTTTTCTAGATAAATGGCTTGATGAAAAAAGCATATTTATTGCTTACTCAATGTACAATCTGGAAATAAAATTTTGACTTTTGACTTTCACACACAGACACAAACACACAAAACCTCACAAAATCTTGAGCAAAAAATTCCAAACGGTACACCAAGGAAGCTGTATAATATGAAGGGCAATAAATCAAATTTTGACACGTTTCACCTTGAAAACAAAAATTTTAGCGAGCATAGTCACGAAAAAATGTTAAAAGTTACAGCATACACTTCTTATTCTGGCCAACTGCATGGCCGTAGTAGGTAGATCTAGAATGTGTGGTGCCTGGTCCTCCCCTGAGCATGTAACTCTGCAAGAGGTCTGCCCGCTGGCCTTAGCCAACATCCAACACATTTCATCTTTTGGGCAGCTCATTAACAAGTTTAAAAAGGAAAAAAAAAAAGATTTCCGATTTGCTTGGAAAAAAGGCAGGAGAATGGGCTGGGTAGGCAAAAAGTGAAGAGAGAGAGAGAGGGAGGGAGAGAGAAGAGAGAGAGAGAGAGAGAGAGAGAGAGAGAGAGAGGAGAGAGAGAGAGAAAGAGAGGGGGGAGAGAGAGAGAGAGAGGGAGAGGGGGGGGGAGGGGGGGGGGGGGGGGGGGGGAGGGGAGGGGGGGGGGGGGGGGGGGGGGGGGGGGGGGGGGGGGGGGGAGGAAAAAAAGGCAGAAACAAAGGAAATGATAGAAAAGGGGGAATTTCTAGCATATAATTTCCAGAAAGTGGGGATGCTATTTATACTAACAGAGAAACCTTCCCCATGGCCCACCCCTTCTCGGATGCTTCATAAGGGACTTGGTGGAATATGGGTGACACTATTTTGGGGACAGGGCTTGGGGAAGGGGTACTGGGGTGAGGGGAAGGTGGAGGGAGGCAATCTGTTGGGGGGAGGGGGGTGAAGGGAAGGTGGGCAAGTAAAGCCATGGGGATAGGACGTGGGGGTAGGGAGGGGGGGGGGAAGAGAGGAATGTTGCTCATGAATTATGTTGTGGCTCCACCCATAATACCAGCCGACCGTGAAAACCTTCACCAGGACAGTCATGGACATGGTCGCAGTCAATGAAATCACACACATCTCTTTCACACACGCTTAACGTCACCCCCTCCCCCCCCCCTTTCAACACACACACACACACACACACAACACACACACCACGCACGCACGCACACACACGCACGCACGCACACACACACACGTACACACACACACACACACACACACCGTTTGCCTCTCTTCTCCGTCTTTTGACATCTTTTTTTTTTTTAATACCTCTTTCTCTTTTTCCCCACTCGTGTGTGTGTGTGGTGTGGTGTGTGTGTGTGTGTGTGTGTGTGTGTGTGTGTGTGTGTGTGGTGTTGTGCGACTTGTGTGTGTGTGACTGTGTGTGTGTGTGTGTTGTGTGTGTGTGTTTGTGTGTGTGTGTGTGTGTGTGTGTGTGTGTGTGTGTGTTGTGGTGTGTTGTGTGTGTTGTGGTGGAGCTGCGTATGTTTGTGCGTGTATATGCGTGCGGTATACCTGCGTGCGTGCGTGCGTGCCTCTGTGAGTGAGTGTTGTGTTGTGTTGTGTGTGTTGTGTGTGTGTGCGCGCGCGCGCGCGCGCGCGTGTTGGTTGCGTGTGTGTGCGTGCGTGCGTGGTGTGTGTGTGTGTGTGTGTGTGTGAATAGCAGTGAAGGTCGCTCAACAGGTAAATGGGCTGGAACCAGGAATGTTACAGTTCAACACAGCAAAAATTCCACTCCTGTTCCTCCTGGTCCGCTTCTTCTCCTCCTCCTCTCTTCTCTCTCTCTCCTCTCTCTCCTCTCTCTCTCTCCTCTCTCTCTCTCCTCTCCCGTATATATTTTTCTTTCTTCCTTTTTTTTTTCTTTCTTTCTCTTTTTTTCTAAAGACTCTCACAATAAAGTTAATATTCACCCCAGAAAGAAGGAATGTTTATGCTGATTCCATTTTAGTGGTGAAATTAAGTGCAAGGCATACACTATTAAACAAAACTAAACAAATACAAGAAGCAAATGAAAAGCACCTACCAATTTTTTTTTAATAAAGAGAAACTAACAAGACGTGAGAACGATTATTGAAAAAAAAAAAGGAAGAAAAAGAAAGAAAGAAAAAAATAACACAAGAAAGAAAGAAAATAACATAAGCAAGAAAAGAAAAGAAAGTGTAGTGTGTTGTGTGTGTGTGTGTGTGTGTGTGTGTGTGTGTGTGTGTTGTGTGTGTTTTGTGTGTGTGGGAAGGTGGTGAGAGAGAGAGCGGGGAGGTGTGTGTGTGTGTGTGTGTGTGCGCGGCGGGGGGGGGCGTGTGGTGTGTGTGTGTGTGTGGTGTGTGTGTGTGTGTGTGTGTGTGTGTGTGTTTGTGTGTGTGTGTGAGTGGTGTGTGGTGTGGGAGAGGAGGAGAGAGAGTGGGGGAGTGTGTGTGTGTGTGTGTGTGTGTGTGTGTGTGTGTGTGTGTGTGTTGTGTGTGGTGAGAGAGAGAGAGAGAGGAGAGAGAGAGAGTGTGTGTGGTGTGTGTGTGTGTGTGTGTGGTGTGTGTGGGGGTGGTGTGTGTGTGTGTGTGTGCGTGTGTGTGGTGTGCGCGTGTGTGTGAGAGAGACAAAGACAGACACAGACAGAAAGAGTGTGTGTCTGTGTGTGTATGTGTGTGTGTGGTGTGTGTGTGGTGTGTGTGTGTGTGTGTGTGTGTGTGTGTGTGTGTGTGGTGTGAGAGAGAGAGAGAGAGAGAGAGAGAGAGGAGAGAGAGAGGGGAAGAGAGAGAGAAGACAGACAGACAGACAGACAGACAGACAGACAGACAGACAGACAGACAGACAGGACAGACAGACAGACAGACAAACATATAGGCAGACGTGAATGCACTGATCTAGAAGTAGGAGATAAGGTCCGTAGTTGCAATATGGTACCATGCCAAAACACCTGTCTCCAACAAGGAAGTCTTTAGAGTCACATCAAATCAAAGGCCCTGTGCCAAACACGGATTTGTTCGCGCACTAAAAAAAAAAAAACGGGGGGGGGGGGGGGGGGGGGGGGGGGGGTGCGGCGCAGCTAATTGGTTGGGTGGGAGAGGAACTGTACATATAAAAGACTGCTATGTTATTAGTAAAAAAAATAATAAATAATAATATGCTCCCCCCCCCCCCAAACAAAAAAAACCCCAACACACAAACAACAACCAACACACCACACACACACACACACACACACACACACACACACACACACGGTAATGATGGGGTATGTTAGAAAAATCCTGCTGTATAAGTGTTGAATCTTTTTAAGATGATTTTGACCGGACTTCACACTCAACGCAACGCTCGCACGCACACACGCGTACGACGCGCCGCACACACACACACACACACACACACACACGCACACACCACACACACACACACACACACATACACACACACACACACACACACAAAGGCTTCAAGGTCCAATAATACACCCAGGCAAAAAGATGAAAATACAAAACTAACAAAATAATACACACAGGGTGGCACCGCTTCTTCTCTCTAAAACCCAGAGGGATGGGGGTTTTTTTAAATTACGTAGGAAAATCTGCTGAAACTACTTAAAGCCTTACAATATGAATGGGGATGAAAAGAGGGCGTAAAATACATTTCGTGCCCTCCCCCCCCCTCTCTCTTCTGCGTGCGTACGTGCGTGCGTACGTGCGCGCGGGGCGTGTGTGCGCGTGCGTGGATGTGTGAATGTTGTGTGCGTGGATGTGTGAGTGTTGTGTGTGTGTATGTGTGCGTGGATGTGTAAGTGTTGTGTGTGTGTGAGTGTGTGTATGTGGTGAGTGTGATGTGTGTGTGTGCGCGTGCGTGCGTGGATGTGTGAGCGTTTGTGTATGTGTGTGTGCGTGCGTTCTTGTGTTGTGTATGTGTACGTGCGCACGCACGTGCGAGGGTGTGTGTGTTCGCGCGCACGCGCATGAGTACGCGCGCGCGCGAGCATGCACGAGCGGATGTGAATGAAAGTCTTGAAGCTTACAGGGAGTGAAGTGAATGATAAGTTGAATGATGGGTGGGCCTAAGCTAAGGAATTAAGTCAACCATTGAGCAAGGTGAATAGCCATACACGAGTTGAAAATAAAAACGAAAACACTTTCCTTATCTCTGTCTGCCTGCCTCCCTGCCTGTTTGCCCCCCCCCCCCTTCTCTCTCTCCTCTCTTCTCTCTCTCTCTCTCTCCTCTCTCTCTCTCTCTCTCTCTCTCTCTAAGTAATATTAATAATCAAATGTGTGTGTGTGTGTGTGTGTGTGTGTGTGTGTGTGTGTGTGTGTGTGTGTGTGTGGTGTGAGTGTGTGTGCTTGTGTGCGTGCGTGCGTGCATGCGTGCGTCCGTGTGTGCGTGGGTGTGGATGTGTGTGTGTGTTTTGAAATGCCATGCCCTATTTATCAGTAGTAAAAACGAAAACTCGCGAATCTGTCTTTTTGAAAGTATCAATGGGTGCAATGGCATTAAAGTAATTATTACGTAGGAAATAGCTATTACTGCTTTTGTAGCTCATGTTTTCACAGTATGAATGTTCAAGAGTTTTTTGTACAACTTTTAGTCAAGTCATTTATATTCTGCCCGTTGGTCATTTTGACTGCATAACGATGTATGGCCTACACATTAGCCATTTGGATGAACACATCTGAATAGGTCATTTTCAAGAACCCTCTCATGGGACTGTTTTTTTTTTCTATCATTTTACACAAATCTCGTTCTTGTCTTGCCAGAGGACACATGCACGCACACAAGAGTAGTAGCTTGTGCGTGCAGTAACACGGATATACGTGGGGATGTAAAAACAATATTCTTCCCGCCCTGTGTTGGGCACACACATACCTGAGGATTACTATTACACCCCTAACTATTGTATTACGCGATCCCACCTCACACATTAAAGCGGTAAAAAATACCATTTTACTACTGTCTACTTCTTCCAAGTACCCCTAGACACTACCCCGACCCCACCCCCCCCCCCCCCCCCCCCCCCACCCCCCCCCCCCCCCCCCCCCCCCCCCCCCCCCCCCCGCCCCCCCCCCCCCCCCCCCCCCCCCCCCACCCCCCCCGGGATTTCTAAATAATAGAAATCGTGGACTGTTGTCTTCTCCCCACCCCTTGTTCTATACTCCTCCTCCTGTCCTACCTCTGTCCCTCCTCTTTCTCTTCTCTCTCTTCTTCTCTCTCTCTCTCTCTCTTCTCTCTCTCTCTCTCTCTCTCTCTCGGCAAAGCTATGCATTGTATTGTATTAGAAGGGGCTATGGCCTATATGAATAAACTTTGTTTTCAATTTCAATTTCAATTTCTTTCTCTCTCTCTCTCTCTCTCTCTCTCTCTCTCTCCTCTCTCTCTCTCTCTCTCTCTTCTCTCTCTCTTTCCCCCCCCCCCCCCTAAAGGCCGGATGAAAAAAAAAAGTATGTTCTAAGATGCTTACTATGTTACCCATGAAAAAAAATAAAGATAAAGAAAGATTCTCTCTCTTTCACACACACACACACACACACATCTTCAGCTCTCTCTCTCTCTCTCTCTCTCTCTCTCTCTCTCTCTCTCTCTCTCTCTCTCTCTCTCTCTCTTTCTGCCCTCCCCCCCTCTCTCCCTGTCCCCCCTCTCTCTCTCAAGGCATTTTCATCTTCAACTCTTCCTTTCACTCTCCACCCCCCCCCCCCTCTCTCTCTTTCTCCCCCTCCTTCCAGCTCCCTCTTCTTCCCTCTCTCTCCCCCCTCTCCTTTTCTCCCATTCCGCCTCCCCTCCCCCTCCCCCCCCTCACCTTGCCTAGTACCCCCCTCCCTCGTGACCCCCTACAGTGACCTTCGTGATGGTATCTTGAAAGACTTGGGAGGGTGTGGCCTGCATGTATTGGACTTGAATGACTTGTAGGTAGGTAGGTAGGTAGGTAGGGGGAGGGAGGAGGCTGCCAGTGTGTTAACGGTATAATGATGGTAATTGTAGGGAACTCCTCCTGTCCTTCATTCTCTTCACCTGTCTGAGGGAAGGCACAGTCGTGCACGCGCACGCGCACACACACACACACACACACACACACATTACATACATACATACATACATACATACATACATACATACATACATACATACATACATATACATACAGAGACAGATAAACAGACAGACAGACAGCAGAGGGAGGGAGGGAGAGAGAGAGAGAGAGAGAGAGAGAGAGGAGAGGGAAGAGAGAGGAGGGAGAGAGAGAGAGAGAGAGAGAAGAGAGAAACACACACACACGCGTGCACACACACCACACACACACACACACACACACACACACACACACACACACACACACAGTGACAGACAGACAGACAGACAGACACGAAGACAAACAAAGACAGACAGAGACAGATTCACGATTTGTATTCAGGTAAACGCCTTCGTTCTGAGTGAGAGACCCCCATCTCTTTAGATCTACTATAATTTTATATAATATATGGGTGGGGTGGATGAGGAAGAAGACTGCGCGCGTGTGTGTGTGTGTGAGCGCGTGTCTGTGCGTGTCTATGTGTTCCTGTGTGCGTGCGTGTGTGTGTGCGTGTATGCATGCGTGCATATGTATGTATGCATGTGTGCATGTGTGCGCATGAATGTTTGTGTGTATGTGCGTGCGTGCATGTGTGCATGTGAGTGTGTACACGCGCGTGGGTGGGAAAAAGTTCACACACTGGGATATATATATGCATTCCATCTTGTACCCCACCCTTCGCTTTTATTACCAACGCCCTGGTGTTCTTTCTATGAATCTCCCCCCCCACCCCCCCCCCCCCCCCCCACATTCTTGTCCCTTTGATTGTTTCTGACCTAAGGAGGGAGGAGGGGGGAAGGGGAAAGAGACAGGGGGAGGAGAAGGGATAGGAGAAAGAGAGGGGGGGGAGAGGGGGAAGGAGAGAGCCAGATAGAAGAGAGAGAAGAAAGTAGGGAGACGACACAGTGAGGGAGAGAGAGGGTGTGAGAGAGAGAGAGTGGAGAGGAGAGAGAGAGAGAGAGAGAGAGAGAGAGAAGATGAGAGAGAGAGACAGACAGACAGACAGACAGACAGGAAGACATAGAAGACTAGACAGACAGAGAGCAGACAGACAGAGAGAGACAGAGAGACAAGAGAGACAGACAGACAGAGAGAGACACAGAGAGAGAGAGAGAGAGAGAGAGAGAGAGAGAGAGAGAGAGAAGAGAGAGACGAGAGAAGAGAGAGAGAGAAACAGGGGAGAGAGACAGACAGACAGACAGACAGACAGACAGAAGAAGAGAGAGAGACTCCTACAAAGGGAAGGCTAACAACTAACTAATTCATGCAATCAGTGCCTGTGCAGGGAGGGCCCTAGCTGCGCTGCAAGCTGTTGAACAGACTCGGGGCCCCACACAATGAACGTCATGCGCGCGGTATGACTGTGACATGGCATACCAATTAATCTGCCTGGCCTGCTGCTGTAGTCACTGACAAAGTCTTGCTTTTTTTTTTTCTTCTTCTTCTTTTTTTTTGAAAGGCTGATCATGATCGGTTGGACAGACAGAAGAACAAATAAATGCATACTACACAAACAGGGAACAACAGGACAACTTCTAACATTAAAAAAAAGAAAGAATATGAAGATGTATGCAGGCCATGCGCTGCAAAACCCAAGATACGGATGGACCTCATAGAGACTTGTCTTCCAAGGCAAGACAAGGCAAAAAGAAAACAAAGGCAGACCACCAGCTTGCTCATGGCGACATCACCAAATCCTGTGACATGAGAATCCATGAAGTCAGCGGAGTCAGGGAAGACTGCATCTAATGGAGAAGGAGGATCGTGTTGGAGGAGTCATTGGGCGTAGCAGCAAACATCGAACCCGGTTTGCCAACAGTTGAGAAGAGTGTCGAACTCGTGATTTGGTGGTATTTTAAGGGCGTGGGTTCCAGTCGCTCAGAGGTGTTCCTTTAAAGGAAATGACTCCATTCCCATGTAGGTCATTCTGATTAAGTACAGTAAAAACCAAGATGTCATGTGCACACAGAACGTCATCTTCAGCATTACAGTATCAGAAACCCATCCCTCTTTCGTACAAGAGAAGGCAGATGTGGGGGTATAGTCAGTTAACACGAGCATACCCAGCATGCAGTATATAAGCAGCCTGCACTGGAATGAGTTCCTGACACGTTACCTCAAACGTTCATTCCGATCTCCAATAATCCTAGGAAGTTCAGGGAGAAGTCAAGTAGGTCAGAGAAGCGAGACAAATAGTTTGGTTTACTGATATCCTCAAAGTACACACACACACACACACACAACACACACCACACACACACACACACACACACACACACACCAAACACACACAGCGTGCGTGAGTAAATAAAATAAACAATAACACACAGAGCGCGCGAGAGATTGTGTGATTGTGTGTGTGTGTAGTGTGTAGTGTGTGTGTGTGTGTGTCGTGTGTGTGATTGTGGTCAATAAAACTACACAGCAGATGGGTCAACTGAGCTTTCTGATCAAGTCAGAGAAATTGCATAAACGATTTTTCTCTGTGTAGGTTTCCTGGTGTTGAGTAAACGGTAAATTTGTATCACTAGGGCATGATTCATACTCTCCATCCCCACCTTTTCCCTTCTCTTTCCCACTATTATCCCTCCTTCCACTCCTGTTGCATGGTTTCCCCCTAGGGCCAATTCACAAGGGGAAGTGTCATTGTGAAACCTGACCTGGAGAAGAAAAGCAAGGCAAGGCAAGGCAGTGGGTGCGCCTGATAACATTCTACAGATTATACCGCGATAGCGAGAACCATTATTCCCTATCGCCCGGTACAGGCTATGACAGAGGATTGGCATTTTTTCACGGGTCCTTGTTATTAGTGATGTAGTAGACTGGTCTTAAGGGCGGCGACACACGCAACTTTTCAAACCTACCTCTGGGGAGATCTGGGGGGAAAAAAAACCCAACCAAATATGGGAAAGTGATTATCATCGATCTCAAACAATCAAAAGTATTGTGTTCAAACTGTTTAGTATATATATATTATATTATTTATATTATATATTTTATACACAAAAATACATACACACACACCACATATATATATATATATATATATACATATATATATATATATATATATATATATATATATATATATATATATATATACACATATCAAGCATAATCTATTCCAAACAAATGGTCTGACATCTCCAGCGAATCAGCTCTCAACATTCAGTCTGCCATTTGCATTAAGTGCAAGCGCTGGAGTGTGTGTATTATATATATGTGATTGAGTTATCGGGAATTTGAAAAGAGTTTCTTACCTCATTAAACGTTTTAAGTATTTAAAGCATCAATTAGTCCCTTTCACACCAATAGGTTTGCCTGCACGAGATCATTCAGTCCTCTTCACTTGTACAAATCAAACGTTTGTGTGTCAACCACTGAAGTCACTGAGCCATCCCAGACCTCACAGGTGGACTGTAAATAGAACATTGTCATCACTCAAATCACAGTGATATGTTGAGTGTGCACCTCACACCTGACTACTAGGTGTACCACAATTAAAATCAACAGTCATTGACGAATGGCCTGTAAGTCTTTTCCCATCTCGTGATTGGTCTCTTTTCTGTCTGTCTGTCTGTCTGTCTGTCTGTCTATCTATCTATCTATCTAACTATGGTGTCAGACTGAAGGATGCTTTATCATCGTCTCTCCTCTGCACTCGATTGCAGGGCAGACATTGTTAGAAACAAAAGACAAAATTATCTGGGAGTACAGGACTCGTGACTACTAAATTTTCTGAACAGCACGTACAGTAAAAGACCACGAGGACAGTAACTAACAGTGAAGGTCTGGAAAGCGAGAAATCATGGGTTCGATCCCTGAACCAAAACTCCCCCCCCCCCCCCCATCTGCTAGACTAAGTGGTGGTCTGGGTGATAGTCCTCTGGATGAGACGATAGACAGAGGTCCCATATGCTATGTACATTAGGCCCATGTAAAAGAACCCCTGCAACAAAACTCCCCCTAGAAAATGTTTGTAGAAAAAGCCACTCTTGTACTGGAAATTAAAAAGATTGATGATGGGTGCCGGTGCTTTTGTGGCGGCACATTCTTCTACGAGGAGAGCAGCCAGAGCTTTAAGTTGAGAAATCCGCTGTGCTGAATGTGGTGTACAATACAACTGTGAAGGTATAATCATAATTATACTGATGCATACGTCCCGATGAACTGGACAGTCCTAGTTCAAGATATATTCCAGAGGACTTCTCATTGAAAAAGTCTGTCAAATTAATCTACAAAATTGTGATGTATACTCATGATGAATTGGGACACGGTCTACAAAGTGACTGAACTAGTGTGCGTGCGTGCGTGCTGGTGTGTGTGTGTGTGTGGAGAGAGAGAGAGAGAGAGAGAGAGAGAGAGAGTGAGAGAGGAGAGAGGAGAGAGAGGGAGAGAGAGAGAGAGAGAGTATAATACATGCTCTGTACTTCAAACACACACACACACACACACACACACAACACACACACACACCACACACACACACACACACACACACACACACGCACACACACACACACAGCACGACGCACGCGCGCGCGCACGCACGCATACGTGTATGCAGCGCACTTCACCATACTATCAAGCCACTGCATACCAAAGCCTAAGACAAAAACCTTTAAAAAAAAAAAAAGACCTTTTAGGCCGAACTCAACCCATATCAGTATATGATCGATTTCAAACAAAACAAAACCCACCCACCCTCTCTTTGTGTGTGTGTGTGTGTGTGTGTGTGTGTGTGTGTGTGTGTGTGTTGTGTAATATATATATATATATATATATATATATATATATATATATATATATATATATATACTCATTTCATGTCAATGTCCTAAGAAAAAGGGGTTCACAATCTGGTCTCTATGTCCTGAAAGAGGGGAGAGAGATGACAAAAGGGTGACTAGGTACAACCTAAAAGCAGACACACTGTGCCCGAGGGGGGGGGGGGGGGGGGGACCCCTGAAAGGAAAAGGATTGTTCCCTTTATTCTGTGTTGCAGAAGATATGGGATACACATCCAAGTCACTATGTCGAGTCATTCAGTTCACAGACAATTTCCTACTCTTTAAAAGCACTTAGCACATTCCAGCGCAAAGGATTCGGTTCGGTTTTTGTTGTGGTTGCTGTTGTGGTTGTTTATATTGAAGCTTGGGCGTGTAAGAAACCCTATGCATATGGATACAAACATGCACGCACAGACACATAAATTTAAAATCTTAGAGGTGGGACAGCTAAAAGTGTAAACTAGATCATTCAGTTTACTGGAGGATTTGTGTGTGTGTGTGTGTGGTGCGTGCGTGCGTGGTGCGTGCGTGCGTGCGTGTGTGTGTGTGTGTGTGTGTGTGTGTGCGTGTGTGTAAGTGTGTGTGTTTCATGGCGAATCATGCTGGTGATGTTATTACTTTCTATGGTGTTTGTTTGTTTTTTTCATTTTCTTTCCATGACAAGTTGTGTTTGTGACGTCACCCTTTTTGTGGTGTTATCTTTCTACCGAGGCAAAGCAAGTAGTTCTGATAACACCATCCCTTTTTGCATCTTCTTTTTTTTCATGTCTTCTTCCTAAGGCCGGGTCATGCTGATGACGTCACCCCTTTCTGTGTGTTGCATCTTCTCTCTATGGAAAGTCATGTTGGTGACGCCATCCCTTTCTGCGGTGTATCTTCTTTCCATGGCAAGTCACAGACTCTGAATTTTTCATACTGAATAGCACACTTAAAATACCGTACGAGAGGGAAGGTGGCAGGACGGTTAACACGTTCACCTGCCTAAGAAATGAACAGTGACGTTCTGGGTTCAATTCCCAGCTTTGCCCTTTGTTAGTGTGACAGGAAAATCAAAATGAATGCTAAATCTTTCAAAGAGACTCTAAACCCTTCGAAGGAGACTCTAAACCAGTCGGATCCATGTGTTTACGGACTTGTGCACGTCAAAAGAACCCACTGTCGTTGAAAATCGGAAAGAGTAGGGAGGTACTTCCCGCCTACCCTGGCAAGATTGGTAGGTTCAATTCCCTACTGTAGCTCCGAAGTCGGAATGCATCTACCTAAATAGTGGAAGGGAAAAAAAGCCGGTCGCATATATATGCAAAAATCTTACCATCGGTGAAACTTAGAGCTCTACCCGAGGAACGCAAAAACAACAAAAAAATAATCAGTTAAACAGTTGCGTGAAATTCGGGTTGGTCCCTGTC
>CM060336.1:34946983-34949483 GCA_030674155.1 Stramonita haemastoma | reverse complement strand
GCACGCACGCACGAACGCACGCACACACACCAACACACACACACACAACACACATACTTGTAAGTGTTCAACACAAATTTGACAAAGCATACATGTATGTACAGTTCAACAGTACAAAGGTCTAGAATAAAACAACTGTTAAAAGTCTTCACAGAAATTTTAGAAAAGAAGACAGAGAACAACAAAGCTATCACTACATCAGTATCAAAAGAGGCACATGCTGTGACAACAAAGAGACAGCTGTACATCTCACACACACAAAAAAAAAAAAAAAAAAATAATATATATATATATATATATATATTTATTTATTTATTGGCAAGAGACAAATGGTTGACAGAATGTTAAGCAAAATAAGAGATGATATCAAAGCTTTAGTATACAGGTAGACATGAGAAGAAAAACAAAGAACAAAAATATATTATATACAAAAAGGAATGCTACACTCCTCACACAAAATTCATGAATTCTCATTATTGTCATAAATTCTATACTGTTATAGAATGCTTTGCTACATAAAACAAATTGGGTCTGAGAGGTGAAATTTGATTGTTTCAGGTTTGGCACAAAAAAAACACATTCTTGGCTGTACATCTAATTTTGCCCAAGAACAAACACAACACAACAAAACCCAAACCCATAGGGTCTTGTTACATTTTAAAAAAAAAAAAAACAGAAAAAAATTTGGTGATAAAATTTTATTAACAATTCCAGATAAACAATTGTACTGCACAGACTATGTTAAAAACGTTGTCATAAAACTTGTGACAATAACAATCCTTGCCACTAACTTTGAAAATCACTTTCTTAACTTCCTGTGAGGAGTATAGCTATCCTCTCTATCTTGATAACAGCTAAGTGCAGAAAGAAGACAGTCAATGAATGAAATACTCATGTGCACCAACGAAACACTGATTATCACAAACTGGTTGTACAGCAACAAACCGCTATCTAATCATTATCTGTACTCACCTATATGGGTCATCTCGATTGTACTGGTCAAAAGTACCGCTGTAACAACAAACAATACAACTTTTCTTGTTGTACAAAACCTAGCTAATTCTTGTTGTACAAACATCCATGGTACATAATATCTATCCTAGTTCCCTATTGCTTGGTCAAGTTTTTGCTTCATGTGTTACTGGTCATTATGTAATTTTTTTTTTTTGGGGGGGGGGGGCACACATTTTTCAGTTGGACCCCCCTCCCCCCTTCCACTTTCCTTCATCAAATCAAAATGATATTACAGTGTGTCAACGATGTAAAACTCTAGACAGTTACAACAAACTATACTAAATCATAAATGCATCTAGATCTGTTTCTGATGATGTTGTTCATATTATTTTGAATGGAATAGCCAATGAGAGAGAGAGAGAGAGAGAGAGAGAGAGGAGAGGAGAGAGAGAGAGAGAGAGAGAGAGAGAGAGAGAGAGAGAGAGAGAGAGGGGAGAGAGAGAGAGAGAAGAGAGAGAGAGACAGACAGACAGACAGACAGACAGACAGACAGACAGACAGACAGACAGACAGACAGACAGACAGACAGACAGACAGACAGAACAAAGACAGAGACGCATTATTTTTCCCTCTGAGGCTCAATGAACTCTAAGCAGGATTTCAATGCACACATCAGTTTTCACCCTTCAGGAGCATATGACTTCAGCCTGACTTTTTCAATAGAGCCATTACACTCAATACATCATTTTCATTGAAATTAACAGGCACTTTTTTCTTAAGATCTAGAAAAAGAATTATTTAGGTATCACCGTATTTATGCAGACTACAAGTGATTTTATATGCAGGAATTTTCCCCCTGAGGCTCTGTGAATTTAGGTCAAGCAGGCAATTTCATTGCTGTGAATACAAACAGAACATTATTATCATTTACCATGAACAAGCAGTTTTCTAGAGAGAGATGGGACTTGGTTTGGTATGCATGAAGAATAAAACAATCTTCAATATGATGCATTGATTTTCTACCCCTGGGGCTATATGAGCTCAAAGCAGGGTACTTCACAGTCTCAGAAAACAAATCGGCACACCACTAGGATAGCCTAGTGGTCAGAACACTGCGCTCGTAATTTGACGATCTGGGTTCGGTTCCGGGTCAAGGGGATTTTTCCTCTGGAGTTAACATCTGTGCTGACTCCACTCTCCCCAAAAGCCCTTCGGATGAGAAACCTTATCAAACCAAACCGCACCACCACACAAACACACACACACACACACACACACACACAACATACACACAAACACACATACACACACACACAGCCACACACACACACACAGCACAATACACACACACACACACACACACACACACACCACACTCAGCACACACACAAACACGCACGCTTACTTGTGTATCCCCTGTCCGGGCCAAAGCGGCTGTGATCAAAATGACCGTTCATTCCCCCGGGTTTCAATCCTGGCATACTCCAATCTCCTCACTGATGGGAATCTGAAACAACCAGCACTGACTCTTCACACACGGGTTGGG
>CM060336.1:34936983-34939483 GCA_030674155.1 Stramonita haemastoma | reverse complement strand
ACACACACAGTCACACAACAGTCACTTACACACACAGTCACACACACACACAGCCACACACACACACAGCCACACACACACACAGTCACACACAGTCACTTACACACACACACACACACACACACACACACACACACACACACACACACACACACACAAGAGTCAAAACACAGTACACACAGCACTTACACCACAGTCACTCTCACACACAGTAACACACACAATAGCACACACACATCCATCACACACAGTCACTTACACACTACACACACACACTCACTACACACACAACAACAGACAAATAATAATATATATAAATATATTTATATTTATATATATAAATATATATAATTATGGATTGCAGCATTTACTACTCAAGTTCACTTGCTTCTATTGTTACTTTTAGTATGTATAGTTCAAGCCAGTTTCTAATGTTTAGACCTGTTTGTTGTTGTGTTTTTTCTATTATCCTCAATCACCTGTCCACACAAAACACACCGACTTTCTTTTTTTTTCTTTCTTTTTTTTTATATATCTCTTTTCCTTCCCAATCATTTGTCTAAAATCACTTTTTAGTGGATAGACGTTAAATTGAATACACACAGAGTACACACACACACACACACACACACACACACACACACACACACACACACACACACACACACACACACAGGAGTGAGGGAGAGAGACACACATCTTTTATTTCTGCCAACAACAAAAAAAATGAAATTTTTGAATGAAAAACAACCCTACTATCTGCAGCAAGTTTTCACATACTGCTCTGATAACTAAGCCAAGAGGATATTTTTACCATCCCACAAAAAGCTACTGCAGAGAACAACACTATCTGATAAACGCTGATGACCAAAGACTGAAAGAGATGGACAGTCTCACACTTTAGTACTAAACAATAACAATTAAAAATCATGATCTTATCATTTCATCCATTCTCTTGCTCTTGCTGGCTCTCTCTCTCTCTCTCCTCTCTCTCTCTCTCTCTCTCTCTCTCTCTCTCTCTCCTCTCTCTCTCTCTTCTTACATCTCACTCACTACACACACACACACACGGCGCACGTGTACGCAATGTGCACACTATTGCCCAACATGGTAAGTGTGCGTGCCTCAAACTATCTAGGTCTAACCACGTCTGTCACCGACTGATGCTAACCAAAACCAAAACAGGCCAGGTCACTTTCGAGGGTTCTGTTAAAGTCCAAAATGAACTAAACATTTTATAGATCACACACTTATCTCGTACGCCATTAACATGAATGTGACTGTCACAACTTCTGTTGACCACGCCCTGCTACTAACGTAAACACTTGAGCAATACATGTTGATCGGCAAAAGATCAATTCAACAAATCAAACAATCGAGTGATCCCAGTATTCTCTGGAACATCTTCATCAAGTACAGACCACAGCAAGTCAAAACTGGTACGAGGCAGACATACCCATACTCCAGGTGAAATTAAACACCCCACAAGTGACATGACAGTAAGGCCTACCTTCGAAAACCTCAGGTGTACTACAATTTCAAAATAAAATGGCGACACCCACAAATTCACCATTTCAAAGTGTACTAGCATTTCCATCGGCCCGAAAATGCTGTTCTTTAAATCACAAACCGTACTTACTTTAGACTGTATACACGATAATGTGTGGGAGACTTGTACATCAACACGCAGACGACAAGAAGTTTCCTCTTTCAACTAAACATTCTTTGGATGTACGATTTTTCTCTTGTTGTGGATTGGGCGAGGCGCTCAACACTTGGGACAGCTTGTCGTGTGTGCACACTCCCTCCGACAACACAATTTATTGGTAAAATTATAACTGTATGAATAAAAAAAAGAACTATATAATTTGCGTTACTTAAATCTTGTGTTAATTTCTAATTCAAAATACTTTTACTTTTACAAGTTGAGGACAGATTTATAATTTTTCATACTTTATCGTGTTGCAAACAGGTGGATACAGGTAGTTATTTTGATCACGTGATCTGCATGTGTTCTGTCCCTGATTGTCTGCTTCCATGAAAGCGAAAGTAACTCGATTGATCGTAAATTGCAAGAAATGACAATGAATCAATAATATGGTGTGGGGTGTTTTTTTTTGTTTGTTGTTTTTAGGGGGGGGGGGGGGGAGGAAGGGGAGTTTAGTTATTGTATTGATTTCAACAGCAACAACAGCTGCCAGGGAACATCGAAATCGACATCAACTGTTTTTACACTGTAAGGTGTGCGTGCGTGCGTGCGTGCGTGCGTGCGTCGTGCGTGCGTGCGGTGTGTGTGTGTGTGTGTGTGTGTGTGTGTGTGTGTGTGTGTGTGTGTGTGTGTGTGTGTGTGTGTGTGTTTTGGTGTGTTGTGTGTTGTGTGTGGTGTGTGTGTTGTGTGTGTGTGTGTGTGTGTGTGTGTGTGTGTGTGTGTGTTGTGTGTGTGTGGTGTGTTGTGTGTGTAAGTTAAGTCAAGTCAAGTCAAACTTTTTTCCCGATGGTA
>CM060336.1:34924483-34929483 GCA_030674155.1 Stramonita haemastoma | reverse complement strand
CTTTTTAACTCCCCCAGGAGTCATTGGGGTAGTTAGTAGTAGTAGTAGTAGTAGTAGTAGTAGTAGTAGTAGTAGTTAGTAGTAGTAGTATAGTAGTAGTAGTACTGCACCGTCATTTTTAGGCAGAGCATCTTCCAAGGGTGGATTAGTGGTCTTAGAGGTAACACACCCGTCTAAAAAAAAAAAGCGAGAAAGTCCGGGTTTGATTCCAGGTTGAACCTGAAGTTTTCACCCATCCACTACATTTTGGGTAATGGTCTGTGAGGTAGTCATTTTGGATGAGACAATATATTAAGCCAAAGTCCAGCACACAACCGTTTAGGACCACTCAGCTTTCCCGCCCCTCCCTTTTCAGAACATAATGTATAGAAAAAAGCTCTATATTTACACTGATGCTATGTGGGGGAACAAAAAAGCTTATCTTGACTCAAAGGGAAAAAAGCCGTTCACGGCTCGCTGGTGATTCTAAACTGAGTCTTTCAAGTATTTAGGTGGGGTTTGCCAATTCCCCGACTTTTAATACTTAAGGATTGGTAAATCTTAGCCAATGTGTGTGTGTTGTGTGTGTGTGTGTGTGTGTGTGTGTGTGTGTGTGTGTGTGTGTGTGTGTGTGTGTGTGTGTGAGAGAGAGAGAGAGAGAGAGAGAGAGAGAGAGAGAGAGAGAGAGAGGAGAGAGAGAGAGAGAGAGAGAGAGAGAGAGAGAGAGAGAGAGAGGAGAGAGAGAGAGAGATTGCTCGAAATCAAATCAAAATCGATTTCACACTACAAGAATTCTTTACTGTGACACACAGCATGATATTTTTTGTAATTTTGCTCCTTAGCTCCGAGGTTCACCAATGGAAGATTTTTGCGATACGCAGCCGCTTTTGTCTCTACCACCATTAAGGTAGCCGTATTGCGACTTCAGGGATACATTTGGGAATTTAACATCAATTTTGCGTGGACATTTAGGGGGTGGGGAGTGGGGGTACCTCCCTGCTCTTCCGATTTTCAACTTCGTGGGTTCTTTTGACGTGCGCAAGTCTGTAAGCGCACAGGTTGGGCTGGTCTAGAATCTCCTCCAAAAGATCTTCGAATTTCTATCAAACTGGGAAGAAAGGACAAGACTGGGAATCGAACCCAGAACCTCATGGTTTTACTTGTTAGGCAGAAGAATGTTTACAGGGTCCAACACAACATGGCCTGACCCATACCAACAGCTCTGTCAGTGATTAATGCAAGCAAAGATAAGTTCAGACGATAAACTAAGATCCCTCTAAGCAACATACATTTAAGCTCAGGTACAAAGAACCCACGGCAACAAAAGAGTTGTTCTTGGTAAAATCCTGTTAAGTACAAAATCACTGTTAAAGGGAAACAAATAACAAGAGAAACAATAAGCAGAAAACACAAGGAAGATGAAAAAAAAGGGTCATATGGCGACATGTTCTTTCTAGGAAAAAGCAGATCCAATTGGTGGATCGGTGGTCTAGGTGGTAACGCGCCTTGCCTAGAAAGCAAAAAGTCGGGTGGAGTGTGCGGTGGTTTGTACCCGTTTGGACCCAAAACTTTTCCCCATCCATTAGACCCTGAGTGGTGGTCTGGGCGCTAGTCTTTCGGATGAGACGATAAACCGAGGTCCCGTGTGTTAACACATCACTATTTAGCGCACGTAAAAGAACCCACGGCAATAAGGGGGTTGACCCTGGCAAAATTCTGTAGAAAAAAGCCACTCTGATAGGGAAACAAAATACAGTTGCATACAGGAAAAAGAAAAAAAAAAGGGAGGCGCTGCAATGTAGGCGACGCGCTCTCCCCGGGGAGAGCAGCCCGAATTTCACGCAGAGAAATCTGCTGTGACATAAAGTGGTACAAATACAAATACAAAAAAATAACCGTCACTGAAAGTGGCATGCTCTCTCTCTCTTTCTCCTTTCTTTGCGTTCCCTTATCAGAAAGGGTGTGTAGTGCCTGGTCTTCTCATGTTGCTTATCTCGTAGGCTCAGGCACTCCTCCTCAGCTAGCCACTATGGTATGCACATCAGATCTGACATCTTTTGATAGAGATTCTTGCTTTGATTTGTCATATATGTTTTCATTAGAGTCAGCTCTTTTTTAATTTGTGTTACATCCGGGATCCGTGTAGGCTGCTGGGTATTTTTTTTTTAACCACCGGACACTGAATAGAATAACAAGATCTTTAACATGCAATTTAATCTGTTGTGTGTGTATAAACATGACGGGAATTAAAGCACTGACAGGTCTGCAGTTTGACATAACCTGGGAGATTGTAAATAAAATCCCAACCCTTACTTCACCGAACTCTAATCCATGGGAAACAACTTCACCAATCAGCAAGATAGTAGTGGTAGCGTCCCTTTAAAAATTACGTGGCCTGAGATTTGGCACCACAGAATTCAGACTACTGTACTCGGTTAATCATATATGGATAGTTGGTACACTACCCCGATCTCAAAACATATACAATTATAGACTGATATTATATTTTTAATGGTGTGTTTAAGTTTTAGTGATCATATATTCAAGTTAAACCTTGATTTATTTGTGTCCCAAGAAATCAAACAAATCCAATTACTACATTCTTTTTTACAAGGGAAAGTTGAGGGAGAAGAAAAAGAACAGACCACCAAACATCTTCATTCCAACATCATTGATAAGTGGTCTGGGAGGGGTACAGGAGTGTAGAACTCAGCAGAGACAAGAAGAGAGAGATGACGAACCCTGGTGGCATTGCTGGACTCCTATATTAACATCCGGCATGGGACAGCCTGGAAACCATATATCGGACTGAAACCAAAATTGCACACATTTCTTCTCTCGTTTTCATTGTTTATGTAAATGTGAGTGTTTAATATAATTTTTTTCTCTCCATTTTCGTTTCAGCAATAATGCAACTTTGCCCATACATCTATGATGAATACTTTCTGTGCACTATTTTTATTGATATTTTGTGTTGACATTTTTTTATCTTTGTTTTTTTTTGATTTTTATTTATACCACTTTATGTCACAGAGATTTCTCTGCGTGAAATTCGGGCTCTATCCGGGGAGAGCGCGTCGCCACAATTTGCAGCGCCTACCCGTTATAATATATATATATATATATATATATATATATATATATATATATATATATATATATATATATATATAAATATATAAAAATGATATATATCGATAATCCCATAGTCGTTATATGGACTCCAACTCCCGATTTTCCTCAGGGATGGTGTCTAAACGCGACACTGTGCATGCTGGTTTATTTATTATTTATAATTTTGTCATCCGCTCCTACCGGCACACAATGGCCTGCTCTTCTGAAAGGCGGAACAAGGTTCTAGCGTGTGCGCAAGATGTTCTGCGTGCGTTCGCACAAGGGGCCTCGGTTTATAGTCTCATCCGAATGACTTTGACATTCAGTTCGATTTTTTTCCCGTCAAACTGGGAAAGAAAGGGCGAGGCTGGGAATCGAACCTAGAACCTAACAAGGTTTACATGTTGCCAGGCGAATATGTTAACCATCCTGCCACCTTCCTTCTTCTTTCTTTAACTCCAACGTAGCTGTTGTAGAAGATTAGAGGGAAAAAAAACAAACAAAGCCACCCCCCCCCCCCCCCCTCCAATTTTCCTCACTACACTACACTACACTACACTACACTACACTACACTACACTACACTACACTACACTACACTACACTACACTACACTACACTACAAACACACACACACACACACCACCACCACCACCACACACCACACCACCACCCCCACCACCACCACCACCACCACCACAACACAACAACAGAAAAGGCAAGGCAAGGCGTAGTTCTATTAAGAAAAATCGTAGCCCTTTAATGAGCAGATGAGGACTTTCACGCTGCTTCTTCTTTGATGCTTCTGGAAGATTTCCAGAGAGAATAGCAGGCACCCCTTGCATAATTTACTTGCCCCAACTCCCAGTCCCCAATCATCTCTCTCATCATCTCTCCTCTCTCTCTCTCTCTCTCTCTCTCTCTCTCTCTTCTCTCTCTCTCTCTCTCTCTCTCTCTCTCTCTCTCTCTCTCTCTCTCTCTCTCTCTCTCTCTCTCTCTCTCTCTCTCTCTCTCTTTTTTCCTTGAGGGTGGGCAGTTATTGATTTTGAAAAAGCTTTTGATTCTATTTCAAGAAAATTGTTCTGGCACATGCTTCAAAAGAATGATGCTAAAAAAAACAAAACTACAGTAATGTATCCTGGATTATGTGATAAAACTAACAGCAAGAAAGAGATGGGGCAATGAACTTATGGGTTGTATGATGTGTAAACAGGGCGTAAAAAAGGGCGACACATACATTCCTGTCTTGTTTTCATTACTTTTTCATAAACCAGCTTAAATGTGACGCTCCACCACATAAGGAGTCGCATTGCACCAGAGGTCAATTTTTTGTTGTTGGTATGTTATTAATTTGCAATAAAATTGCTGTACAATACAAAAAAAACAACAGATTGAAAATCCAACAATTTCTAGCAAAAGTTATTACATATTGAAACAATAAACTACAGAAAATGACAAAATGAGAAATTCACTAGTTTAGTTTCCTAAAGATGGTCAGAATGAGGGGTTGGCTATTTTCAAAACACGTTTCAAGACATGAGAAAACAAAACTATGCCTTGATATTTCACTAGAAGGTAGCATAAGTGCTATAGTTTTTCATCAATCAAAATATCAAAATTAACAACCTCACCCCACCTGCCTTAATGGCTCCTAGCGGAAAAGTGGGTTATGAGCTCAGGGACTCATTTCGTGGTGGAACGTCACAAATTAATGTACTTTAAAGTGAAAGGCTTCGTGCTATGCTGCTGGCAAACAATCTTAAACTTTTGACGTACCGTTGCGACCTTTGACGGATAGTATCGTACTGTTTTTTGAAAGATGGGAAAAGATTTTTTGAATTGTTATGTATGAAAACGGTTGAGTGTGAAGGGTATTTTTTAATTTTTTTATATTTCTCTCATATTTTG
>CM060336.1:34916983-34919483 GCA_030674155.1 Stramonita haemastoma | reverse complement strand
TCCCAAAATTTTTTAAAAAAAATTTTTCCCCCCCCCCCAAAAAAATTTTTTTGGTTTTTTTTTTTTGGGGGCCCCCAAAAAAACCCCCTTTTCCCCCCCTTTTTTTTTTTTTTTTTCCCCCCAAATTTCCCTTTTTCCCCCCCCCCCCCTTTTTTTTTTTTTTTCCTTTATTTTAAAAAAAAAAAAACCCAAAAAAAAAAAAAAAAAAATAAAAAAAGGGAAAAAAAAAAATTTTTTTTTGGGGTTAAATTGTTTTTTTTTAAAAAAATTTTTTTTTTTTTCCCTTTAAAAAAAAATTTTAAAAAAAAAATTTTTTTTTTTTTTTAAAAAAAATTAAAACAAAAAAAAAAAAAAATTTTTTTTTAAAAAAAATTTTTTAAAAAAAAAAAAAAAATTTAAAAATTTAAAAAAAATTTTTTTTGGGGTTTTTTTTTTTTTTTTTTGGGGGTTTTAAAATTTTTTTTTTAAAAAAAAAACCTTTTTTTTTTTGGTTTTTTTAAAAAAAATTTTTTCCCCTTTTTTTTTTTAAAAATTTTTGGTTTTTCCCCCCAAAACCTTTTCCCTTTTTTTTTTTTTTTTTGGCCCTTTTTTTTTTTTTTTTTTTTTGGGGTTTTTTTCCCCCAAAAAAAATTTTTAAAAACCAAATTTAAAAAAACCCCCCCAAAAAATTTTTTTTTTTTTTTTAAAAAAATTTTTTGGGTTTTTTCTTTTTTCCCCCCCCTTTTTTTTCCTTTCGGGGTTTTTTTTTTTTGGGTTTTTTTTTTTTTTTTTTTTTCCCCTTTTTTTTAAACCTTTTTTCCCCTTTTTTAAAAAATTTTTCCCCCCCCCTTTTTTTTTTTCCCCCCCCCCCCCCCCCCAAAAAATTTTTTTTAAATAAATTTTTTTTTAAGGTTGGGGGAAGGGAAAAATTTTTTTTTTAAAATTTTTAAATTCCCTTTTAAAAAAAAACCCCTTTTTTTTTTTTTTAAAAAAAAATTTTTTGGTTTAATCCCCAAAATTTTTTTTTATTTTTTTTTTTTTTTTTGGTCTTTTTTTTTTTTTTTTTTTGGGGGGGTTTTTTTTTGGGGTTTTTTTTTAAAAAAATTTTTTTTTTTTTTTGGGGGGTTTTCTTTTTTTTTAAAAAAAAAAAATTTTTTAAAAAAAAAAAAAGGGGCCCGGGGGAAAATTTTTTTAAAAAAAAAAAAAGGTTTTTTCCCCCCCCCCCCCCCCCCCCCTTTTTTTTTTTCCCCCTTTTTTTCCCCCCTTTTTTTAATTTTTTTTCCCTTTTTTTTTTTCTTTTTTTTTTTTTTCCCTTTTTTTTTTCTGGGGTTTTTTTTTTTTTTCCTTTTTAATTTTATTTTTTATTTTTTTTTTTAAAAAAAAAAAAAAAAAATTTTCTTTTTATTTTTTAAAAAGGGGTTTTTTTTTCCTTTTTTTTTGGGGGGTTTTTTTTTTTTTTTGGCCTTTTTTTCCTCTTTTTTTTTTTTTTTTTTTTTTTTTTTTTCTTTTTTTCCCCCCCCCAAAATTTTTAAAAAAAATTTTTTTTTTTTTTTAAAAAAGGTTTCCCTTTTTTTCCCCCCCCCCCCCCCTTTTTTTCCCCCCCCCCCCCCGGGGGGCCCGGGCCTTTTTTTTTTTTCGGTTTCCTTTTTTTGGGGGGTTTTTTTCCCCCCCCCCCCCTTTTTTTCCCCCCTTTTCCTCCCCCCCCCCCTTTTTTTTTTTTTTTTTTTTTCCCCCCCTTTTTTTTTTTTTTAAACAAAAAAAAAAATTTTTCCCTTTTTAAAAATTTTTCCCCCCCCCTTTTTTTCCCCCCCCCTTTTTAAAAAAAAAAAAAAAAAATTTTTTTTTAAAAAAATTTTAAAAAATTTTGGGGGGGGGGGGTTTTTTTTTAAAAGGGGGGAAAAAAAATAAAAAAAATTTTTTTGGGGGGGGGGGGGGGGGGGGGGGGGGGGGGGGGGGGGGGGGGGGGGGGGGGGGGGGGGGTTTTTTTTTGGGGGTTTTTTTAAAAAAAAGGGAAAAAAAAAGGGGGGGGGGGAAAAGGGTTTAAAAAAAAAAAAAAGGGGAAAGAAAAAGGGGGGGGGGGAAAAAAAAAAAGGGGGGGGGGGGGGAAAAGGGGGTTTTTTGGGGGGGGCGGGGGGGGGGGGGGAAAAAGGACCCCCCAAAAAGGGATTTTTTAAAAAAAACCCCCCTTTTTTTTCCCCCTTTTTTTTTTTTTTTTTCCCCCCCCTTTTTTTTTTTTCCCCCCCCCCTTTTTTTTTTTAAATTTTTTTTTCCCCCCCTTTTTTTTTTGGGGGGCCCCCCCTTTTTTTTTTCCCCCTTTTTTTTTTTAAGGGGGTTTTTTTTTTTTTGGGAAAAATTTTTTTTTTAAAAAAAAAAAAGGCCCTTTTTTTTTTTTTTTTAAAAAAAAAAAAAATTTTTAAAAAATTTTTTTTAATTTCAAAAAACCCCCAAAAATTTTTTTTCCCCCCCCTTTTCCCCCAAAAATTTAAACGGGGAAAAAAAAAAAATTTTAAAAAATTTTTTT
>CM060336.1:34909483-34911983 GCA_030674155.1 Stramonita haemastoma | reverse complement strand
AAAGGGGAAAAAAAAAAAGGGGGCCCTTTCCCGGGGGAAACCCCAAATTTAAAAAAATTTTTTTTAAAAAACCCCAAAAAGGAAAAACCCCAATCCCCCCCCCCCCCCCCCCTTTTTTTCCCCCCCCCCCCTTTCCCCCCCCCCCCCCCCCCCCTTTTTTTTCAGGCAAAAAAAAAAGGGGGAAAAAAAATTTTTTTTAAAAGGGGCCCCCTTTTTTAAAAAAACCTTTTTCCCTTTTTTCCCTTTTTTTTTTTTTTTTTGGGGTTTTTTTTTGGGGGGGGGTTTTTTTTTGGGGGGGGGGGTTTTGGGGGGGGGGGGGGGAAAAAAACCTTTTTTTTTCCCAAAGGAATTTTTTTTTGGGGCCCCTTTGTTTTTTTTTTTTTCCCTTTGGGGGGGGGTTTTTTTTTTAAATTTTTTGTCTTTTCGGCTTTTTTGGGTTTTTTTTTAACCCGGGGCCCCCCTTTTTTTTTTTTTTTTTTTTTTTTTCCCCCCTTTTTTTTTTTGGTTTTATTTTGTCTGTTTTTTGTTGCCCTTGTTTTTCGGTTTTTTCCCCCCCCTTTTTGGGGGGTTTTTTTCCTTTTCCCCCCCCCCTTTTTTTTTTTTGTTTTTTCCTTTTGTCTGTTTTTTCCTTTTTTTTTTTCGGGGCCCCCCTTTTTTTTGGGGGTTTTTTTTCCCCCTTTTAAAGGGTTTTTTTTTAATTTTGGGGAAAAAAAAAAGGGGGCCCCCCCCCCCCCCCGGGGGGGGGGTTTTTTTGGTTTTTTTAATTTTCCCCAAACCCCAAAAAATAAATTTTTTTTTAAAATTTTTTTTTAAAAATTTTTAAAAAAAAAGGGGGGGAAATTTTTGATTGACGGGGGATTCGTAGAAAGCCCCACCCCCGATTTACCAAAATGGGGGGGCAGGATAGTCCAGCGTTTAGAAACGAGTTTTGCAAACTGGTGGGCCCGGGGTTTGGCCCCGAGGGACTCGTTCGGGGGTTTTCCCCTGAGTTAACCCCCCAGTACCAATCCTCTTCCCCCAAAAGTCCTATGGAGGGGGACTATAAACCAAAAATCCCTGTGCCAAAGGAAAGTTTTGAACACACGTGAAAAGGCTGTTCCGCCTTTTTGAAGAATAGGCCTTGGAGTGCTGGTAGGATGGTATTATAAAATTAAAGAAAAAACTTAAACCGCATACACACTTGTGTCGTGGTTTTTTTCCCTCGTGATGTTTGTAGTTTTCTTCCAGTTCTTCCAGTTATCCATCCAGATTGTATGTGTCATTGCAATCTCTAGTTAATGTACAATACATGCATTCTTTAGTACTCATGGGTTTCACTTGTGTCGTGTTTAGACATCATTCTCGAAATCAGAATAACGTTAAGTGGTAGGAAAATAGTCGCATACACAAAATCTCACCATTGGTGAACCTATCTAAAAGCTCCAGGCGAGGAATGCCAAAAAAAAGAAGAAAAAAAAAGAAAGAAAATCCCCAGGTGCTGCTGGCGAAACTGGAATCCATCACTATACGGACCCACAGGGCTGAAGTCAAACACTCCTCTCCATTCCGCTGTAGTGCCCTTCACTTGTCTGTCTCTTTTGCCAGCTACGAGAGTGTTTGGAAACATAAAGGTGTGAGAGAAAGAAAGGTAGGTTTGTTTGGTTGTTTTCTGTTCGTTTTTTGTTGTTGTTTGTTTAGCTGAAATGTAAAAGCCTAAAGAAAATGGAACGAAGGGATGTGAAGAAAATGAAGCGAAATAATTAAGTAGATCACTTTTCTGTGACTGTTTCCTTCTGTCTGTCTGTCTGTCTGTCTGTCTGTCTGTCTGTCTGTCTGTCTGTCTGTCTGTCTGTCTGTCTGTCTGTCTGTCTGTCTGTCTGTCTGTCTCTCTCTCTCTCTCTCTCTCTCTCTCTCTCTCTCTCTCTCTCTCTCTCTCTCTCTCTCTCTCTCTCTTCAACAATATTATATACAGAACAACAGAGAGATTGTTTTTATATATTCTTTTTTTTATTATTGATAACATTATTTTTTTGTTTGTTTTGAAGCGACAAGGCGAATGAGGTCACCGCACGGGCAACATCACAGAGATCACCGAAAAAAGTCAACAACATAATTATCAATAAACATGTTAACAATACATCACACAGGTAGGTATCATGAACTATGTACAGCAGGGGGCAGGGGATAGCCAAGTGGTTAGAGTGTTGCGCTCATGATCTGACGGCTCATCAGGTTTGAGCCACCACCAAGGCGTGTTGGAGCGGAGTTTTCGTCCTGGAGTTAACATTAGTTCTGACTCCATTCCGTGAAAACTCTTTCCGATAATGCTATGAGTCGAGGTCCCGTGTGCGAGCATAGGTAGAACACCACTTAGAGTTAACATCAGGACTGATTCCATTCCTTGAAAACTTCTTCCGATGATGCTATGAACCGAGGTCCCATGTGCGAACATAGGTAGAACACCACCTAGAGTTAACATCAGCACTGACTCCATTCCTTGAAAACTCCTTCAGATGATACT
>CM060336.1:34901983-34906983 GCA_030674155.1 Stramonita haemastoma | reverse complement strand
GGTTTTGTGAAATATGCATCAATGCGTTCTTTATAGACTGTTAATTTATTCAATGAAATATGCATAAAATCATCATTTACAGACAGTTCATTGGTTTTGTGAAATATGCATCAATGCGTTCTTTATAGACTGTTAATTTATCTGGTGAAATGTGCATAAATTCGTCCTTTATAGACTGTTCATTGACTCGGTGCACATTTTTTAATGTATATGAATACATTATCTATAGACTGTTAATTGATTTGGTGAAATATGCATAAATGAGTTATTTATAGACTGTTGTTTTATTTGGTGAAATGTACATAAATGAGGTATTTATAGACTGCTGTTTTATTTGGTGAAATGTACATAAATGAGGTATTTATAGACTGCTGTTTTATTCGGTGAAATAGACATAAATGAGTTATTTATAGACTGCTGTTTTATTCGGTGAAATAGACATAAATGAGGTATTTATAGACTGCTGTTTTATTTGGTGAAATGTACATAAATGAGGTATTTATAGACTGCTGTTTTATTCGGTGAAATAGACATAAATGAGTTATTTATAGACTGCTGTTTTATTCGGTGAAATAGACATAAATGAGGTATTTATAGACGGCTGTTTTATTTGGTGAAATGTACATAAATGAGGTATTTATAGACTGCTGTTTTATTTGGTGAAATGTACATAAATGAGGTATTTATAGACTGCTGTTTAATTTGGTGAAATGTACATGAATGAGGTATTTATAGACTGCTGTTTTATTTGGTGAAATGTACATAAATGAGGTATTTATAGACTGCTGTTTTATTTGGTGAAATGTACATAAATGAGGTATTTATAGACTGCTGTTTTATTTGGTGAAATGTACATAAATGAGGTATTTATAGACTGCTGTTTTATTTGGTGAAATGTACATAAATGAGGTATTTATAGACTGCTGTTTTATTTGGTGAAATGTACATAAATGAGGTATTTATAGACTGCTGTTTTATTGTGAAATATACATAAATAAGTTAGTTATAGACTGCTGTTTTGTTTGGTGCAATGTACATAAATGAGTTATTCATAGATTATCTCGTTCACAAGTGAATAACACAAAATGTCATTTATAGCTATTTTCTTTCAAGAGATATCTTTAAACAACATTCATTTTCACATAGAGTTTTTGAGACAAAATTATTTACCTACATCTATATACACCCTTATACAGATCCAGCTCACTAAAAATTCCGTATGTTGTTGTTGTTGTTGTTATTATTATTCTATTTTGTTTAAAATATAATTGTTCTTATCATTACTATCATCATTATTATTATTGATGCTATCATCATTATTGTTATTATCTTTAGGAAAGTTCTATCTCCAATCAGATTTGCAGATAGAATCTTTCCTAACAAATATGTATACACGTGTGATATCCCATGATATAAAACATGCAGCCAGATTATTCATCCGTGTACACTAGACAACAATACCTTGCTTTCAAGTCATGCTTGCAGAAAAACTGATTATGTCATCAGAAATATGTTAAAAAGGTGTGTTCTTAAATTACTGCAGGTAATATTATGTGATGTATTTTTTCCTTAAATTTTATTTTTTAGCATAGATTCAACCCAATCTTGAGGATTTTGTAGGGTCTCATTGAGGAACTGAATCCACACACACACACACACACACACACACACACACACACACACACACACACACACACACACACACACACACACACTCATATGAGACACTGAATCCTTAAATACTCACACACATATATTTACAAGTACACTCACATATACATATACCACCGGCATAAACATAATTAACGTTTTACAAACCTCTTGTTTGCACAAGCGCGTGTGCGCGCACGCACGCACGTACGCACGCATGCACACGTACACACACGTACACACACATACACACACATATACGCACACACACAACGCACCCCCTCCCCCCTCATACACACACACTTCCTCCCCCTCCCCCCGCCTTCTTCCTAAACACACACACACACACACACACACACACACACACACACACACACACACACACACACACACACACACACATATTTTATCCACTTGCACAAACCCAGAACCTCACCCCCCACACCCCTCTGCCCCCTACACACAACCACACACACACACACTACACACACACACACACACACACACACACACACACACACACACACACACACACACACACACACACACACACACACACACATACACACACACACACACACACACACACACACACACACACACACACACACACACACACCTCCCCACACACCCCCACCCACCCATCAAGACTGTTTACTAGGAGCGCACTGCCCCTTCATGTTGACAATCAACCTGACGAAAGAACGCCTGAAGTGAGAGTTAGCAATCCCGTACACCACAGGATTGGTGGCGTTACCCACGAAGAACATGTACCTCAGGCACAGGTTGTGGGTCAGGCTGAAGACGTCCACCCAGAAAGGCAGCCAGGTGACCAGGAAGACCACCGTGCACAGGAAGAGCATCCTGGCAGTTCGGCGATGCATGGATACCCTCTGGTGAATCCCCCGGCTCCCTGCCACGCTCTCCGCTGTGGAGGGCGAGTCTTCTCCAGGCAGGGCCCACATGGTGAGCTCCCCCGAAGCCGCCAGACGACTCACGTGCTCCTCTGAAGAACAATCCGCAGCCTCTTGGGAAACGTAGAGCCGGTAGTCATCCTGAGCTGGCTGTTCTTGAGGACTGATATCCTGTCCTTGCCCGGACGCGTGTCGAGGTCTTAGACGCTCTCCGCATGAAGAGACCTCCACGTCGCTTTTCAACGGCTGGGAGCTGAACCTGCGTTTAGCGCGCTTCCACAAGAAGGAGTAGACGACAGCGTAGATGACGATGATGACGAGGACGGAGAGGAAGAAGAGGAGCATGAGAGCGGTCTGGTAAGCCATGCTGAAGAGGGGACCCATCAGAGACGTGTTGAAGTGACAGAAAGCGAAAGAACTGTGGAAGTGGTGAGGGAAGGCGCAAGGCACCGTCTCGACATCCTCTTTAGTGGACAAAGTGAACAAACCCAGCGAGGGCACCGCCACCAACAAAGACATCCCCACCACCACCCCCATCCCTTGTTTAACATTATGCACGGTCAGTCTATGCCGGATCCTGCACACAGCCACGTAACGCTCTATAGCAATCGCAACCAACGTCAAGTTCGAAGCAGTAATGGACACATGTCTCAAGAACTCGAAAACCCTACATACAAGGTCTGAGGTGACGAGGTGAAGCTCCATGACGACGGTGTAGGGCATGATGACAGCGCAGACGAGGAGGTCGATGATGGCGAGGGCTTTGATGAAGGTGGTGGAGGTGCGTCTGTCCTTCCTACTGCAGTAGACCAGCAACACGGGGATATTGCCCAGGGTGCCCAGCAGGGAGCACGCCGCCACCATCGCCAGGAACAGCACGATCTGCACGCAGCACGGGGAGGCCAGCAGCAAGGACAGCTCGTGCCACCTCTCTTCCTCCACACCCTCACCCACACCCCCTGCCCACTCCTCCTGTCCCTCCGCCCCTGCCCCGACCTGCCACGTTAGGTTAGGGTGATGATGGTTGTGATGTAATAAGCCGGTTAACCCCATGCTGATGTTAGGGTGGTGCTGGCTTTGATGTGCCAAGCCGGTTAACCCCATGGTGATGTTAGGGTGCTGGCTATGATGCGCCAAGCCGGTGAACCCCATGCTGACGTTAGGGTGCTGGTTATGATGCGCCAAGCCAGTTAACCCCATGCTGATGTTAGGGTGGTGCTGGTTATGATGCGCCAAGCCGGTCAACCCCACGCTGACGTCAGGGTGCTGCTGGTGGCTGCGGGGTGTTGAGCCGAGGCCCATGTGCTGGACGTAGGATGCCGTCAGACCTGTGGTGACGTTAGGGTGCTGCGTGCTCAGCATGGGGCTGAGGTTGTGGCGGGGGTGCAGAGTGGGCTGGGTGAGGGTGCTCTTGTTGAAGGCAGGGGCGTCTGGAAGGGGTGTGGTGAGGGCAGGGGGCTGGCTGAACAGTCCTGAGGCTGTCATGTCTTGTGTTGAGGTTGGGTGTGTTCTGCTCCTGGTAGTTCCTGTTAAAAAAAACAAACCAGAAACAGATGAAGCAAAATTTAATGGCAGACAGGCTATAGACTTGCTAAATTTGATGATGACATATATGCTATTGACAGGCTACATTTGGTGACATACAGGCTATAAAGATCCTCCATTTGATGACATATAGGCTATAGACAGGCTACGGTTGATGACATATAGGCTCCTTTGATGACATATAGGCTATAGACAGGCTACGGCTGATGACATATAGGCTCATTTGATGACATATAGACTACATTTGATGACAATATATGCTGCATTTGAGGACATTTAGGCTATAGACAGGCTACGTTTGATGACATACAGGCTATAGACAGGCTACGTTTGATGACATACAGGCTATAGACAGGCTAACTTTGATGGCATACAGGCTATAGACAGGTTACATTTGATGACATATAGGCTACATTTGATGACATATAGGCTATAGACAGGCTAGGTTTGATGACACACAGGCTATAGACAGGCTACCTTTGATGGCATACCAGCTATATTGGTGACATATGGGTTATAGACAGGCTACCTTTGATGGCAGACAGGCTATAGACATCTACATTTGATGGCACACAGACTATAGTATTGATGGCACAATGGCTATATTTGATGGCACAAAGACTATAGTATTGATGGCACAATGGTTACATTTGATGGCACAAAGACGAAGTGTTAATGGCATAAAGGCTACATTTGATGGCACAAAGATTACATTTGGTTGCACAAAGACTACATTTGGTTGCACAAAGACTACATTTGGTTGCACAAAGACTATTATTATTGATGGCACAAACGCTACATTTGACGGCAAAAAGACCACATTTAATAGCACTTCAGCTGCATACGATGTGACAAAATCTTTATTGATGGCACAAAAGCCACATTTAAATT
>CM060336.1:34884483-34891983 GCA_030674155.1 Stramonita haemastoma | reverse complement strand
AATTAAGAAAAGGGTAGACTCAGTTTTGAGGCTAAAAATATGTACCAAAATTGAAGGAAGGAAGAAAAGAAAAAAGGGAAGGGAAGAAAATAGTTCAGGAATGAATGAATGAAGGAAGGAAGGCAGGAAATAAATCTTCTCTCGTAGGTTTTACACCGTCAGATGAGATAAGAAAAGAAATGAGGAAGGAAAGGAAAGGAAAGAAACGAAAGAAAAAAAGGTTAAGGAAGAAAAGAAGAAAGGAAGAAAGTAAGGACAAAGAAAAGAAGAAAAGGAAAGAAAGAAAAGGAAGAAAAAGAAAGAAAAGAAAGAAAGAAAGGACGAAGAAAAGAAGAAAAGGAAGGAAGAAAATACCCAGACTAGCACTCATAGCCCCCCCCCCAAAAAAAAAAAAAAAGAAAAAAAAAAAGAGGAAGGAGCGAAAAAAAAATCCCTGGGTTTTAAACAGGAATCAAACCAGCTACCTTCTTCTTCCTCCTAGATGAGTACTTGACCACTCGGCCACAGATGCTGCCCTAGGTTAGAGCAGGCCGGCAGATCATTTCCCTCAGACCAACTCAGAAGAAATGTCAGTAACCTGCCTGCCACTAGGCGCAGTGAGTGTAAACCGAAGAAGCTGGCTAATTGCAAGCGGTGCCCAGAGAGTCACTGCAAAGAACAAAAAAAAAAAAAATGGAAGAAAGTAAAAAAAAAAAGAAAAAAAAAGAAAAAAAAGGAGCTGCTGTTTTTTCCCTACAAGAAAAGTCTCTGGTACCAGATTGGCCTACCAGATCTAACGAAGCAGCACCGCCAGTTGACCGGAAATATCAACCGGAAGACGACGTCCATGAGCATTGTGGGTACTAAGGTAGGAGAAGAAAAAGCCTGGAAGTGTATGAAAGGATGGGTTTTTGGTTTTTTTTCCAGGTATCTATGTGTGTGTGTGTGTGTGTGTGTGTGTGTGTGTGTGTGTGTGTGTGTGTGTGTGTGTGTGTGTGTGTGTGTGTGTGTGTGTGTGTGTGTGTACCTACTCTGTGTTTCTTGTGTGTGTGTGTGTTTCTATTTTTTGTAGTTTATTGGCACGTTTGTTCTGTTTTGTTTTTCTCTGGCAGTAAATATGGCAGTTTGTGTGTATGTCTGTCACTGTTTATTTTGCTTTTATTTACAGTGCAGCTGAATCACTGGCATTGCTGATGATGTGTCCAAAGTCATCGTTCTCTAGTTAGCTGTAATAAAAAAAAGAGCATCAAACGCCACACACATGCACACACACACTCACACATACACGCGCGCGCGCGCGCACACGCACGCACGCACACACACATGCACACACACGTACACACACTCACACACGCACGCATGCAAGCACACATCTATCCGCCATAACACAACATAACTACACGTACACATATACAAATTTTAGCACTCGCACATGTACACAACACCGCACAACACACATAGACACACAAACACAATGATACAGACAGATGGACGGACAGACACAGACAGACAGACACACAAACACACAACACAAACCATCCACCCCTTCCATCTCCCCATCCACACACACACACACACACACACACACAACACACACACACACACACACACACACACACACACACACACACACACACACACCACAAATCACCCAACCACACACACACACACACACACACACACACACACACACACACACACACACACACACACACACACACACACACACACACACCGAGCACAGCAAAGCACAACCCACCCTCCCCTCCCTCCCCTTCCACTCACACACACACACAAAACACACACACACACACACACACACACACACACACACACACACACACACACACACACACACACACAACACACACACACACACACACACACACACACACACACACACACACACACACACACACACACACACACACACACACAACACAACCCACAATACCTCCCTCCCCCCCCCACACACACAGAAAGAAAGAAAGAAAATTCCCTCAGAACATTCCTCCTGTGATCACACTAAGTGTCAGATAATGGAAATGGAAGAATTAGCAGCACCCATGAGATAGCGAGCGGCCTTAGCTTAAGACAAAGCAAAGAGAGACAAAAGGAGGGGAGGGAAGGAGGAGAGGAGGGAGGGAGGGAGGGAGGGAGCGAGGGAAGGAGGGAGGTAGGAACCCAAAGAAGAAGGGAGGGAGGGAGGGAGGGAGGGGGAAGGTAGAGAAGATGACGGAGAGGAGACTGTAATGAATAATGTGAGCAATGGGCTTAAAGTAAGGGAAGGGGGGAGGGGGGGGGGGGGGGGTATACGTATAAGAAGGACCAGTGCAGTATTGTAGTAGATTGATAGTTGGTTGGTTGATGGTACTATACCGTCTTGAAATGGGATCGTCCTGCTGGGACTATAATAGGATCGAACTAAAAGTGCAAAAGTTTTTGTATTGTGGCATTGATTGTCATGGACTGTATTTCCATTCTTTTAATATGACGCGGTGTGAAAGTATTGTATTGTATTGTATTGTATTGTATTGTTATTGTATTGTATTGTATTGTATTGTATTGTATTGTATTGTTTGTCTGTTTGTCTTGTATTGTATCACAATTTGAATGAATAGAGAGAGAGAGGTGAGAGATACAAAGGAGAGAGAGAGAGAGAGAGAGAGAGAGAGAGAGGAGAGAGAGAGAGGAGAGAGAGAGAGGAGAGAGAGAGAGAGAGAGAGAGAAGAGAGAGTAAGAAGAAGGAGAAAGAAATTTTATTGGGTAATATAAATTGTTACAATTGTTATTGTGTAAAAAAGACTGAAAATGTATATTTCAAGATGGAATGGGTCTATAGGGAGCATTGACATAAGTTATAAACGACGATTTGGAGAGATGAGAGAGGAGAGATGAGAGAGAGAGGAGAGAGAGAGAGAGAGAGAGAGAGGGAGAGAGAGAGAGAGAGAGAGAGAGAGAGAGAGAGAGAGAGAGAGAGAGAGAGAGAGAGAGAGGAGAGGAGAGAGGAGGAGAGAGAGAGAGAGAGAGAGGATTTTAGAGAGGGGGGTATTTTATATAAAATTTTACAAATTTTATATCGTTGTTTAAACAAAGAATGAAAGATGTATATTTACAAGAGTGGAATGGGTCTATAGTGGCCAAAGACATATATCAGACATACACACTTTTCAAAGCTGACTTTGGATGTGAACTTTATTTCGAATATATGGATATAAAATGTTTTAGGGATTGCTTAGTAAAACCTCGGCTTGCTACCAATTAATGGATCATCTTTCAGGAGAACTTTTAAGAAGAATACTAACTACATGTGTAAGTTGTGTAAGGTAGTGGAAGATGAAGAGCACTTTATAAGAAATTGTATTCTGTATGAAAATCTAAGGCAAAAGTACTTGGCCCCGAACGATCAGCCATACGTAAATTTGCTGAAATATGGCTCTGTCTTTACCATTCGTAAGCTAAGTTTATATCTTTTCAATGCCTTAAAAATAAGGCAGGATTTTGTCAAAAACTTGGAGAATTGACAAAACAAAATCACAACATTTAAAAGAGGTCAGTCTAATTTGAAAGGACAGATGTTCACACTTGATACGTTTTGGCAGTAACCACATATAATATGTCATGAGGTTTTATTTTGTTTTTGCTTTATTTGCTTTGCTTTGCTATGCCTTGTTTACCTCCATTCTTGGGGCTTGTGGCCTGAAGAATAAATCTTGTTCATTGTTGTCTCTTCTCTCTCTCTCTCTCTCTCTCTCTCTCTCTCTCTCTCTCTCTCTCTCTCTCTCTCTCTCTCTCTCTCTCTCTCTCTCTCTCTCTCTCTCTCCAAACAGAACCGGCATTCGGATTCACAGAATAATGACAAATATATGTGGTACAGTTCCTTCAAAAGTGTCTTTCAAACAGAAAGATATCTGTCTTTTATAACCAACAAATGGTACAAGATCAGTCTCAGTAGATTTCGGCTAAGAGTCAGCGGCCTTAAAAATTGTAAGTATTGGTTTTCAAGTGAAGATAACTCTAACGATAATATATGCCCTTCATGCCGAAATGCCACAAAGATGAAGTTCACTTTCTTTTCCATTGTATGGCATATTCTGATAAACGCAGAAACTGTGAGGCGCTAAGTGTGTTTAAAGACATTGCTGATATGAATTCTGTTGCAAATATTCTATCTGTCAGCAGTGAAGAGAAAAAGAAAGTCTAGCTAAATTCATTGGAGAAGCAATGAATATTAGGAAAAAGATAACGGAACAGAGTAACTAGTCCTTCGATGGTCCATTATTGATTCTGTTCGTGTGTGTGGGGGGGAGGGAGGAGGCAGGGAGAGAGAGAGAGAGAGAGAGAGAGAGAGAGGAGAGAGAGATGATGAGAGAGAGAGGAGGAGAGGAGTGCGTGCGTGTGTGTGTGACCTGCGTGGCAATTAGATTGTGCAGTTGTATATGTAAGTGCGAAGTGAGAGGAAAATTTGAAAAATGTTATTATGTTGCACAAATTTATCTGAACTTGTTATTCCCCCTTGTCTACAGGGCTGTAATGCTGTATGGACAATAAAACTGTGTCAGTGTCAGTGTCAGTGTCTCTCCCCCCCCCCTAAAAAAAGGGGGAAAAAGTGATAGACGAACAACTGCTGATCTCATTTATGGCAAGAACAAACTGATATTCTTTGGACATTAGTTCTACAGTTAATTAAACGTATTCGTAATTAGATAAAATTGCTACAAATGGAAGCTAGGGCTGAGGCCGCCAAATGAGACACATAGGCTGTTTTGCTGGTTTGGAAACAAGAGGACAGAAGATGGATAAGGTTTCAAGTGCGCGTGTCTCTCTGCTTGAATGAAGATGGGTTCCTGGAAATTTGGTTAAATCAAGGTGTAGGTGATGTGAAAGGAGCAATTGAAGATTTTTTTTTTTTCATCAATGTGTAACAAGTTGGCAGAACTGGAGCCATCACATCACCACTAGGGAAAGGCTTGGTTTTCATAGACTGGAATGGTCCGTTGGAAGTGGTTGCTTCGTGGTTGGGTGATCGTTCGTGCGCCTTGGCTTCAGTACAATCTCCCAGTTCACCCAGCTGTCAATGGCTACCTGCCCCATTAGTTTCATTCCCTTTAACTCTTTCGCAAGTCATCGTCACACGGCACGGACATTTTTAAAGCAATGTTTCTTGAGAAGAAATAAAGGAATGAATGATTGATTGAATGAATGAAAAAATGAATAAATGAATGAATGATAGATTGAATGAATGAAAGACTAAATAAATAAATGAATGATTGAAAGAACGAATAAATGAAAATAAATGAAGATTGAAGGAACGAATAAAGGAATATATAAATAAATGATTGAAGGAATGAATAAATGAATAAATGATTGATTGAATGACTGACTGACTGACTAAATGAATGAATAAATGAATCTTTTATTTCAAGATTTAATCTTTCATTTAACATGATCTCACAAAGGCGGTATTAAACGCGGAAAATAATGATGAAAATAAAAAACAAATTTAATTGAAAGCTGAAACATCAAACTAAAGGAGTTTACCCACTGTTGATGCCATTATCATTCATTCCTTGTATGATATTGATAACAAAAGCTCCTTGCTATTAAAAATATACTTTAGCATCATCGAACGTGTTAATAAAAATCCAACAACTCCCCCCCCCCCCCCACCACTTAGTGAGCAATATACACAATGAACCACTAAGTCCTACCCCCCACAAACATCTCCCAATCAATACCACCCCAAAAGATTCAACCTCGCGAAGTGACCTACTGGAAAAAATAAGGTGGCGCTGCTCATGCGGCGATGGTCTCTCTCCTGGGGAAAGAAAGAGCAGTCAGAATGTCACGCAGCTAGAGAAATCTTCCGTGACTGAGAGTGGGCATACAATACAATGGAATAAACGCTGACACGTTAAAACAAATCGGTTAACCTAATTTGCCCCCAGTCCAACTGAAGCCACGAGCTTCAAGCACTGTCCAAGCCCCCCCCCCCCCCCCCTTTCGTTGACCGTTGGTCACTTTGGAGGTAGAGAAGGTTACTGAGGTCCCTGGAGGCTTTGAGGTCTGGACTGACCAGAGGTGGGGGGGGTGGGGCTACACCCCTCTCCTTAGCGGTCAATCGCTTGTCAGAAATTGTCCAGCGGCCTTGTCCCCTTTCAATTACTGATGGTCACTGCCCTGATGGCGAGATAAGTAGAAAGAAATAAGGTGGTGGTGTGTGGTGGTGGTGGTAGGTGGTAGTGGTGGTGGTGGTGGTGGTTGGTGGTGGTAGTGGTGGTGGTGGTATGTGTGTATGTGTGTGTATGTGTGTGTATGTGTGATGTGTTGTGTGTGTGTGTGTGTGTGTGTGTGTGTGTGTGTGTGTGTGTGTGTGTGTGTGTGTGTGTGTGTGTGTGTGTGTGTGTGTGTGTGTGTGTGTGTGTGTGTGTGTGTGTGTTGTGTGTGTGGTGTGTGTGTTGTGTGTGTGTGTGTGTGTTGTGTGTGATGTGTGTGTGTGTGTGTGTGTTGTGTGTGTGTAGTTGTATATATATAATATATATATATATATATATATATACACATTATATATATATATATATCTGTGTAGTTGTCTGTTGTGATGTGTGTGTGTGTGATTGTATGTGTGTGTGTAGGGGGGTGGGGTGACTGTGGGTGTCCGTGCATAGGTGGGGTGTGGTGGGTGACGGAGGGGGATGGGAGGTGCGGGGATAAAGGATGTGTGGTTAAGGGACCTGCACACGCAAATGTGGGGGTAAGTACATGTGTGTGTGTGTGTGTGTGGGCGGTGTGTGCGTGTGTGTGTGTGTGTGTGTCAGGTCGCGCTGTGTGTGTGTGCGATGTGTTCAGGGTGTGGTTAGGGGTAGGGTGGCTGGATTATATATCTGTGCAGGAGGAGTGTGTGGGGGGTGTGAGTGTGAACATCCTTGCGTGCACGCCCCTCTCCTGTCCCTCTGAAGAGAGGCAGGTACCCAATTTACAGTGAGCTAAACTGGGCCGTTACTGTGTACTGTGTGTGGCCAAAGCGCACGAACGCACGAAACCATCACCCATCTATCTGCCAGGCAAATCACGCTCAACGCTGCTTAACCTTAAAGGGGTCTAGGGAGAGAGAGCCAGTGGTGCTTTGACCACTCAGCGAGCTATCCCTGTCTTCCAATTTCAGCTGGCTATGAATTAGGCCTACACAGCCAACAAGCTTATGTATGTAAGGGCAACGCAATATATGGGAGAGAGGATTATTTCAGCCCTGGCTTTATTCCAGTCCTACCTATCTACCTACCCCTTGGAAGAACCGTTTAAACATTTTTTGGTTTTGTGGACAAAATTATGGTTACTGCTCTCTCTCTCTCTCTCTCTCTCTCTCTCTCTCTCTCTCTCTCTCTCTCTCTCTCTCTCTCTCTCTCTCTCTCTCTCTCTCTCTCTCTTACCAGGTGGGATTGCGTAGTGCCTGTTCTGCTCCTGTGCTTGTATTTTTTCAGGAGGTCTGCCTGCTGGCCTCAGCCGACACATCCCCACCTC
>CM060336.1:34859483-34876983 GCA_030674155.1 Stramonita haemastoma | reverse complement strand
ACTCTAGTCTACTCAGCAATTCTGCCCCAGAGAATGAAACACAGTCAACCGGCCTCGAAATGAGAAACAAGGAGAGTGTAAAAAAAAAAAGAAAAAAAAAGGCAACCCCGTCACAGGTACTCAGCAAATAATTCACGAGGCCTTCTCCGAACTGACAAAAAGTACAGTCCCTTGATGTCCGCCATTGCGCTTTAACCAAAAAACCCTCCCTGGGACACTGGCATGAATTTATGATGACTTTTCCCGCTGATAACGCTATCAGGATACCAGCGACTCTGAATATGGGATTGGGTGGTGGTGGTAGGCTAGGATGGGAGTGGGTGTGTATAGGGGGAGAGAGAATCCTGAATATGAGATAAATGTTTTTGTTCTGGTACAAAAGCGAGAAAACGCGTGGGGTGTTTTGGGTTTTAACGTCAGTCAGAATTTGTTTGATATTTCCTACACGTTCGTGTGATCAGCAGCCACCCGTGTTGAATAATTCAGTGCTTTCTACTTCTGCTACAGGTCTCCTGACAGAGGCTGTGTATTTAACATGACGGATATATACGCTTGATCTTATTTGAGTGAAAAGCCCAATCCGTTCGTGATATTCATAGCCTCTACTCTGTCTCTGTCTCTGTCTCTCTCTCTCTCTAAAAGAAAGGAGAATGGAATAAACACTCACGCGTATTTAAAAAAAAAAATTAACATCCAGACCCGTGTGTAGGCAGTTTTGTAAATGTTGTCATCCAGTTCCCACCAACACACAATTGCTTCGCCCACCACAGAAACCAAACAAAAGGTGTTGTCTCCCCATTAAGAGAGAAAAAAATATCCGTTTAAAACTGTGTGGTTGTTTACAAATTCGACCACCCACATTACAATCAATTATTCAGTCGTTCTTCATCAACGCTCTTGCAACTTTATGGCAATCAGCACTTTTTTTTTTTTTTGGGGGGGGGGGGGTTGGGGGGGGAGGTGTTGCAACTCGTAATAAGACAGTAACAACAACAACATCATCAACAACAAGAGCATTACAACTGTAGCCCAGGCTTCAACGTTGATTATTTATCGATGTAAGCTTTGCTCTCCACCATAAAGAGGAGAAAGCTGATGTGGTTTGGTCACACCACAAGACACAACACCCTAGCAAAAACCATCCTGCAAGGAACAGTCGAGGGCAAGAGAAGAAGAGGCCGCCAAAAGAAATCATGGGTTGACAACATCAAAGACTGGACCGCCCAACCCCTGCAACACCTCCTACTAGCCACACAGGATCGTGAAGCATGGAAAAAGATCTCTGTTGCGTCTTCTCTCATGTCCCCCCTACGTCCTTTGGGACATGGGACTGAGTGAGTGTGTGAAGCCTAGCTAAGTGCTGGAACCTACACTTAAATGTTGTTGCGGTTTAAAACTTGTTTCTGTTGAAATTCTCTTCAGCTGTTTTTTTTTAATTATTATTCTTTTATTTTATACCACTTTGTGTCACAGCAGATTTCTCTGCGTGAAATTCGGGCTGTTCTTCCTGGGGGAGTGCGCGTCTCCACAAGTGCAGCGCCTACCCATTTTTTTTTCCTTTTTTTTTTGTCTGCAACTGTACTTGTTTCCCTATCAGAGTGGCTTTTTTTCTACAGAATTTTGCCAGGGACAACACTCTTGTTGCCGTGGGTTCTTTTACGTGCGCTAAATAATGATGTGTAACACACGGGACCTCGGTCTCATCCAAAAGACTAGCGCCAAGACCACCACTCATGGTCTAATGGATGGGGGAAAAGTTTTGGGCCCAAACGGGATTCGAATCACCACACACTCCGACCCGGTCTTTTCACTTTCTAGGCAGGCGCGTTACCACCTAGACCACCGATCTACCTTTAGTGGTCTGCCTTCACAGCCGTTCGGAGACAGGTTTTCCTCTTCTGCGTTTTTCGCCATTGGGATATTCTCTTGGTCTCTTAACTACGCAGATCTTTTTGCGAGCTATTTCCATTTCTATCAGGACAAAGGCCCGTGTTTAGAAAGCTTAATGACGTACAAACATCCCACATTGACCTTGCATAGCCAGGAAGCCTGGCGGTCTGGTGATAGAGAGTGCTGTGATGCTGTAGGGAGCGTGTTTGCTTGTGACATAGGCACGTGTCGCGTGTTGCGCCTCTCCCTCTCTCTCCTGTGCCAGTACAAATGACGATCTGCATCAGCAGCCATGATTATTGCATCTCATCTCAATAGTTCCCATCCCCGATGCTGTCATGGTAGGGGCTCCATGCTATGCCACCAGGGCTCGCCATCTTTCTCTTTGTTGAGTTCTACGATCTCTTGTAGCCCTCCGCACAGACCACTGATCTCAGGATATGATGTTGGTGGTCTGCCTCTTTTCCTTTTGCCCTCCTCAACCTTACCTTGGAGAACTGTCGTCATCAGATTTGTCTGTGTGTTTCTGTTAGCATGACCAAGATATCTCAAGTCTGCCCTTATCAATTTATCAGCTGACATTAAATTTGTCCTTGCACTGAGATTTCATCAAGAACGCTTTCACTTGTTCTCCTGTGTGACCATTTGACTCTTGGAAGTCGCCGTTAGAACCACATTTTGGCTGTAATACTTTGTCTCTTAGATATTACAAGCACAAGCATTCATATAGTCCTACACATCAAAGCACATGTTTACATTCAGTGCTATTTTTCGTTTTATTTCTCTCCATCTAAAGTATCAATGCAAGCGGGAATGTTTTGAATATTCGAACCCTATCAAAACAGATGGGAGGACAACATCAGTGAATGGACAGGCCTAGAACTCAAGAAAACCCTGAGAAAGGCAGAACAGAGAGAGGAATGGAGGGAACTGGTTGTCAAGTCTTCACGGGTGCCCCCACAGTCGCCAGACTGATAGATAGATAGATAGATAGATAGATAGATAGATAGATAGATAGATAGATAGATAGATAGATAGAGATAGATAGATAGATAGATAGATAGATAGACAGACAGACAGACAGATAGATAGATAGATAGATAGATAGATAGATAGATAGATAGATAGATAGATAGATAGATAGATAGATAGATAGATAGATAGATAGATAACCCTATCAAGCACTTAGGAGATACTTCTTCAAATTAATGATTTAACCAATGTGCTAGTGAAGCTATGGACGGCTGCAGCCTAGTCTCTGGTCATAGTTGAGTTACGCTAACACGAAAGAAGAATGGGTGGATGGGTTTTATACGTACATGTGTGCAAGATATTATGTGTGCATTTGTACACAGAACCTTGGATTATAGTGTGTGTGTGTGTGTGCGTGCGTGCGTGCGCGCGCGTGGATGCGTGCGTGCGCGCGTGCGTGCGTGCGCGTGTGTGTATGTGTGCGCGCGCGCGCGTGCGTGCGTGCGTGTGTGTGTTTATGTGTTTCTGTATGTGTGTGTGTTTTCTAGTAATCTACTCCGGCTCCATTTTGAGATAGCAGAATTCGCAGAACTATAGACAATTTAATAAAGCCTTTCATAAATTCTTGTGTACAATAGCTGGACATGTTAGCCAAAAGCCAAACAAGGCAATACTTAATGGACAGGAAATGCCTTTTTCAATGGCTCCACAGTGGGGAAAACCGTTTCACGGAAACGTTTTCAAAGGGAGGTGATACCTCAGATATCGTTTTCAATTTCACAACAGGAAAGAGTCTCACTCACTCACTCAGTCCCATGTCCCAAAGGACGTAGGGGGGACATGAGAGAAGACGCAACAGAGATCTTTTTCCATGCTTCACGATCCTGTGTGGCTAGTAGGAGGTGTTGCTGGGGTTGGGCGGTCCAGTCTTTGATGTTGTCAACCCATGATTTCTTTTGGCGGCCTCTTCTTCTCTTGCCCTCGACTGTTCCTTGCAGGATGGTTTTTGCTAGGGTGTTGTGTCTTGTGGTGTGACCAAACCACATCAGCTTTCTCCTCTTTATGGTGGAGAGCAAAGGCTCTTGGGGTCCCACACGCTTTTTGATTTCTTCTTTCACATAGTTATTGGTCTTGTGTTCTTTGTATGATATTTTGAGGAGTCTTCTGTGGCACTTGTTCTCGAATTCTTGAAGAAAGAGTCTAAAGGGAGGTAATAACAAATAAATCGTGTCTTCTCTCCTACAATTACGGAACTTGTTTTGTTTGTATGATTTCAAATTTTTTTTCTATTCTTCAATATGTTGCAATATAGATGTTGGATACATTTTTCGAAATTTCTTATTTAGACGATTTTTAACATTGGGATTTCACGAAGGCAAGCATCAACACAGGCACAGACACACAGACTCACACACACACATACATACATACATACATACATACATACATACATACATACATACATACATACATACATACATACATACATACATACATACATACAGACAGACAGACAGACAGACAGACAGACAAACACACACACACACACACACACACACGCGCGCACACACACACTGCAACCATGGTATGATTATTTTCCAAATCAAACGCTGCAGATTGACTTAAATCGGAAAACTTTAATGAGAGTAGCATAAAAAAAACCCTAGCAGCTGCCAATTTCAACGCGGCAAGATTCAAATGTAATAGTACACAAAGGAATATTACAACTGACAGTTTGTCATCTTTAATTTCATTGGTCAAGGAACTTGACGCCACAAAAATAAAAAGGTTGAGATGTCCTTGTCATCTTTAATCTGATTGGTTACGGGCCACGACGGAAAAGGAAATAAAAAGAATCAAGGTAGAGTTCTAATTGGCTGACAGGTTTAATGAATGGCTGGTTGTCATCCTTCTTCATTTTTCCTCGTTTTCATTTTTTAAAAAAAAGTCCATTTTGTGATTTTGCCAGGTTTGTTTTTATGTGTTGCTTTTTTGGGTCAAACCCAGTGTTAATAAAACAAATGACTTTAAAAACCACACACAACAAGGATTTCCTCGATATAAAAGAATGAATAATAAAACAAAATAAATAGATTTTGGTTGGTTCCAAGGCTAGAGCTCCCTAGTTCACCAATATAGTTACATTTTGTGTATGCCAGCATTTGCTCACCATTAAAGTAACTTTCTCACCATTAAAGTAGCTTTCTCACCATTAAAGTAGCTTTCTCACCATTAAAGTACCTTTCTCACCATTAAAGTAACTTTCTCACCACTAAAGTAGCTTTCTCACCATTAAAGTAGCTTTCGGGGATTATGTCTAAACAGGACACTAGTGCAGTGTGAATACCTTTTAAAAGAAAATGTCATCCATTCCTACTGTCACACAATAGCCTGCTTGCCCCAAAGGCAATAAAACATTTTGACGTGTGTGCAAGGTGTTCTGTGTGCATTTGAACAATGGGCCATGGTTTATAGTCTCATCTGAAAGACTTTCGGGGGAGGGGAGTGGGTACTGATATTAACTCCAGGGGAAAAATTCCCTCAAGGGGGCACTTCAGTTGTGGCTCGAACATGATCTGTCAGATAGCAACACAAGGCTCTAAGGACTAGGCTATCCTGAATCTCTCTCTCTCTCTCTCTCTCTCTCTCTCTCTCTCTCTCTCTCTCTCTCTTTCTCTCTCTCTCTTTCTTTCTCTCTCTCTCTCTCTCTCTCTCTCTCTCTCTCTCTCTCTCTCTCTCCTCTCTCTCTCTCTCTCTCTCTGCCCCTGTCTGTCTGTCTGTCTGTCTCCCAAGAAAGGGGAATTCTTACCTCTCCACTCAATTCGAATCTATGCTAATGCATTGTTTCACACCTTCTCTCCACTAAACTGGAATCCATGCTTACTATTTTTTTTTTACACACTTTCTCTCCACTAAAACCGAATCTATGCTTACGCATTTTTTTCACACCTTCTCTCCACTAAACTGGAATCCATGCTTGCTCCTTTTTTCACACCTTCTCTCCACTAAACTGGAATCCATGCTTACGCATTTTTTCACACCTTCTCCCCACTAAACTCGAATCCATGCTTACGCATTTTTTACACACTTTCTCTCCACTAAAACCCAATCTATGCTTACACACTTTTCCACACCTTCTCTCCACTAAAACCCAATCTATGCTTACGCATTTTTTCACACCTTCTCTCCACTAAACTTGAATCCATGCTTACACCTTTTTTCACACCTTCTCTCCACTAAACTGGAATCCATGCTTACACATTTTTTCACACCTTCTCTCCACTAAACTGGAATCCATGCTTACTCCTTTTTTCACACCTTCTCTCCATTAAAACCGAATCTATGCTTACTTTTTTATTTATTATTATTATTATTATTATTATTATTATTATTATTATTATTATTATTATTATTATTATTATTATTTATTTTTTTTTTTTTATTTTTTTTTTTACACCTTATCTCCACTAAAAGAGAATCTACATTTACACATGTTATTGTTGTTGTTGCTGGTTTTTTAAAATATTTTTTTAAACCTTTATCACAAGTTGTTCTATGTGTATACAGAGGGCTTCTCTGTGGTGAAAACGTTTCTGATTTATTCATCAATCCCTTTGCTGTTCTGCTAACTAATGGGCAGCATGATAATTACTGGCCACAGTTTGAGTGCTTTTTGTTCTGTGTTGGAAGGGTAAATGCTGTGCCCTTTGTTATCTATCTATCTATCTATCTATCTATCTATCTATCTATCTATCTATCTATCTATCTATCTATCTATCTATCTATCTATCTATCTATCTATCTATCTGTCTGTCTGTCTGTCTGTCTGTCTGTCTATCTATCTATCTATCCATATATCTACCTATATTTTATGTTTATGATAGTTCAAAAGGTGATATCTTTAGAAGTTTCCACAAAGGAAGGCCAATTTACCATCACAATTATAGCACAACATTCACCAGTAATTATTTTTTTTCAGATAATTATATTATGGCCAAACCACTACTGAAAAAAACCACACATTCAAAACAACATAATGAGGATTACCTCATGACAGCACAAAACAAGAAAAAAAAGTTTTTTTTTAGCATTACAAGTTCAAGACTGAAGACAGAGTGACGGCAGCGCCTATCATAAGTTGTATTCCAATAGCCACAGTCCACTAACTACAGCAGTGTCCACAAGACAGCAGCAGGGGAAATGATGCTATGTCCTAAACTGGATCTCGTCATAAAGTGAAGAGGCTCAGCAGAGATACAAACTCCTATCTACGTCTAAAAACTTCTTATGGTGAGGGGAAAAAAACCTATCTTCACCAAGTGGGGTTGCTAATGCATTAACTGAAAACTGCAAAAAAAAAGATGTCAAATCTGATCATTCCTATTGTTTTTGTGAGGGAGCAAGTTGGGTAAAATAACAGATTATCAGGGGACAGTTTCAGAATATTCCTTTTTATGTTGGCAATTTTATGGGGCAGGATAGTTAAGTGGTCAGAGCACTCGCTTTCCCCAAGTCAAGTTAATTAAGCAGAGCATGGTTACCAGTTGGGTGGGTGCCCGTTCGCGTGCCTTGGCTTCAGGTACAGTCCCCATAGTTAACCCGGCTGTAAATGGGTACCTGCCCTCTTTAGGGTCAGGGAAGGTAAAGCAGCGAGGAAGAGGAGATGAGCGCCGCCCTGAATTAATATGCTGGCCCCTAGAGAAGCTGAGGTCTCAGATGCCTCGCCCCCCTACGACCGCCTAGGTTATGGGACACCTTTACCTTTTACCTTTTAGTCTCAACTGAGTTCTCATTGATGTAATATACTTTTATTGTCATCATTCTGGGTTGCGTTTTCAAGTGTGTGGACGTAAAAAAAACGATGTAATAAGCAGTTTAAAGTAATTTCAAGTGATTTATTTGACCAGGTTCGCGCAGTTGAACATATTAAAAAAAACTCTTTTATTTCGAGGATAATGGAATAACAACTCATGTGCTTTTTTACAACCAGTCCCCGTGTGTATGCAGTTTTGTAAATTTTATCTGTTCCCACCGGCACACGATGGTCTACTCTAACGAAAAGCGGAACAGGATTGAACGTGTGCACAAGATGTTCTGTTACATTCGCACACAGGACCTCAGTTTATAGTCTGATCCAAAAGACTTTTTGGGGAGAGTGGAGTCAGCACCAATGTTAACTCCAGTTAGCAACACTGGGTCTATTTAACGACACCCCCCCCCCCCCCCCACACACACACACACACGGGTCAGAGAATTCAGAAAGAGAGAAAAGCAGTGGAGAAATAATGGAATGGGCGGAAACAGGAAACTAGACACCGCCATGTTGTTAACAAAATAATGAATTTCCCTCGCTTCCTCTTCCCTCCAGCCCTATTCTCCCCGTTTGCTGCTGGTCAGGGTAGTTCAGGAAATACTGAGCTTTTCTTCCCCTAGTGTACACACACACACACACACACACACACACACACACACACACACACACACACACACACACACACACACACACACACACACACACACACACACACACACACCCACATGCCAACACACACACAGACACACATACACACACATTGGTGAAATGTTTATTTCTCTCTCCCTCCCCCCGCCCCAGAAAGATGGCTTGATGAAAAAAAAGAAAACCAATGCTTATTCAATGTTCCATCTGGAAATACAAATTTGACTTAACCTGACTCACACACACACTCCACCCCCCTAACACACCCACTCCCCCCCAACACACACACACACACACACACACACACACACACACACACGCACACACACACACACACACACACACACACACACACTGTAGTCTGGTGACTCGATGGTCTAGAGGTAACGGTTCTTGCCTGGATCATGGAAATCAAACAGAGGGGGGGTTCAATCCTTGTTTGCACCCGAAACTTTTTTCCCATCTGCTAAAGCTTGAGTGGTGGTCTGGGTGCTAGTCTTTTGGATGTGACGATAACCTGAGGTCCAGTGTATGATATGCATTCAGTACACATTTAAGAACTCACGGTAACAGAGTAGCTGTCTCTGGAAAAAAAAAACCTCTGCAGAAAAAAGCCACTTTGCTAGACAAACTGATATGCATGCAGACAGGAAAGAAAATAAAAAGTGGGGAGAGTAGCTCAAATTTGACGTGAAGAAATCTGCTTTGACTGTAAGTGGAGCACAATACAAAGAATCCAAATCAATACAATAAATACAATAGATAAATACAATACACTACAATACAATACAATACCTCCCATCCCCCACAGGTATTCTTTCTTTCATTATCTTTTTTCTCTAGGATTTTATGTATGAACGATTGTATGTATGTATGTATGTATGTAAGTATGTAAGTATGTAAGTATGTAAGTAAGTATGTATGTATGTATGTATGTATGTATGTATGTATGTATGTATGTATACATGTATACATGTCTGTCTGTCTGTCTGTCTGTCTGTCTGTCTGTCTGTCTGTATGTCTGTATGTATGTATGTAGGTAGGTAGGTAGCTATGCATATATATATGTATGTATGTATGTATGTATGTATGTATGTATGTATGTATGTATGTATGTATGTATGTATGTATGTATGTATGTATGTATGTATGTATGTATGTATGTATGCATGTATGTATGTATGTATGCATGCATGTATGTATGCATGTCTCTCTATTCATCTCTCTCTCTCTATTTCTGTCTTTCTCTAATTATTATTGAGGAAAAAGTAGTGAGGTAACACAATTATCTAATTATCTGACATTTTTCTGATTGCAAGATAATTCCATCTTTTAAAGTCATCGCTAGAAAAGGGCAAGTTAACAAGATCTGTATATCACTGCAAACACTAACAAATACAATACAAACGCATAGAAATCATAGCAGGGAAATGATAATAAAACCATCAGAAAGAAATGGGTAAAACAATAAACTAAACAAAAGTAATGGCACAGTTTGCCAAGGGACACACAAACACACACATACACACACACACCAAATAAATACAGTTCTTGTATTCTTGATAGTTAACCTACAACACTATGGCAAATCCCCCAAAAAAACAAACAAACAAAACCCCCCCCAAAAACCAAAAACAACCCCCGAAACCCCCCCAAAACATCATCAACAACAAAAAACAAACAAAAAAACCAAACTACAGTCACCTTACCTATACCACTCCAGCAATAACTGACAGCAGTCCTGTCACCACACCAGTGTCCACACAGAAAAAAAAGACTAAAGATGGGAGACACACAGAATGACCGGAGAGAAAAGAAAAGATACACAAAAAAAAATGGAGAAATAATTGAACGACCGGAAACCGGAAACTGGACACCACTATGTTGTTAGCCAATGGCTGCCTGTCTCTCCAGCTAGCTCCCTCTGGCGACTGGCTATTTCTGTTCAGCTGTCAGAGTGCTTTGCTGCTGGTCACGTGGAGGTCAGGTACAGATGACCCCTCTGTACTCGTTCTATCCTCTCTCCTCCCCGCCCCCCCCCATCCTCCTGGCCTGTTCCACTGGTATGAATGATTGAGTGAAGGAATGAAGGAGTGTATGATTTGTAGAACGCAGACAATTCTGTACACCCACCATGAACAGGATTTGCAGAGTGAAGAAAGTAAAGTAAGTGGGTGAAGGGGGGGGGGGACGTTGGGGTTTAGTATATATATATATATATATATATATATATATATATATATATATATATATATATATATATATATATATATATGCACAAATAGGCAGACAGTTAGATAAACACAGACACACACATATGCGTGTGCACTCACCCATGCAATCACACACAGCAAACACACACAGGCAAACACACAGGTTCATTTATACACACAACATATATGTGCATGCACACACGCATATCCTTACACACACACACACACACACACACACACAACACACACACACACACACACACACACAGGTGCGTGATAGCACAGATTGTGACACACACACACACACACACACACACACACACACACACACACACACACACACACACCACAGACACACACACACACACACACACACAGGTGTGTAATAGCACAGATTGTGAACACACACACACACACACACACACACACACACACACACACACACACACACACACATACACACACAGTGCATGGCATGGTATTTATGAGTCTCACATGGACGGACGCCTGGGCGAATGAGGAGGACAATTGCTCTGTGGTTATGTCCCTTTTATGATTATAGTAGTAGGTTCTTCTGCGTCAAGAGAGAGAGAGAGAGAGAGAGAGAGAGAGAGAGAGAGAGAGAGAGAGAGAGAGAGAGAGAGAGAGAGAGAGAGAGAGAGAGAGAGAGAGAGAGAGAGAGAGAGAACTCTGAACAATTTTATTGTAGAAGTAAAGGCCACCGGTAACCATTGCAATTTCACACACTCCCTACCCCCCTTCTCCCCCCTCCCCCCTTAACTTCGTTCTAATTCCTTTCCAAGAATGCACCTGAAAACACTTCAAGCTCAACGGTTATAACATTCACTCATGGTATTTAGCAGACATCTGCTTGGAATGTTTGAGAGAGAGAGAGAGAGAGAGAGAGAGAGAGAGAGAGAGAGAGAGAGAGAGAGAGAGAGAGAGAGAGAGAGAGAGAGAGAGAGTCAGACAGACAGACAGACAGACAGACAGACAGACAGACAGACGTACTAGACAGACAGATACAGACAGACAGACAGAAAGACGGACAGACAGACAGATAGACGGACACATAGAGACATTAAGAGAGATAGAAACAGAGACTCTACCGTAAGGATGCCGGGGCTCTGTCAGTTTAAATAGTGTGCCCACCTTCTGGAAATTATGTGCTAGAAATTCCCTCTTTTCTATCCCTCTCTTTGTTTCTATCTTGTTTACCTTTTGTTCCTGTCACCTCCTTCTTATCTACAGTCTGCCATCTAGATTCATTTTTTTGCCTTTTTTTTCCCTGAAAAAGGATTATAAGATAATTATGATGGTTTTATTTTCTCCCACGCACGCTGGAGTCTGATGCGCTGGGCCTGACTTGTCAGGCGCTTAACAACATGCAGCGCAACGCATTCTAGCTCATTTGACAGACAACAATAGTTGCTGTCTGAGCGTTCAAAGACGACGAAGAGGAAAAAGCACAAAGAGAGAGAGAGAGAGAGAGAGAGAGAGAGAGAGAGAGAGAGAGAGAGAGAGAGAGAGAGAGAGAGAGAGAGAGAGAGAGAGAGAGAGAGAGAGAGAGAGAGAGAGAGAGAGAGAGAGAGAGAGAGAGAGAGAGAGAGAGAGAAGAGAGAGAGAGAGAGAGAGAGAGAGAGAGAGAGAGAGAGAGAGAGAGAGAGAGAAAAGAAAGAAAAAATGAAACAAATTGTAAGACACACATGCACACACACACACATGTACGAACATACACACGTGAGCAAGCACGCGCAGAAAGAAACAGACAGAAAGACACACACAAACAGACAAAACAGACAGACAAACAGACAAACACAGACTGGAGATGATACCATCTGACATTACACGAACATTGAACCCTGTGAGTATTCTGGGCCTAGCCTTCCACCCCTCCCTCCCCCTCCCTCCCCCTCCCTCCCCATCTCCCTCCCCTTCTCCCTCTTCTCCCCCATCTCCTACCCCCTTCCCTTCCCCCTCCCCTTCCCCCTCCAACATCACCTCCCGAAGCCACCTTCCTCGAGCATCATAAAAAGAAATAAACGACGTCAGTGACTCCGAATAAAATATACCATCCTCCTCCTGGCTTTCCTTCTTCATTTTTTTCCTCCCCCCCCCCCCATCCTCTTCTCTTCCTCCAGTTCATGCCATTAATTAAGATATAACGGGAAGGTACAATAATCTACATCTGTCACGGAAAGACAGCAGGGGATTTTGCTTCTCTGTCTCTCTCTGTGTTTCTGTCTGTCTCTGTCTCTGTCTGTCTGTCTGTCTGTCTGCCTGCCCGTGTGTGTGTGTGTGTGTGTGTGTGTGTGTGTGTGTGTGTGTGTGTGTGTGTGTGTGTGTGTGTGTGTGTGTGTGTGTGTGTCTGTCTGTCTGTCTGTCTGTCTGTCTGTCTGTCTGTCTGTCTGTCTGTCTCTCTTTTTCTCTCTCTCTCTGTCTGTTTGTCTGTCTCTATCTCTGTCTGTCTGTCTCCTAAAATGTTTCGACAGTTTTAAACCAGCAGCGCGCGTGTACACACACACACACACACACACACACACACACACACACACACACACACACACACACACACATACACACACACACACACAGAGGTAGACAAATACAAGAAGGCATGCACATGGAAGAGGAAGGGAGGGAGGGAGGGAGAGAGAGAGAGAGAGAGAGAGAGAGAGAGAGAGAGAGAGAGAGAGAGAGAGAGAGAGAGAGAGAGAGAGAGAGAGAGAGAGAGAGAGAGAGAGAGAGAGAGAGAGAGAGAGAGACAGAGACAGAGAGAGACAGAGAGAGACAGAGAGAGACAGAGAGAGACAGAGACAGAGACAGAGAGACAGAGAGACAGAGAGACAGAGACAGAGAGAGTTTTGTTAGACTTGTTAGTTTTTATGAAATTGTTGTATTGTTGTATATAGCAGTTTAGATAAAAGTGTTTCTTTTTTTTTAAAAGGAGTTCTAATGTGATGTCTTATATTGCACTGCATTGTATTATATTGCTTTATACTACAGTGTATTATAGTTATTGTGCCGTATTGCAAGTACAGTATTGCACATGGTTTTTATCATCGTATGCAGGTGGGAACAGATGACATTTATAAAACTGCATACACACGGGGACTGGATGTAAAAAAAGCACAAGAGTGCTTATCCCATTTTCCTCGATATAAAAGAATAAAAAAAAAATCATCAGGTTGCATTGCCTTGGATTGCGCAATATTGCATGAACTTGTAATGTGCTGCATTCTGATGTATGGTTTAGTATTATTTTGATAATTTTGTGTTGTACTATATCGAAATGTAGTATACGTTATCATAATGTTGATTTCAGTAGAGTACCTTTAGTATATGGTTATCATAATGTAGAGTATATATCATTATGCAGAATATATACATCAAATTGTAGGGTAAGTATAGTATAGTATAGTATAGTATAGTATAGTATAGTATAGTATAGTATAGTATATAGTATAGTATAGTATAGTATATAGTATAGTATAGTATATACATATACATATATATATATATATATATATATATATATTATGTAGAGTATATATATATATATATGTAGAGTATATAAATCAGTATTCATAGTTTGTATATATATATATATATATGTATATATCGCTTCCTCCGTTTTGCTACACACACCTTATGCTTCCAAACACCCAGATTGAAATAATACACCGTTGGTCATCTCTCTGTCTCTATGTATATATTTGGTCCATCCATTTGGAAGGACTTCCCTCCCTCGCCTCGCCAAAAAACTTTTATTTGATACGTTTAAATCCAGCCCCAGGACACACTAATTTACTACATAGATTCTTGTATCTTCCCCCATACCCACACCTTTTATCTGTTCCTAATTTCAGGAGAATTCCCTGCCTGATAGCGGTGCGTGTGTGTGTGTGTGTGTGTGTGTGTGTGTGTGTGTGTGGTGTGTGTGTGTGTGTGTGTGTGTGTGTGTGTGTGTGTGTGTATGTGTGTGTGTATGTGCCTGTGTGTGTCTGTGTGTGTGTGTGTCTGTGTGCCTGTGTGTGTCTGTGTGTGTCTGTTTTGTGTGTCTGTGTGTGTCTGTGTGTGTGTGTTGCATGTGTGGGTGCGTGCTTGCTTGCGTGCGTGCGTGTGTGTGTATGTGTGAGTAAAAAAAAAAATGTAGTTGTAGGATGATTCAAATGCAAGGGCTTTGATTTGGCTGCTTAACAGGATTCAGCGCTGTAAAGAGGTTATATTATTATTATTATTATTATTATTATTATTATATTTTTATTTTATTATTATTATTATTATATATTATTATTATCATCATCGTCATCGTCATCATCATCATCATCATCATCATCATCATTATTATTATTATTATTATTATTATTATTATTATTATTATTATTATTTATTATTATTATTATTATTATTATTATTATACTACTACTACTACTACTACTACTACTACTACTACTACTACTACTACTACTACTACTACTACTACTACTACTACTACTACTACTACTACATGTCATCCTTTTATGACATATGTTGCAGTAAAGTATTTTATCATTGTATTCCATTGCAATGCAATGTTTTGATTGCACTTACGTGTGATATTTTGTTGTATTGTATAGTGTACTTTGCGTCATGATATAGTGAATTTGATTTATCTATGACATACATTACTGAAGAGTGCATCATGGCATTGAACTGCCGTGTGTTGCATTTGATTGTAATGTTTTGCGGTGATGTTATATTGAATACATTTGTTTCGTATTAAATAAAAATAATTTGTTGAATTGAATTTTATTATATCACGCGCGATGTACATTGCGGTAGAATATATACTCGTGCATTTTATTGTACCGTGTATTGCATTTGCTTGTCATGCTTTGCAATCAAGATTATTTTATAGCCTACTTTGTATCTAACATACTGAATTTTATTACACTATGATGCATATTGCAGAAGAGTATTATTGTTGCATTGTATTGTTATGCGTTGCGCTTGGTTGTCATACTCTGCAATTAGATGCATCATAATTAAGTCTACTTTGTATTGTAATGCACTGAATTCTATTATACTATGATATACCCTTCAGAAAAGTGTATCAATGCATTATATTTGGACTGTATTGCACGCTTGTGATATCTTGCAATCATATGCAATATATTGTCTACTTTGTATTGTAATATACTGAAATCTATCACCCTATGAGGTATATTACAGAAAAGCATATTATCGCATTATATTATACTGTGTTGCACCTACTCGTTATATTGTGCAATTAGATGCATTATATTATAAAACTGAATTCTATCATGTTATGATGCATACCATAGAATAGTATATCATTAAATTATATTTGTGTTGTACTTCAGGGGGCGGGATAGTTAAGTGGTCAGAGCTCTCACTTTTCCCAAGTCAAGTTAAGCAGCATCCAGCGTGGTTACCAGTTGGATGGGTGACCATTCGCGCTTTGGCTTCAGTATAGTCCCCCCACCCAGTTCACCCAGCTGTAAATGGGTACCTGCCCTCTTTAGGGTCAGGGAAGGTAAAGCAGCGAGGGAGAGGAGATGGGCGCCGCCCTCAATATGCTGGTCCCTAGAGAAGCTGAGGTCTCTGATACCTCGCTCCCCATCGACCACACCTTTACCATTAATTTTTACTGCAATTGCTTGCAAATGTGTGGCAAAAAATATACAATGTAGTATATTTCGTTATTTTATGATGCATACTGCAGAAGAGTACTACCATATTATCACCCTTAAAACTCAATGGATTTCTCGTGCTTGGGAGTAGAAACCATAGCTAAAATATGACGCCACCCACACATTTTCTCGCTGGGCGAGTAGGTTATTTTTTGTGTTTTTTTTTCTTTGTTCTTAGAGCTGTTCAATTGCCAATAAGGACGACCCTCTCATTTTATGAAGGTTTTGTATGCAAACAAAGAAATGCCCTGTGTGTAACCTGTATGGCGTTATTGAATTATGAAGGGAATCTTTTCATGACTAAATCCTTTTTACAGTTTTGTTTCCAATGGTACTTTGAGTGCCAGTGGTTACTGATGGTGGTTGTGGTGGTAGTAGTTAGGTGAGGAGGGTGATGGTGGTGGTGTGTGCTTGTGTGGCCTTCTCTGTGCGTGTGTGTGTTAGTGTGTGCATGCGTGTGGGCGTCTACGTGTGCGCGTTTGTTGTGTGTGCACGCGCATGCGTGCGCGTGTATGTGCTCGTGTGCGAGAGCGTGCGTGCATGTACGTGTGCTTACATGCCTACATGCATATGCACGCCTGCTTTTGTGTGTGTGTGTGTTTGCGCGCGCGCGCGTGCGTGTGTGTGTGTGTGTATCCACGCGCACGTGCGCATACTTCTGCTTACGCGTGCGTAAACACGAACATCTGTATGTATGTGTATAGGCGTGAAATCTTTTGATGTCAGAAATACCAATACCAACACTAAGTAAACGAGGTGTGTTTTTTTTGCTTTTTTTTCTTACTACCAATCTTAAACCCTTCTCATATTCATCATCCTCCCCCCCCCCCTTTCACTTCCTTCCCATCCACTTCCATTTCCCCAACTCAAAGAACATCAGGAGAAAGAAAGTTTTTGGGAGGAAAAGGGGGAAGGAGAGGGAAAGGAGTAAGGAAAGGTGGACACAGAATGTGAAAGAAATTTGGCCCCTAGGTCACTGACCCTGGCTGTAGGTTGATGACAAACAGTAAGTATGCGTCTACACAATTTCTCACTTCAGATTGGTAGCAGGCAACCGATGGTTTCTTCATCTCGATATGTTATGCATTGGGTTATTTTTTAACGTTCACACACACACACACACACACACACACACACACACACACACACACACACACACACACACACACACACACACACACACACACACACACACACACACGATTGGGACGTATGTGTTGAAACAATTTTTTATGAGCTAAGATTCTCAGGGTGTTATTGACTCTCTTTAA
>CM060336.1:34854483-34856983 GCA_030674155.1 Stramonita haemastoma | reverse complement strand
CTGACTCTGTCTGTCTCTCTCTCTTAACATATACACACCACCTCCCCCACCTCTCCCACACATACACAATGTATGTATGTACGTACGTACCTATCTGTCTGTCTGTCTGTCTGTCTGTCTGTCTGTCGTCTGTCTGTCTGTCTGTCTGTCTGTCTATCTATCTATCTATCTATCTATCTATCATCTATCTATCTGTCTGTCTGTCTGTCTGTCTGTCTGTCTGTCTATCTATCTATCTATCTATCTATCTATCTATCTATCTATCTATCTATCTATCTATCTACATTATGTCTATATACACAAGCCTAAAAATACTCGCAAGGATTGCACAGACAGTTACAGCACTGACAAAATTGAAGACCATTTCGAATAACAGGAACATCTCGCTCAGCTCAAAGATCAGGCTGATGCGCACTCTGGTCATCTCAATATTCCTGTTTGCTTGTGAGTCATGGACCCTCACAGAGGATCTGGAGAGGAGAATTACAGGCCACAGAGATGAGATGCTTTCGCAGACTCCTTGGCATCTCTTACAAAGACCACATTACTACCGAGGAAGTGAGAATCAAATCGGTCATGCCATCGGACCCATTGAAGATCTCCTGACCACAGTAAAAAACACAAACTGAAGTGGTATGGGCACGTCGCAAGATCAATAGGGCTTGCCAAAACGATTCTGCAAGGAACTGTGCAAGGCGGGAGAAGGAGAGGCAGGCAGAGAAAGAGATGGGAGGACAACGTCCGAGAGTGGACGGGCCTCAGGCTGAGTGACACCCTGAGAAAGGCGAGGACAGAGGGAAATGGAGAGAGCTGGTTGCGAGGTCTTCCGTGGCGCCCCTACGGTCTAAATAGACTACGGGATAGAAGAAGAAGAAGAAGAAGAAGAAGAAGAAGAAGAAGAAGAAGAAGATATATACACATGTGTGTGTATGTGTGTGCGCGTGTGTGTGTATGTACGCGCGCGCGCGTGCGCGTGCACGTGTATGTGTGTGTGTGCACGCGCGCGTACATTCGTGTAAGTTGATGTCTAAATTCTACTACGTTTTCCTGTAAGATCGTAAAACCCTCCACTTTCATTAATGCACGAGGAACTGTCGAGGTTATAACATGCCATCCGCGACTTTAGGGCCATTAAGAACTCATAGTCTGCCTGATGGGAATCTGTGAGCCTAGTTACATGAGAAATGAAACCACGCAGAAAAAGCGAAACGTTAAATCCACTTTAAATGGTCATCAAAACGAAGCGTAAAATTCCACTTAGCCATCTGAAGCTTACAAGCGAACCATCAAATTCCAGTTTAGTCCAGTCAGCAGAAGCGAACCATCAAATTCCAGTTTTGTCCAGTCAGCAGAAGCGAACCATCAAATTCCAGTTTTGTCCAGTCAGTGGAAGCAACCATCAAATTCCAGTTTAGCCCAGTCATAACGTTTTTTAGCTCTCTAAACCACGAAGGTCATGGTTGTATCGCAACGTCGTTTCCCAGTCTGATTTTAGATTTAGACGAAGCAGCTGTATATATATATATTTATTATTATTATTATTATTATTATTGCATGATGATCAATGATGATGAGGATGATGTAATGATGCCAGTCCTAATGCTTTGACCGTTGCATTAGTGGTCTGATGGTCTGGGATTGAGGCATCAGTGAAGTGCCGTTTTAGGGGATTTTTTGCCAAGGTGTTAACATAAGTACTACTGACTCCACTCCCCTGAAAGTACTTCGATGAGTCTAAATCATGGCCCCGTGTGCAAACGCTCACAAAATATTATTGCGCATATGTTAAAAACCTGTTCTGCCTGTTAAAAAAAATAAAATTCTTTTATTTCGAGGATAATAGAATAAGCAATCATGGGCTTTTTTTTGCACCCAGTCCCCGTGTGTTATGCAGCTTTTTTCAATTTTGTCATCCGTCCCCGCCGGCACACCGATGGCTTACTTTTCCGAAAAGCAGAACGGGTTTTAACGCGTGCGCAAGATTGCTTCCAGAGGAGTAGGCCGTTTGTGCCGGAAAAACGGATATAAAAAAATAGAAACGCATACAGACTGGTGTCCACCCCTTAGTCGCAATGGGGCTGTCACAACGGTGGTAAAAACGATCACAAGTGCACAATCTGACTGTTGGTAAACCTCAGAGCTAGAGCCGAGGAACGAAACACAAAACAAAACAGAAACCATCAAAGATAAAAAATCAACTAATTAAAATTAGTTTTGTTCTTTGCGAGCCAGCCAGTGAGCCTACTTGACAAAAGACATTGCGTGACATGGAAAGCTTGTCACGGATCCAGTTATGTCAATGTAAGAATGTGAATTTGAAGTTTTGTGCCCATCCCCCCTCCCCTGCCCCGGGAATGGGCTAAAGCTTGTCACAATAAACTATTTTCCCTTGGCAAAAAAAAAGTTTTTTCTTTCTCAGTGCCGCCCAAACCCCAAAGGGGAAAAAAAAATTCAGAATAAATAAGCTTTTTTGGCCCCTTTTATTATGATTTGTATCAAA